>VWZE01023179.1:4697-32672 GCA_013396675.1 Eubucco bourcierii
ATGTTAGGAGGAAGTTGTTTGCAGTGAGGGTGGTGAGACACTGGCACAGGCTGCCCAGGGAGGTTGTGGCTGCTCCCTCCCTGGAGGTGATCTTTGAGGTCCTTTCCAACCTAAACCATTCTATGATTGTAAGACACAGCCCTCTCCTGGCACTGCAGCTTGGGCTGGCAGACCACCTCTGCTCTGACCCAACCTCCTCTTGCTGCATCCCTGAAGACAAATCCAGGTCTGCTCATGGCCAACAAGCAGATTTTCCAGGTGTTAAAACCCCTCAGTGTGAGTGTTTAAAAAGCTAACTGATGTGTTTTTAAACATAAAGTCTGGTCAGGGCCTTAGTCACTGCAGAAGCATGCAGCAAACGCAGCCTCGGGGTCTCTCCAGCGAGGACAAATCAATCTGAGAGGAACAAAGGATGAGTGGCACCCAAAACCGGGGAGGAAAGAAGAAAGGGGATGGCAGAGGATGCCTGTTCAGGTATGTTTGATCTTACTAAACAGAAGGAGCCTTGGAACTGGTAAGAAGAACATGAGATTCCCTATCTAACCTCCAAAGCACCTCAAATGTTGTGTTCAGTTCTGAGTCCCTCGCTCCAAGAAGGGCATGGAGCCACTGGAGCAGGTACAGAGCACAGAGGAACTGCAGCTGCCAAATGCTGCATGTTCTCCACGGTGTCTAAGTGAGCTGAGGGCTTCCCAAGCCCATTGCTATTCCCAGTTGCTCCTCCTTTCCTCTCCTGAGGCTTACTGCTGTGTACTGCTGGTTCCCAATCCCCACTTACTGCTACTGACTTTTATGGAAATCCTTTCTTCTGCAGCCTTGTGACCCACATACCAGCATGAGCAGCCTTAATTTTACTGGACTCATCCCCACCCTTCCAGCTCCATAATCTCTGGTTTGATGCCCACTGGTATAAATACTGTCTGTGACCTGTCAGGTGGAGCAGCATGGTAATATAAACAGAACCTTGAGGTTTAGCTGGGCAGTGCCAACTACATCTACACTTGCCCTGGATCTTACCCCTCAAACAGCATGGTGAGACTTGCTCCCCTTTATGAGAGCTGCTCTTGGAATGGCATCAACTAAGTAAGTTTATAAACCCCAGGAGCTTTGAAGAGACAAGGATTGTTTCTCCAGAAAGAAGAATTAAAGCAAATTCCTGACATGAGCCCCATAACACTGTCACAGACACTATGGGTACCAGCTGGAGTGTGTGCTCCTTGGGCAGCCTCAGAGACCAAGCCTCTCTGATGAGCTGGAATGCAGAAAAGGCTGGGAGGTGTTGTTCAGATGGGTCAGCACAGACCAGGCAGCTCCTCACTCTGAAGAGCTCAGCAAGTGGAGGCAGGGGACTGAGTTCAGTTTTGGGCTCCCCACTTGAAGAGGGACAGAGATCTACTGGAGAGAGTCCAGCAGAGGGCTATGAGGATGATGAGGGGACTGAGCACTGCCTGGTGAGGAGAGGCTGAGGGACCTGGGGCTGTTCAGTCTGGAGAAGAGAAGACTGAGGGGGGATTTAATCAATGTTTAGAATTATCTGAGGGCTGGGGATCAGGAGAGTGGGTACAGGCTCTGCACTGCTGCCTGGGATAGGACAAGCAGCAATGGATGGAAGCTGCAGCACAGCAGGTTCCAGCTCAACACAAGGGAGAACTTCTTGACTGGAAGGGTCCCAGAGCACTGGCACAGACTGCCCAGAGAGGCTGTGGAGTCTCCTTCTGTGGAGCCTTTCCAGGCCTGTCTGGATGTGTTCCTGTGTGCCCTGAGCTACATTGTCTGGTCCTGCTCTGGCAGGGGGGGTTGGACTGGATGATGTCTTTGGGTCCCTTCCAACATCCTGTGATCCTGTGATCCTGTGATCCTGTGATTCTGCCTCTCTGGTCCACTCTGCCGAACCCACACTTGCAGCGTTGGGTCCAGCTCTGGTGTTCTCAGCACAAAAAGGATATGGGAGTGCCTGGAACAGGTCCTGAGGAGATCACAACAATGGTCTGAGGGCTTAAACTTCTCTGCTGTGAGGCCAGGCTAAGAGAGTTCAGCCTGAAGAACAGAAGGCTCCAAGGGAGACCTTCTGATGATCCTGTTCTGGCAGGGGGGTTGGACTGGATGGTCTTTCAAGGTCAATCCAGCCCCTGACATTCTGTGATGCTGTGATGCTGTGTGACAGGACAATGAGTGATGGTTTCAACTAAAAGAGGGAGATTTAGGATATGTACAAGGAAAAAATCTTTTACAATGATGGAGGTGAGACAGGTTGGCCAGAGGCAGCAGGTGCCCCATCCCTGGAGCCATTCCAGATCAGGTTGTTTGGGGCTCAGAGCAGCCTGCTCTAGTTGCAAATATCCCTGCTGACTGCAGTGGAGTTTGACTAGATGAGCTCTAAAGGTCCCTTGCAAAACTATTCTGTGGTTCTACAAGTTGATCAGACATTAAAACACTTTGTTCCTCAGCTGTGTGTGTTTCAGTTCCCCTTGAAAGAAAAACAAACAAAACAAAACCAAAACTAAATTGGCCAAAATAATCTGGACAAAACTATCAAGGAAGGATGGATCTGAGCTTCTCTCGGTGCCTTAACAACAGTGGAGGTAGTTAAGAAAGGGAGCAGCTTCTCTTTCCTCCCTCTCCTGAAGAGAAAGGAGGAGAAAACAGAATGATATGATCCCAGAGGAGGTGGAAGAGCTAAAGCAAGCTGGAAAACAGCAGTCAAGAGCCTTGCACTGCAGCAGATCCCTGGGGTCCCATGTGAGTTGTCAGCAGAGGTGCATTACCCATCGCTGCCCCAAAGCTGTGGTCACCCCAAACCTCAGACAGCCTCAAAAGAAGGATGAAGGGCTGAAATTCCCTCCTGAGTGTGGCTCCTGTGCTCAGTCCAACCAGCCCCCAAGCACTCCCCATGGTCTTTTCACACATGCTCCATTGCTCCATGCCCATGCCAACACAATGTGAGTTCGGTGAGACGCTGGCCACAGGATGCACACAAGGTAAAATAAAACACTCAGTGTGATCTAATACAATTTGGCTTCCAGGATTGCTTCCACATCCAGTTTAGTCTGAAAATCAAGGCTGGCACACTTTAAATCTTCTTTTGCACAATGAAAAAGATGTCACTCAAAATGGATGTGCCCCTCCACGAGGCTTCCTGTGCCATAAACAAAAGAGGGCTTGTCCTCCGATGTTCCTCCTGCCTCTCTTCCTTGGGATGTGGTCCAAACAGGCAGAGGATATAACTATTATTGGACAAAACAGAAAGCCACAGGATGTACTGAGGCAGGATTTAATGCACATTTAAATTTGGAGTTTGATTTAGAAGGGAAATGAAGATTCAGCTCAGTGGAATGATCATTCCCTGACAACCCCCAGCACACCAAGGTCAGCTTGCTCAGATCCCTCCTCCACTCGCAGGTCCTGGGTTGGTCATAGAATCATAGAATGGTAAGGTTGGAAGGGACCTCAAGGATCATCTAGTTCCAACCCCCTGCCATAGGCAGGGACACCTCCCACTAGCACAGCTCACTCAAGGCCTCATCCAANAATAGTCCCTCCCCAGCCTTCCTGTAGCCCCCTTCAGATCCTGGAAGGCTCTCTAAGGTCTCCTGGAAGCCTTCTCTTCTGCAGGCTGCAGAGCCCCAACTCTTGTAGCCTATCCTCATAGCAGAGCTGCTGCAGCCCTCTGAGCATCTTTGTGGCCTCCTCTGGACCTGCTCCAACACTGATCTGCAGCTCTGGCATCTTGTTTGCTCCAATGTCATAAGTACCATGGAGCAGGCCTGCTCCAAATAAAACCACATTGAATTAATTAGGCATGAGGGATGAGTCTGGTTTATTTTTAGTTCAAAAAAATGGAAGCAGGAAATCTTCAGCCACACAAACACCATCCTGGACAGTTAGCCCATCAAGCACTGGGTTAGATCCTTCCCCTGCAGTGCTCAGCTCCAGCAGGCTGACCTGCTCTGTCTTACTCCACCAAAGAAACCCCTGTGGCAAACCTTTGATGATTAAGAACATGTCCTAGGAGCTGATAACAATAATTAAAAGGAAAATTCTGGCAGCCACCTTGCCCAGCATTTGTCTTACAACTCATTGGTAAATCTGTGCTCAAAGAGTCACAAGAAAGCAGCAAAAGGCACCAAAGAGAAAAGGACAACTTCATTCCACATTAGGTGAGGGCACATCTGGAGTATTTTGTCCAATTCTGGGCTCCCCAGTTCAAGAGGGACAGGGAACTACTGGAGAAGGCTCAATGAAGAGCCACAAAGATGCTGAGGGGACCAGAGCATCTCTGAGGAAGAAAGAGAGGCCTGAGGCTGCTTACATGAGGAAGAGCAGTCTGAGAAGGAATCTTCTCAATGCCTATAAATACCTAAAGGGTGAGGACCAGGGGTATGGGTCTGGGATCTCTCCAGTGCTGTCTAATGACAGGGCAAAGGGCAACATGAGCAAACTAGAACACAGGAGCTTTCACTCTAACTTAAGGAACTGCTGTGTCCAGGTCTGGATCCTCTAGTTTAAGAGGGACACAGGACTGCTTGAAAGAGTCCAGTGCAGAGACACAAAGATGCTGAAGGGAATGGAACAGCTCTGTTAGGAAGAGAGCCTGAGGGAGCTGGGGCTGTGCTGCTGGGAGGAGAGGAGCCTGAGAGGTGACCTCAGCAATGGTTATAAGGGTGTAAAGGTGAGTGCCAGGAGGCTGCAGCCAGGCTCTGCTGGGTGATGCCCAATGCCAGCACAAGGTGCAATGGGTGGGAGCTGAGGTGTAGGGAGTTTCATTTAAACATGTGGAGGTTTTTTTTTTCCTGTGAGGGTGACAGAACACTGGAACAGGCTGCCCAAGGAGATTGTGGAGTCTCCCTCTCTGGAGATATTCAAACATTCAAAACCAACCTGGACACATTGCTGTGTGATCTGCTCTAGGTGATCCTGCTCTGGCTTGGACTAGATAAGATTTTGAGGTCCCTTCCAGCCCCTGACATTCTGTGATTCTGGGAAAAACTTCTTTACTTTGAGGGTGCTGGAGCCCTAGAGCAAACTGCCCAGAGAGGTTGTGGAGTCTCCTTCTCTGGAGAGTCTCCAAACCCATCTGAACATTGCATTGCTATGCAGCTTGCTCTGGATGACCCCACTTTAGCAGGGTAGTTGGGCTACATGATCTCCAGAGGTCCATTCTAACCCCCACCTGCAGGAATTCTGTATCATCCCTGTATTTCATCTTCCTCCCTGGGGAGCAGACCCATCAGGGCAGGATTGTCACTCAAACTGAATCTGCCTGATCCCTTGTATGATTAAATCAAAACACACAGCTGAAGGGTGACAAATACACATCAGGATCTCCTAACCTGCACAGCAGAGGCTGGTGGCACAGCAGCACACAGTGCTGCCCAGCTGGGGCTTTCCTGATCAGACCAGGAGTGATCCCAATGCACTCAGCTATGTGCTTATCTAATAGACTTTGTATTGCAGAGTGATATTAGAGAGTCTCCCACACATGGCTTCATTATTAGTTTGCTGAGGTCAGCAGATATTTCTCTCCATATGTGTTTTTGCTGCCAGGGAGCCCTGCCTCCCTATTTATTTTTTTTTTGGCACAGCACTGCCTGAACACCAGAAGCAGAGATCTTTTAGGAGGTGAAAACCACTTTCATTTACAGTGTTGGTAAATTTAACAGGTAGATGTGTGAAACTCTTAAGATTGGCTGTAGGAAGAATCCAAATCCTGCTGGTTCCTAAAGAGCCACAGACAGGGGTAAGCAGCTGGGATGTGCCAGAGAGTGGAGGCTCCTGCAAAACTTCTGATGTATATAAATGAAGTTGTGCTGGAAGCCATTTGGGAAGCTGCTTTCACAGCCTGGAAATTCATCTGATCCTCTGCAGGCACTGGCAGGCCAGACAGACTGGAGCTGTGCTGTTGGCTCATTGCTGTTGGCACAATGCTGGTGGACAGATATGGGAAAGCTGGAGACTATCAGTTCTCCTGTGGCCCCTGGGAGCAATTCTGCTCCATGCAGGGCAAATCCAAGACCCAATCAACAGAGAAATTAATTTCTGGAGGTGGCCAAAAGCAGGTTCTCAGAAATGTGAGAGGCAGGTTGGCATTTGCTGCCACCTTCCAGCTTCCTGGTGGCTCTCCCCACTTCTCCCATGGCATTTAGGAGCTGTCCCCATCAAAGTGACATTAAAACTCCTCAGGGCAGGATTAGATACAGGTCAAATCCATTCCCTTGATGGTGTCTGAAGAGCTGCAGCCTGTCTAGTGATGAATTACATCTGATATCACAACCATGGGGCAGCCAAAAATACTCTGATTAAGGTAATGAAGTCACTGGGATAAGAGAATGAAAACAGAGCCTGCAGCCTTCTTTCCAGAGCATGTTCCCTTCAGCTGCCTAAAACTGTATTGAGGAAATGGTATTTGCATCATTCCTGGAAGATGCTCTCATACACCAAGCAGGCTGAAAAGAATATAACCACCTCCAGTGTTCATTGTGTGGTTAATAAGAGGTAGCATATGGAGAAGACATAAAGCTGTGAGTACAGAGCTGGACGCCAGGGATTATTTCATCTTTGTACAAATTAGGCCATGACCCTGCTAGTGATGACACCTGCAAAAGCAGGATACAGGCTTTTCCCTTCCCATTGTGTTCCTGAAGCCTTCCCAGTGCCTCTTGGCTGAGTGATAGTGATGAGGAGAGGCAACCACAGCAAGACTTTTTCCTCCTGAGCTGTGTTTTTCAAGACAAACACAACTATCTCCCTCCTCTAGAGATTGGGGCAAGCCCAAGCACAACTCCAGGCTGGGTGGGGAATGGCTGAGAGCAGCCCTGAGGAAGAGGACATGGGGGTCTGGGGTGATGAAAAGCTCAAGATGAGCCTGCAGTGTGAGTGCAGCCCAGACAGCAACTGTGTGCTGGGCTGCAGCAAGAGCAGTGTGGGCAGCAGGGCAAGGGAGGGGATTGTGCCCCTTTGCTCTGCTCTCCTCAGACCCCACCTGGAGTCCTGTGTGCAGTTCTGGAGCCCTCAGCACAGGAAGGACATGGAAGTGTTGGAATGGGTCCAGAGGAGGCCACCAAGATGCTGAGAGGGCTGCAGCAGCTCTCCTATGAGGACAGGCTGAGAGAGTTGGGGCTCTGCAGCCTGCAGAAGAGAAGGCTTCCAGGAGACCTTAGAGTAGCCTTCCAGGATATGAAGGAGGCTACAGGAAGGCTGTGGAGGGACTATAGACAAGGTCTTGTAATGCCAGGACAAAGGGCAATGGGTTTGAACTGGCAGAGGGGAGATTTAGACTGGATGTTAGGAGGAAGTTGTTTGCAGTGAGGGTGGTGAGACACTGGCACAGGCTGCCCAGGGAAGTTGTGGAGCAGAGAATCACAGAATATGATATATGAAGGAGCAGAGAATCACAGAATATGGAGGCCTTTGCCTCCACGTGCCAAACCTGCTCTGCATCTCTGCCGTGGAGCTCCCTGAGAGAGCTTTGCTGCTTCCTAGCCCTTTACAGGTCACCTAAAGGACAAGAGTGATGTGGCCCTTATTCTCTGTAGAGCAAATTTGGGATAAAAAATTAACACAATTATTTTATTTAGCCTTGCTTTTTTCTTCTTGTCTTTTATTGTGTTATGCTTTAACTGAGGTTTCTTTATTTCCTGCTAGGATCCTGCCAGAGTCCTGTCATTTCATACAGAGGTTGAAATGAGCATTACAAATAGGAACAAATCTTCCCCTTGATTGCCTGACACAGCTAGTTTTCAGTCTAAATTGACCAACTCACTCTACCAACAGCACTTTTGTCCCTCAGAACTGCTGCATTTTATTTTCCATTGCTCACTGTCCCTTAGCTAGAAGCTGGGAAGTTAAAAAACCACCTCGCCTTTCTCTGCTTACTCTTGAATTAATCATTTTTATTATGGCAATATCCAGACCCAAACATCTTGTAATGGCTGTCTCAGATATTGCACAAACACAGAGCAAAAGGAAGAGCCCTGCCACCAGAAAGCAGCTCCTGAGGCTGTTTAATGATCCCAGCACTGTGGGGACTGCTGCCAGTGGCTCCACAGAACAAACTAATGGGATTATGGTGTCCCTGGCTCCCTGTCTACCTGGAGAAGAAAGATATGCTAACAGTCCCTACCAGCACTTTGGACCAAGGACCCAGGGCCACAAGGGCATGGAGCACAAGGACTGATGCAAATATACTTTCAGTGAAACTGGTGTCTGAGTTAACCAACAGCAGCCCTTTACCTGTCCCATAAGCTGCTCTGCTCTGAGGAGAGACTGAGGGACCTGGGACTGTTCAGTCTGGAGAGGAGAAGGTTCCAAGGTGACCTTGTTGTGGCTTTCAGTATCTTAAGGGGGTCTATAAGAAGGCTGGAGAGGGACTTTTTAGGTAGTGATTGGACTAGGGGGAATGGAAGCAAGCTAGAAATGAGTAGATTCAGACTGGATGTTAGGAAGAAGTTGTTCAGCAAGAGGGTGGTGAGGCCTTGGAACAGGTTGCTCCAGGGAGGTGGTGGAAGCCTCATCCCTGTAGGTGTTTAAGGCCAGGCTGGTTGAGAGTCTGGCCAACCTGATCTAGTGTGAGGTGTCCCTGCCCATGGCAGGGGAGAAGGAACTGGCTGATCCTTGTGGTTCCTTCCAACCCTGCTTGATTCTGTGATTCTAAGTTGTTTGGGGCTCTCCGCAACTCGCTCCAGCTGCAGATGTCCCTGCTCACTGCAGGAATGTTGGACTAAATCACAGAATCATTCCAGTCGGAAAAGACCCTCAGGATCATCAAGTCCAACTCTGCAAAGTTCACCCTTAAACCACATCCTCAAGCACCACATCCAAAGGACTTTTAAACACATGCAGCGTTGGTGACTCCACCACCTCCCTGGGCAGCTCATTCCAGACAGTCTGACCTAGTGTGAGGTGTCCCTGGCTGTGGCAGGGGAGTTGGAACTAGATGATCCTTGTGGTCCCCTTCCAACCCTGACTGATTCTGTGATTCTATAACTTTTTTTGTTGTTGTTGTTATTCATACTGTCACTGCCCCCCCCCTGCTTTTTGCTCTTTTCTATGATTTCTGTTTTGCTTGCTTTTACAGACACTTCCAGGCTGCTTGTCCCTCAGGGTTATTAATTCTTTGCAAATAACAGCAATAACAGAAGGAAGTGGGGCTTCAGGAAAACACTTTACAGCAATGAACACCATGCAGACAGCTCCTTTTTTTTTTTTTCCACCTCTGATACAGAATTGCTCACTGAAAGTAATGTGGTTTGTTGGTTTTTTTTTTTCCTTCCTACCTTGCAGGGGCTGTGGTGATTGCCTTCGTGGTCTGTTGGCTCCCTTACCACATACGGCGTCTCATGTTCTGCTATGTCCCCTCCAGCCACTGGACAGAGTGAGTCACAATATGGGGGGACAAGCTCCCCTCCCATGCCAGGACAGAGCATGGGGGCAGGTTGGGGATGGAGGTGGGCATCTGGAAGCAAAGGCATCCTCCACACAAAAGGTTAAAGCCTTCAGCTCCTAATTGTGGGTTTGGTTTTAGTTTTGGGTTTCTTAAGCATGTTTGAGGCCAAATTAATGAGAGTCCTAAATCCATCATCTAAATCCCCCAGATGTGGGTGAAGGAATCCCCCCCCCAAATGTGGGTTCCCATCATCCCAGCTTGCTGAGGGTTCAAAGGCACCTCTGGAGATCAGGGAGTCATAGAATCATAAAATGGGAAGGTTGGAAGGGACCTCAAGGATCATCTAGTTCCAACCCCCTGCCACAGGCAGGGACACCTCCCACTAGTACAGGTCACTCAAGGCCTCATCCAACCTGGTCTTGAACACTTCCAGGGAGGGAGCAGCCACAGCCTCCCTGGGCAACCTGTGCCAGTGTCTCACCACCCTCACTACAAACAACTTCCTCCTGACATCCACTTTCAATCTTCCCTCTGCCAGTTCAAACCCATTGCCCCTTGTCCTGGCATTGCAAGTCCTTGTCAATAGTCACTCCCCAGTCTTCCTGCAGGCCCCCTTCAGATACCGGAAAGCCAATCCCACTGCTAAAGCAGAGTCACCTAGAGCAGACTTCCCAGGATCAAATCCAAGCACACCTTGAATACCCCCAGAGAAGGAGAACAAGGAAATGTTAGCTTGAACCAAACTGCCCCAGCACACCCAGCAGCCACAGATTCACCCCTAACCCAAGATTCACCTCTTGATGAAATGATATTTGGACAGAGGGGGTTGGTGCACCCAAAGTGGACTGCTGTCTGTGTGGTGGAGAAATCAACCACCAGCCCTGGGATGGAGCAGCTCCTGCTAGCACCCAGCTTAGCTCCACAATGCCAGGTGGGCAAACAACTGCTCTGCCACTGTGTCTGGGGCATGTTGTTTACTGGGGTTTGCAGGGAGTGGGTCAAAGTGAAATACTGGCAGTTGCCATCAGTTAGGGAATGCCCAGCTTCTCAAAGAGTTTAGGGGCAATTCCAGACCTACACTGAATGCCTGTGTGCTGCTCACAGACAGCCACAGGTCAGGTTCCTCAGCACAGTAACCCCAGAACTGATTCTTCATTTTAAATAAGCAGGGAAGGATGAATGATGCCTAGGGATGCACATCTGGGTAGCTTGAGACACCATTAGGAGTACTCAAGTGTCATTCCTGTCATAGCATGGTAGAGAATGGAAGGGACTTCTGGAGATCATCTAGCCCAAACCCTCTGCTAAAGCAGAGTCACTCACAGCAGGTTGCTCAGGATCACAACTTCCAAGTGGGTTTGAGATCTCTCCAGAGGAGACTCCACCACCTCTCTGGGCAGCCTGGTGCAGTGTTTCAGCACCCTCAAAGTAGAGGTTTTTTTCCTCAAGTTCAAGTGGAACCTCCTGTGTTCTGGTTTGTAACCACTGGCCCTTGTCCTATCACTGAACACCACCAAAATGAACCCAGCCTCATCCTCCTGACCTCATGACCTTTAGCTGTTGATCACCATTGAGAAGATTCCCTCTCCTCCAGGCTAAACAGCCCCAGGTCTCTCAGCCTTTCCTTGTGAGAGATACTTCAGTCCCTTCAGCATCCTCATGGCCCTCTGCTGGACTCTTTCCAGTTCCTCATCTCTTTTGAACTGAAGAGACAAGAACTGGACCTAGTACTCCAGATGTGGCTTTACTATGGCAGAGTGGAGGGGAAGGAGAAGATCCTGCTCTTCTTAATGCACCCCAGGAGACCACTGACCTTCTTGGCCCTGAAGGCACATTGCTGCCTCATGCTGAACTTGTCCACCAGCATTCCCAGATCCTCTGCAGAGCTGCTCTCCAGAGGGCCCTCACCTCTACTGATACACAGGGTTAAGTCTCTCTTCTCTCAGGGACCAGGTATGATTGCTGCAATAAACAGGGGGAAGAAAAACCAATCTACAACACCAAAAAGCAGAGCAACTACGAGACATTAACATTTCATCAACCCCAAGCATAAAAAAACCAAATTGTAATTGAGGATCTAGCAGCCTACTGAATGGAATTGTACATCCATCCAGAGTACAAACCCAAACCTATCTGCAATCATGAAGGTGCAGCTCTAGGCACAGGCTGGGACAAACTGTTTCTTGTTTGCTTTCCTATATGAAAAGCACTTAAAGCAGCCATCAGTTGTGTAATGACTGCATTCACACAGAGCAAGGAGGGGGAGGGAAGAGGAGCCAGTCTGCTGTTAGTGTGAATTTATGCATCGTGCTCACATTCACATATTTCTGCTGCTTCTTTTAAAAGCCATGAGCAAACCTCTGAATTTACAGGCATATTATGAATGGTGAACTACCAGCAGGGTAGCTAATCAAGACCCTCCAGCAGCCTGATGTGTTCATTTATAAATGCATGTGCCTGCCCCTGAAGAAGAGAAGAGTTTGCTCTGTTAATCCTTCACAACCATAAAGAGAATCTCTGTTTGCCAGAGCTGGATGGGCCACGCAGGGCTTGGCAGAGCTCAGGGGGTGTGGAGGGATGGGTGATGTACTCCAGCACACATCTATTTATCTTTCACTAGACGGTGCTTAGACTAACACAAAGGTCTGCAATTTCCACAGAGATAAATGATCCTGGAGAACATCTTCCTGAAAATGAGACTCATGTTGTTTATAAAGCCTTTACAAGCTCGGAGCTGTCGGTCTCAGTTATCCCAAGGAAAGATGTTTCCAAAATAAAATAACTAAAACCCCAATTAAAAAAAAATAATTAAAAAATATATATAAAATTTAAAAAAATATATTTGCACCAATTCTAGTTGAAATCTTCAACCTGGAGAAGAGAAGGCTTTGAAAAGACTTTATAGTAGCCTTCCAGTATCTGAAGGGGGCCTGCAGGAAAGCTGGAGAGGGACTATTGACAAGGGCTTGTAATGCCAGGACAAGGGGCAATGGGTTTGAACTGGCAGAGGGGAGATTGAAACTGGATGTTAGGAGGAAGTTGTTTGCAGTGAGGGTGGTGAGACACTGGCACAGGTTGCTCAGGGAGGTTGTGGCTGCTCCCTCCCTGGAGGTGTTCAAGGCCAGGTTGGAGGAGGCCTTGAGTGTGCTAGTGGGAGGTGTCCCTGCCTATGGCAGGGGGTTGGAACTAGATGATCCTTGAGGTCCCTTCCAACCTTCCCATTCTATGATTCTGTGATTCTATAAATATCCTCTTGTGATGGTCAGGGTATATTTCAAAGCATGCTAGGATCAGCTTGCCCCTAGAGCAGGGAATGCTGCCCCAGATTGCAGACAAATCCCAACCCAAGGACCTGCTGAATGAGCTCTCGGTGCTGCGGGGAGGAGAGAGCTGCATCTGTTACCAGATCTTGGCTCTTCTGCAGGCTCTGTAGACCAGAACAGCAGCCAAAAAGTCGAGCTAATGTATATGCATGACACAGAAACGAATTTCCATCTGGCTTCTCAGCTCCATACGTGTCTATTTGCGAAGGCAAAATGAACACAAGAGGTAAATACCACATCTGGATCCAGGGCGTAGATAAGCTCCTAACTGCTAGTGGTTGGGGTTAGACCTTTGTAGAAGCATTTGACCCACAGGTGCCCAGTCCCAG
Source organism: Eubucco bourcierii (assembly GCA_013396675.1). Classification (NCBI taxonomy): domain Eukaryota; kingdom Metazoa; phylum Chordata; class Aves; order Piciformes; family Ramphastidae; genus Eubucco; species Eubucco bourcierii. Next base: position 17,732 of record VWZE01023179.1, read on the forward strand.
TTGAAAACACAGATGTTTCCCTGGTGGCTCATGCACTGACACAGACTTGGAAGCCCACACCACCTGCCAAGAAGGTTTAGCTGAGAAAAGCAACTCTTGTTCTTTTCTCACCCTCGTGACTTTGAATCATTTCCATCCTCCGCACTCTGCTTAAACTTCTTTTTTCCATTCATCTGTTCTTCCAGTTTCCTTTACAACTTCTATCACTACTTCTACATGCTGACAAACGTCCTCTTCTACGTCAGTTCTGCCATCAACCCCATCCTCTACAACCTGGTGTCTGCAAACTTCCGACAGATCTTCCTCTCCACACTCACGCTCCTGTGCCTGCCGTGGAGGAAGAAGAAGAAACGTCTGGCCTTCACCAGGAAATCCAACAGTATCTCCAGCAACCACACCTTCTCCAGCCAGGTCACAAGGGAAACTACCTACTGAAGCCAAAGGAGGAAGGGAAATGCATTTAATTGTGGAGCAAAAACTTGAGAGAGGCCTCTGTGACTTCCATGCATGGTCTCCGAATTCACGTGACACAAATGTTTAGCAAAGTCTTTTTTTTTGTTGTTGTTGGAACCAAAAAAAAAAAAATAGGCTTTGTTCTGCCAGTAATGTTGAGGTTATTTTAAAGCATTGGCCTTGCCTCTTGTGAGTAATGTCTCCACGTTTTGTACCTTCAGTCTGGTGTAGATCCAGGTGCAGTGTTCACTGGGAAGCCCAAATGTGTTAAACTTTGGCCAAACCGTACTGCATTTCATCCTTTTCTCAAGGCAGAGATGCCATGTTCACATCCAAGGGTTTGAGGGCACCTTTTTGGTGGCACCAAGCAGAGAGTCTGATGAGAAGAAGGCAGTTTGGAACAGAAAGGGATGTTGTGGGGGAAGGGATGTGCTCATCTAGGGGCGTTCAGTGAATGAGGAGAGAAAACTCAGGGAGCCAGATGGTTATTTTACAGCTGTATCTAAATTACGATTAATATGACCTAGGTGCTCTAGAGAGCCTCTCTGGCTCCTTGAAATGAAATCACAATAGATGATGCCTTACCTAGATTGGGATGGCTGTGGCCTGGGGGAACAGAGATCATCTTTCACACTAGGGCATACTTAGTGCCTGGCACAGTGAGCCACTCTCCCACTGGGATTGGGACTGCAGCATCAGTAAATAACAAAAGACTTTGACCAAGTCAAGAATGCAGAAACTGTGCCCAACTGGAGTGCTGAAAACAAACAGAAATGGAAAATCTTACTGTTGCCATACAGCCAAATCTTCTTTTTCACCAGGGAGGACACTTAGCTGGCCTGGTGAGAAAACTCCACGCTCACAAGAGGTCCAGGCTGCTGAGATAAGAGCAACCTGACCCAGTTCTGTGGGACCTTCAGATTTTTCCTATTATTTCAGTTTTACTTCTTTCCTCACCGTTTTCATGAGGCTGATGTTTCCTAGGCTGAGCTACATGCAACAGAGCCTCTTGTTCTCCTTTTTGTTTCTTTTTGCTACCAGACCTTTTGGCACACAGACCTGCACACACAAATCTTGAGATGGTACAAATGAAGAACTTGAGGAGGTCTAAGCTGGGGAGCCTTAGCTCTAAAATAATTTTCTTTTAACAACCCAGAAGAACAGAAACAAGATCTGAAAATTCTCTTTGAAGTATCTCAGCTGGCCAGGACAGGTAGTGTGGGCTTTTCTCCCATCTTAGTTCCACCTCTGACAGCCTACTGTATGATTGAACAAGATGCTCCAGAGCATTGAGCACCAAAAACAGTCCTATGAGGCTATGATTAAACCTCAGGCCTCTGGAACAAGCTAAAGCACTTTCCCTGCTGTCACATCACCAGGTTGTGACCTACCTGAGCCTGGAACCAACCAATCATCCTGTCCAGCTTCTGCTGTGACTTTGCTGGTGAGGATCTTGCACCCTCTTTCACATCACTACTTCTCTTGGGCTTGCCTCTTTGTGATAACAAAATGGAAGAGTCACTTGGCCAGATTCAGCCTTCTGGGCTTGCCCCACACCTTGTCACTCTTCAGCTAATGAGCATCTTTGCTACCTAGCAGAAATCTTAGTGCTGAAGATATGTATCTGGCCCCAGCGAACCATCACACAGTGATGGAGACCTGTAACTGATCCACTGGGTACCAGTGGTTTCTGCTGCTGCAGATGGGGTACCTGATGGGTTAGACCCTACTGGGATAGAGAAAGCTTACTTGTAGTGCTTTTGCTCTGACTTATGAGTGATGGTCACCTCCTTCCAAGACATTAGAACCTGGCAGTTGCACAGAGATAGCTGCCATGGTAAACCTGGCTACCATCAGCCATGACCTCCAACCACATCTCTCAGGGATGGGAGATGCTTTCAATGCCTAGTACAGAACCATTCCAAAAGAAAGGGCTCAAAATAGAATCAGTGGAGCTTTAGCTTCTTCTGATTCAGCCAAACTACAAGCTCTGTTTTGTCATGCCTTCTTTTAATTTCTTGCCTTGCTCATACCAAACAGAGGGCAGAGATTATATCTGACAAAGCACTTTTGCTGCTCGTGAACAGTTGACTTCTCTTAGGCAGGAAAAACAGGTAGTGGCATGAAAAAAAAAGAAAAAAGGCAAAAAGGAGACTGGTCTCTTTGGAAGAAAATCTGTGAGAAACCAGCAGATGAGTTCTGTGTGTGTGTGTGTGTGTTAGAAATGACTTGGGCAGTTTGGAAGGAGAAGTTCTAGAAGATCTGCACATAATGCCTTGAGGAAGTCCAGGAGCAAGGAGTAGAAGAGGAGTCTTAGTGTCACACATTTAACAATGGCCTTCCAGGCAAGACAGTTTAAACGTTTCTGGAGATCTTTTAACTCCTCTAAACAGAATCAACAGCTGGGAGGTGGTTTCTGAAGCCTCCCCCAGAAGCTGTAACTGCATGTTGCTTTGACATTCATTAGGATTTAACATCCTGCAAGCCTCAGTTGCTTTTGAAATGTTTGACATTATTAATGCACTTGTTCAACACCAATCTGCTGAGATGTGTTTGATTCTCTCAGAAAACACTGTACCAAGAAAAAAAAAGAAAAGAAAAAGATGTTGTTTCACATGAAATGCTTGGCTCCAGCTTTCAGTCCCCAGATAACACTGGCAGCTCACAGAACATTTGATCACAGCTCAGAGGAACTGGGAGGTTTATTTTTGGTTGTGACGTTGAATATGGGAATGAGCTGGAGTAAAAAATGAACTTCTCATAAACTGCTGCTGCAGTGTTTGTTGGGCCACTCAAGTCCCAAAGAGATGGATTGATTCAGAGGGCTGCAGCAGTTCTGCTCTGAGGACAGGCTGAGACAGTTGAGGCTCTGTAGCCTGCAGAAGAGAAGGTTTCGAGGACACCTAATAGTAGCCTTCCAATATCTGAAGGGGACCTACAGGAAGGCTGGGGAGGGACTATTGGCAAGGTCTTGTAATGCCAGGACAAGGGGCAATGGGTTTGAACTGGTAGAGGGGAGATTGAAACTGGATGTTAGGAGGAAGTTGTTTGCAGTGAGGGTGGTGAGACACTGGCACAGGTTGCCCAGGGAGGTTGTGGCTGCTCCCTCCCTGGAGGTGTTCAAGGCCAGGTTGGAGGAGGCCTTGAGTGACCTGTTCTAGTGGGAGGTGTCCCTGCCTATGGCAAGGGGTTGGACCTGGATGATCTTTGAGGTCCCTTCCAACCTTCCCATTCTATGATTCGAGGGGGTTTAGCCAAGGGGTTTGCTGGCTCCTACAGCTCTGTTCCTGCAGTTGAGCATGGGGGCAGATCTGAGTCTATGGCCTTAACCTGAGATTGCAGCTCAAAGCTACCTCTTCTACTGGCCAAATCTGACCACCTTAGGCTAAGAAGTCTGTGCTACAGCCAATTTCACCCTTTCTCCCAACCTCTCCTAGTTTTGATGTATTCAACCTAGAGACTCCCTTGAGCTCAGTGACAATAACTCGCACTGTTCTGTAAGGGAAAAGATGATACCACAGAGAACAAAAAAGGTACAAACTGCCCAGTACATACCAGAAAAACCTTTTAACCACGGTTGAACTACTAACCCAACAAGGTTTAGCTTTAAACCTAATTGAGTATAAGTGGGTTTTACCATCAGACAAAATGCCTGCTCCCAGCCTTGGCTCTCCTGTCTTGTCTGAGCTCTCCACTGGGGCAGAGAGGTGAGCCTTGGTGCAGCACACTCTTCATCTGTGCAAATTTCCTCTAAGTGTTTTGAACTGTTTGGTTTAGCTTAAAAAAAAAGGGGGGGGAAATAAATAAGTCTGTTGAACCCACAGATCTGAAGTGCTGCCAGAGAAATCCCCATCTGAAAAGAGGCTACCAAATTACCTCTTCAAATGTTATTTAGAGGTTTTGTTTCTCTTTGCAGTGCTTGTGTCAGGGCCATCCCTTTGGCAGCCTGTGAAATCAGGTTTACAACGTCATTATGCTGTTCAGAAATGCCCCCCAGACAAAGACTTTCTCACCAAAGGCCCAGCACACATCAGTGCTCCAATGCTCTGCTGAGCTTGTCTTTGTTGTAAAGCGCTGAGGTCTGGCTTCAACGACTGTGCCCCTCTGAAAGAGAAACCTAAATGGAGAAGTGGGTGAGGAAGGTTAGCAGGGCAGGTGTTGTAAACACGACAATAGCAGGACCTTTGCATTTATAGCATCAAACACTCAGTGAAGGAAACCCCAAGGTGTGCTGTTGCTGCAGCCAGCTCTTGTTGCAGGTTTGAAGCCATGGTCTGTGTGGCTGCCATCGCTACCTGTCCTGGGGAGGGACAGGTGCCCACATGCCACCCGAGCGCTCCTGTGCTGGCACCTTCCTGGTTGTGGGGTTTGGTGGCTGTCTGAACAAAGCTGTATCTGCTCAAGCTCTGTCTGGTTCTTAACATTACAGCTCAACAAGTTCTTCTGTTTTCAGTCTGGATTCGTTTAGGATGAAAATTGCTAATCCAAAATGTCATGCTGCTGTGTGCTGGCTTTGTGATCAAGAGTCCATCCCCAGCCGTGCCGCCTGATCAGCCTGCACACATCCTACTTAGGGCAAATGTTTTTTCAAGTGCACCTTTTCCTTTTCTTTTTCTCTTTCTTTTACTCCGTCTTCTCCTTTTCCTTTTCCTTTTTCCTTTTCTTGTTCTTTTTATTTTCCCTTTTCTTTTTTCCTTTTCTTGTTCTTTTTCTTCTCATTTTTCTTTTCCTTTTCCTTTTTCTTTTTCATTTTCTTGTTCTTTTCCTTTTTATTTTTCATTTTCTTGTTCTTTTTCTTTTCCTTTTTCATTTTCTTGTTCTTTTTCTCTTCCTTTTTCTTTTTCCTTTTTCTTTTTCATTTTCTTGTTCTTTTTCTTTTCATAGTTATTTTCCTTTTTCTTTTTCATTTTCTTTTGCTTTTTCTTTTCATTTCTCTTTCTTTTTCTTTTCATTTTTCTTTCTTTTTCTTTTCATTTTTCTTTTTCTTTTTCTTTTCCTTTTAATTTTCCTTTTACTTTCTTTTCCTTTTCCTTTTCCTCTTTCTTTTCCTTTTCCTTTTCCTTTTCCTCTTCCTTTTCCTCTTCCTTTTCCTCTTCCTCTTCCTTTTCAGTTTCCTTTTCCTTTTAATTTTCATTTTCCTTCTCCTTCTCTTTACCATTTTCCTTTTCCTTCTCCTTCCCCTTCTCCTTCTCCATTCCCTCTTCCTCTTCCTTTCCCTTTCTCTTTTCCTTTTCCTTTCCTTTACTTTTCCTTTCTGCAATACAAGATGTTGGTGTGCTTTATTTTCTGTGTCCTGTTGCACAACCAGGAGGAAATAAATGAATGTTAAAAGCATGTCAGCATCTCCTTTGTAATATTTTCTGGGACAAAGGGAAGGAGGAGGGTGTGAAATCCATTTATGTAGCAATGGGAAACACTCTTTCAGTGTAACATGCTGTTATTGATACTCTATTTACTGCTCAAACTGTAATGAAATGGTTACTTCCTGATATAGCCTTTGTACTGTATGCTACTTTATTTTATTTTGCCAGTTCTTGATCCTAAGAAATAAACATCCAAGTTTAAGGCTTGGGCTGGTCATGCTTGAGAGGAAAGCTGTACCTTTATCAATCAGCCTGCTTACCAGCATAGGCTGGCTGGCTGCAGTCTGAACCAGTGAGCTCCTATCAACCTTGAGCTGGTTGTTTGCACCTCCTCTGCAGAAGGGCCACGATGCTTCTTTCCCACAGCCTGTGAGCACTGAATGCTCAGTACAAGCCAGCATCCAAGCATCAGCTGCTGCTTGTGTCTGCAAGTTGGCAGATCTGTGGGGGAAAAGACTTGCTAGGTTTGAGGGAAACTCCCATCAGTGAAGTCTGCCCTGAGAATCATAGAATCACAGAATCACAGAATCATAGAATCATAAAATCACAGAATCACAGAATCACAGAATCATAAAATCACAGAATCATAGAATCATAGAATCACAGAATCACAGAATCATAGAATCACAGAATCATAAAATCACAGAATCACAGAATCATAGAATCACAGAATCATAAAATCACAGAATCATAAAATCACAGAATCATAGAATGGTTTAAGTTGGAAGGAACCTCAGAAATCAGCTACTCCAACCTCCCTGCCATGGGCAGGGATACCTCTCAACTAGATTCAGCTGCTCAAAGCCTCATCCAACCTGGCCTTGAGCAGCCCCAAGGAGGAGGCATCCATGACCTCTGTGGGGAACCTGCTGCAGTATCTCACCATGCTCATACTGAAGAACTCCCTAAGATCCAGTATAAACCTACTGCCCAAGATCCAGTGTAAGCCTACTCTTCTTCATCTTCAACACATTTCCCCTTGTCCTGTCTCTAGACACCTTTATGAAAAGTACCTCTTCAGCCTTCCTCTAGGATCCCTTCAAGCATTGGAAGACATCTCTGAGGTCATCCTGTAGTCTTCTCCAGGCTGAACAACTCAAGCTGGCTCAGCCTGTCCTTACAGCAGAGGTGTTCCAGCCCTTGGATCATCTTCCAGCCCCGGGATCATCAAGGATTTCACAGAATCACACAGAATTAACCAGGTTGGAAAAGACCTCTAAGAAATCCCTCCCAAGACCTTGGTAAAACCCAGGAGGGTCTGTGCTGGTGTAGAGCCCTGCTGTGCTGTTCAGAGCAGCAAGCAGAGGCTGCCCCTTTGGTTACATCCAGGGCTTTGAGCATGTGGCAGACACAAACCTGAAGTGTGGAACTGGAGATGTGGGCTTCCAGAGAGACAGAGGACAGCTGCTGTGCTGAGATCCAGCTGGCACCACTGGAGTCTGACTGTTGTCTGAACTCCTGCCTTGTTTGTCTTCCCTGCTTGCTTCTCCCTGTTGCAGGGCAATTGTTAAAGACATTTTATCTTGGCTGTTATTTCTGCAGCAGCTCTGGCCAGAAAACTGAGCAGGTCAGGGTTTCATTTCAGTAGGAGCTGTGGGTACAGCAAAGAAGACAACCCTCACCTCAGAGAATGTGTTGCTGAAAATCAAAGCAGGTTTACTGTGCCTTAGCAGTGAGATTTCCCTTCTTAACCTTCCCCTCTTCTGCATGACCCATGGCATCTCCAGCATGCATTTCCTAACAGAGATGTAATTTTGTGGGAACAGAACACTTGGGTATCAGCCACTGTATTAAAGTGGCTTTAGACTTAATGAGCAAAAATCAGTCACCTCCACACTCCCAGTTACAGCTCTGTTGTGAAATAACTCAGCTAAGCACTAGGAAAATGCACAAAACCTTTCTAGTTTTCTAGCCACTCAGGCCCTATTGTTTTTGTTTCTGACAGAGAGGTCACTTGGAAAGCAGCAACAAAATGCAGTTTAAATATTTGGAATCATCCATGCCTGGAAAATTCATCTATTAAAATCCATCTGAAATGCAGTCTCTCCAAAAGCACTCAGTGCTTCCAGATCATAGAATCATAGAACGGTAAGGTTGGAAGGGACCTCAAGGATCATCCAGTTCCAATCCCCTGCCAGAGGCAGGGACACCTCCCACTAGTACAGGTCACTCAAGGCCTCCTCCAACCTGGCCTTGAACACCTCCAGGGAGAGAGCAGCCACAACCTCCCTGGGCAACCTGTGCCAGTGTCTCACCACCCTCACTGCAAACAACTTCCTCCGACATCCAGTTTCAATCTCCCCTCTGCCAGTTCAAACCCATTGCCCCTTGTCCTGTCATTGCAAGCCCTTGTCAATAGTCCCTCCCCAACCTTCCTGTAGCCCCCTTCAGATCCTGGAAGGCTACTCTAAGGTCTCCTGGAAACCTTCTCTTCTGCAGGCTGCAGAGCCCCAACTCTCAGCCTGTCCTCACAGCAGAGCTGCTGCAGCCCTCTCAGCATCTTGGTGGTCTCCTCTGAACCCACTCCAACACTTCCATGGCCTTCCTGTGCTGAGGGTTCCAGAACTGCACACAGGACTCCAGGTGGGGTCTGAGGAGAGCAGAGCAAAGGGGCACAATCCCCTCCCTTGCCCTGCTGCCCACACTGCTCTTGCTGCAGCCCAGCACACAGTTGCTGTCTGGGCTGCACTCACACTGCAGGCTCATCTTGAGCTTTTCATCACCCCACACTCCCAGGTCCTTTTCCTCAGGGCTGCTCTCAGCCATTCCCCACCCAGCCTGGAGCTGTGTTTGGGATTGTGCCTACCCAAGTGCAGGACCTTACACTTGGTCTTGTTGAATTTCTTGAGGCTGGCTTGGGCACAGCTCTGTAGCCTGTTCAGGTCCATCTGGATGGATCCCTGCCCTCTGGCAAAAGAGCAGGAACTTCTATTGTCCTTGAACCATCAATTATTAAAGAATCAAATAATTTATTTTACAAATTCATCATTTGGCACCCAGCCCTGTTCACTTAAAAGGTGCATTTTCGATCCAGTGCATGTCTTCAGCAGTGAAAATCCACACTGTCTGGCACTGTCTTTGTTTTCGGCCTGCAGGAGACTTTGTGCCGTGGAGACTTCATTGCAGAAATCCAGACCATGTCCAAGCTGGAGTGGGAAATGTTGCCTTCTGCTTATGACTACCTTAGCTCTGGAATGTACCCTTAAAAAGCAAAACTCCCAAGAGCCAAAGCTCTGAGCTCCTCCCACGCAACCATCCCAGCTTGTGTCATGCCGTTGGGCATCGCATTGAGCCTCACACATGTGGAGGGAAGCAAATTGCTGTGGAGAGTCAATGAATTCCTTCTTCCTTTTCAAAAAGCCCCAGACCTGTGCCTCCAGCAATGAGAATTGCTTTCAATTTGCCCTCTCATTTCTCATTTCAGCTATCAGAGCAATTTCCATAGTTCACATAGTTCACAGGCGCCTTTTGAAACGAATGTTACAGTTTAGTTAATGGCTTCAGAAAACTTAATAAACATCCACTCAGCAGTTAATTTATTTTAAATGTCTTCAAGTCCTCCTCTGCCTTATTGGATCTGTTTGAAGTGTAGCTCAGGTTGCAGTGTGCTCACCAGGGAAGGCAGCAGCCTGGCTGTTACTGCGAGAGGTTGTCCTGTGGGCTGAGCAGCATGAAGCAGAGTGTGAAGCCTCTTTGGGCACTCAAGTGCAAACCCTCTCCAGAAATACATGAGCACAGGTATGGGCTCAAGTGTCAAACCAAAGCACTGAGGTTATTTCTTGGGAGAAAAATCCACAGAGGGTAAGCAGGCAGCAGCTAACTCAGGTTTTGCTGGTCTCTGGGCTCACTCACAGGATCAGAGGATCAGAGGATGTTAGCGGTTGGAAGGGACCCGAAGAGATCATCCAGTCCAACCCCCCTCCACCAGGGCAGGACCAGACAATGTAGCTCAGGGCACACAGGAACACATCCAGACAGGCCTTGAAAGTCTCTGGAGAAGGAGATTCCACAACCTCTCTGGGTAGCCTGTGCCAGTGCTCTGGGACCCTTCCAGTCAAGAAGTTCTCCCTTGTGTTGAGCTGGAACCTCCTGTGCTGCAGCTTCCATCCATTGTTCCATCCCCAGGCAGCAAGTGAGAAGAACCTGTCCCCCCCTCCTGACCCCCAGCCCTCAGATAGTTACAAACATTGATTTAATCCCCTCTCAGTCTTCTCTTCTCCAGACTGAACAGCTTCAGGTCCCTCAGCCTCTCCTCACCAGGCAGTGTTCAGTCCCCTCATCATCCTCGTAGCCCTCCCTTGGACTCCTCCAGCAGATCCCTGTCCCTCTTCAACTGATGAGCCCAAAACTGAACTCAACCAAATGGCACAGGTAAAGGATGGGCAGGAAAAGTTTAGGACAGGTCAGCTGAGCCCACTAGGGATTGTAACTACTAAGGAAAGAGAAACCACAAATGTTTCATTCTTGAAGAGAGCCAGCACACGTTCTGCTGGCTGCTGGGCTGGCTCAGCCAAATGCCACAGGGAAAGGATGGGCAGAAAGGGTTTAGGATAGGTCAGCTGAACTCAGCAGGGATTGCAACTCCTAGAGAGAGTCAAAACACAGTTGTTTCCTTCTTGAAGACAGGTTTACTGAAAGCAAAACTAGTTGAAAGAGTCAAAAGAACTGAAATTCAACTTAACTATCTCGTAGCTGGTCAGGATATCATCAGTGCCATGAGCACAGCAGCTGCACACTTCCCCTTGCATGCACTCACTATACATTTTTGATCCTTCCACAAAACTCTTCTTTTCTTTTCAAAACAATAGCTGGTTTGGCTGGTTTGCATCACCAGTGACATGATATTCAATTACACTTGGCTGCTTCTCTGTGAAACCCTGAAGAAATGGGAAGCAAACTCCTTCACCCTTTTAAGGTAAAAATGTAAAACCCATCTCATAAGGCAGGAAGGAGCCACTCTGCTCTCACCCTCCTGCTGCTGCTTCTGCAGTGCTGCTCACACAAAGATGTCACAGCTTGTCGTGGGTTTAAAGAGCCAACAGAGTGAAGCTCTCAAAGGAATTGGAGTAAAAACAGAATTGTATTTGGGGAGAGCGTTACAGGTAGAAATTACAAAGCAGATACAGAATCCATAAGCGAACTCCCTGAATTTTCCCCCAACCCAAAACTAAACCTACAATCCCCAGTGCTCCAATCCTCCCCCCCACCCCATGCCACTACCATCCTCCACAGGCCTAAGCACAGCCTCTGGAGGCCCCAAACCAGGCCTATCCTTACATGTTTATCCTGATAAAGCAGCTCCTGCCTGGCACAAGTCTGGAAGGGGAGGAAAGGAGAAGGAGCTGCCTTGCCCTGAACTTATGAAGAGATAGGAGAATTATGGGATTGAATAACAATCTTCCAGTCCTCAGAGGACTCTTTTTAACCTTATAGTTCCCAACCTGGGACACAGCTTTGGTGGAAACTGCAGTTACATAAAGCAATGATGATGATGAAGGCAAAGCCTGGGAGACTTTCTTCCAGACCTGCAAAGGTACAGCAAGAATAAAGAAGTCCTCTCCTGTGAGTGACATTAGATGGATCATCTCATCCTCCCTCAGCTTGGTGAAATACAGTGTGAAGATGAAAGGAGAGACACCATATTCTGCCATTGCATTAGCTCCAGTGGCATTAAGGGCTGAACCAGTTAGCCTGGGATTTCTTTGTTCCTTTCTCCTGTTTCTCCTTTCTCCTGTCTTTGGAAGCTGCTCACTCAGAAGGGTATGTCCCAGGCTTCTACAATGCAGCTTTCAGCCTCAGGCATCACTAAAACACATCACAGTTACTCAGGAGACCTGCCTACTCTGTATCTCATCACTACTCCTTAACTATGTCATGTCCAATGAAAGCACCCACTGACTATCTTTCCTCTATAAACAGCTGAGGGCTGAGCAGCTATCAACACCAGGTCACACAGCTCTGCACTTCATCTCCTTGACAAAGACAAGCAAGGGAAGAGTCACAGGGCCAGAGCTCTTAATAACTGGAGTGTGGGTTGCACAACATGAAACTCACCCCTCTGAAATCACATTTGGTGTGGACTGGTCCCTCTGGGTTCAGTTAGCAGCTCCTGCCACCCCTTACCTGCACCCTGTACACAGCCACTTGTGGACCAAACGTTTCATGAATATATTCAAGATGTAATTAAGAGTCATTACTGAGATGTAATGGTATGGGCACACTGCTAGCAGCCCAGCACGCTTCAGAAGTTGGATTCAATGATCTTACAGATCTTTTCCTACTAAAACTATTCCATGGACCTGTATTTTTTATGACTGCAAGGGTGCTCTTGGTCTGTGCTACAGAAGAGGACTTTAGGGATTCACTCAAGGACTGTAATGAAATCTTCTCATAGAGCAGGGATTCAAACCCCAGTGTCTCCAGCACTGTCAACTGCAATTTATCATTCCCTTCATTCAGCAGAAGCAGGCAATCTATGAGTGATTTTAAGTCCCCATTCCAAGACATATATTAGCCATACAAGCTTTAAGCCCCCATTCTAAGATATATATTAGCTATACAAGCTTTAAGCCCCCATTCCAAGACATATAATAGCCAAACAAGCTTTAAGACCCCATTCCAAGACATACATTAGCCAAACAAGCTTTAAGCCCCCATTCTTAGATGTATATTAGTCATAGAAGCTTTAAGCCCCCATTCTAAGATATATATTAGCCAAACAAGCTTTAAGCCCCCATTCTAAGATATATCTATTAGCCAAACAGGCTTGAAGCCCCCATTCCAAGATATATGTATTAGCCATACAAGCTTTAAGCCCCCATTCTAAGATATATATTAGCCAAACAAACTTTAAACCCCCATTCCAAGATATATCTATTAGCCAAACAAGCTTGAAGCCCCCATTCTAAGATATATATATTAGCCAAACAAGCCAAAACACCTTCTCACTGGTTCTCAGCAAGAGCAACAACCTTGGCACTTGTCAGCTTCCAAAGTGTTCTTGCTGCTGCTGTTATCCCTGGTGTCTGCTTCACACAGCTTGCAGGAGAAGGGGAAGCACTGGGGACTGAACAAAAAATATCCCCAAAGAGGAACAAACTCCATTGAGTAGGAATGACCTTAGTGGTGCCATGGAGAGCTATAAAGAAGTCTGTGACACTGGAGGCTGCCAACAACTCAATTCTTCAGCCCACTTGCAAAGCAGCTACAACTGTCAACAGCATGTTTTAGAAGAGCTCCCACCCAGAGGACAGATTCTTACAAAGTCCCACACTGCTGCAATACTTAATTTTTTTTTTTTTATTCCTCCAGAATGGCACTTGAGATAAGATTAATTTCCCTTTACCAACCTCACAAGCATGAAATAACACTTTTGTGTGTGCCACTTTTCTGGGTTGATGGCCAGCAGGGCAAGGGAGGGGATTCTGCCACTTTACTCTGCTCTCCTCACACCCCACCTGGAGTCCTGTGTGCAGTTCTGAAACCCCCAGCACAGGAAGGATGTGGAAGTGTTGGAGTGGGTCCAGAGGAGGCCACCAAGATGCACAGAGGGCTGCAGCAACTCTGTTGTGAGGACAGGCTGAGAGAGTTGGGGCTCTGCAGCCTGCAGAAGAGATTCCAGGAGACCCTGGAGTGGCCTTCCAGGATCTGAAGGGGACCTGCAGGAAGGCTGGGGAGGGACTATTGACAAGGGCTTGTAACGACAGGACAAGGGGCAATGGTTTTGAACTGGCAGAGGGGAGATTGAAAGTGGATGTTAGGAGGAAGTTGTTTGCAGTGAGGGTGATGAGACACTGGCACAGGTTGCCCAGGGNTCCTTGAGGTCCCTTCCAACCTTACCATTCTACAATTCTATGATTCTATGACCATCTCAGAAAAACAGCTTTATGCAGCCAATGATATTTCCTGACTCAGAATCTGAGACCTACCTCTCTCATTCCTTTGGGCTTGATCTGAATTAGGACATGCAAAAGGCACAGGGATTTTAAATCTGGTCCCTGTTAACACCTGGTCCCTGCTGACACCATAGCAAGGCAACCAGGTTGGTTCATTCTCTTGCCTGGAAATTGAGCATCCTTCCCAGGGTGGGTTGAGCTAGCAAGACACTTAAACACAAACCTACAGGCTTTTGAAATGAAAGGAAATGCAAATCGGTGAAGCATTTGTGAGCCTAGATGAAGGCCCAGAGGCACAATGAGCCTAGATGAAGGCCCATAGACACAACTGGCATAAATCGGTTTCCATCTGCAAAGAAACCACTTTGTGTTTTCTTACAGTGACCCAGACCAGTTTGTTTATTTCTCTTTTCTGTCGCTTCCCCCCCCCCCCCCCTTTTTTTTTTTTTTTTGTAAATATCATTTAGCAGGGGAGAAACAAAGAGTTCATTATAGTAGCAGCTCCACAGCCAATCTCAAATGCCAGAGGTACTGATCAGATTAAAACAGAAATCACAGTTTCTAGCTCGTGTCTGGAAGGCACAAAGACTCCAGCCCTGATTTTGATTGAATACAGGATCCTTATCTCATGCTTATTGCATATATTACAACAGCAAGGAGGGAAAGTGTTTATCACAGCATGCCCCACTGCTTTTTAATATACTCTTTATCACATGGAGCTGCCTGGCATGCACAAAACACCCTTGCAGATTTCACTTTGTGTCTTAAGCAGCTTTCCTGGACTCGGGGAGACAGAGAAAAATGGATGCTCCCATGCTGCCACCCTCACCCTATTCATACACCATTAAATCCAGCTCCTCATCAAAGATCAATGTGCTTGGCTTAGCAAAGCTAACTGGTAGAAAAGCCTCTCCCCCTTGCCCTAAGGTGATATGGGCTCTGTTGTTATTCTCTGATTCCCAGGGGAGGAGAGATGTCTTCTGCTGGGAAAACATTTCATCAGCAAGCTTGAGGAAGAGTAAGTGCAAATGAGTGGCAGCTTTATATCTGTGGTGAACAAGAGAGCCAAAGCTACTCATAGACAAACAATAAAACAGACATGTTGGAGGACTACCTCTGCTCACTCATCATTCTGGAAGGCAAATGTAAAATTAATGAACCTCTCTGTGCAGTGAGGTAGAGGAAGAAAAGGTTTTTGCAGAGAGATGTTGCTTTGTTTGCCCCCCCCCC
>VWZE01023179.1:32926-49235 GCA_013396675.1 Eubucco bourcierii
TGAAATGCAAGCTGACCCAAAAAACTCTGACTTCTCCATGCTGGGCTTTGAGGAAGATTGTGCCACATCAGCTTAAGATGCAGGATAAAAAGTACAAAGGACTCCAAATGTCTTCAGAAAGCGTGGGCAAAAGAAGTGCAAGGTGATAATTCTGTTTGCTTTCTGTGTCTCTGTATACATCATGTCATCAAGAGGCTTTGCAGGCTCTTTCCAGAGAGAAGAGAGTTGTGTTACAGCATCAGCATGGAACAAAAAATAAAACAAAAATGGAAAATGGAAAAAAAAAGAAAGAAAGAGGGGGAAGGAAAAAAACAACAACCCCAAACCATTCTGCTCCTGTCTGATTTTCACATCTTCACAAATCAGTCAGAAGCTTTTCTCTTCTCAACCAAAATCTCACTACCACTTGTTTACAACAATTCATCTCCCTCCCGTGTGCTATTCATTTCCCTTGAAGATTGCCTCCAGGGTTCAGGGTCTGCCTGGATTTTACATCCGTCTCTCCAGGAGGCACCAGAGGGTTTGAAGATTGGTTGCCCTGATCAACGCCAGAAGTCTGTTTCATGTAAGGAGGGACTGTGAGTCACAGCAAGGCTCTGATGAGCCCAATAGACTTCCTCAGCAGTTGCCACCACAGCACTGGAGGAGAATTAGGAGGTATAGGGCTGACATGAAATACTAACTCAGATGATAGGATGATAAGATACTTTGTTGAGGTGACAGCTGATAAAGCTGAGGGCTGAGGTTATTGTGGATTTATTAGAAATCGAGCTCCTTGCTGGTGAGGCACAAAATGGAGCTTGTCAGGAAGAGGAATAGGACCATAGTCAAAAGGAGCTAGAGGGGAAAGAAGTCTGGTCAGGCAATGTACCCAATGCAGTGGGATGAAGGAAGCACACAGGTACAACCCCACTGAGGTGTGCAGTAGAGCATCCCCTCACTGAGAATCAGGGTAAGGTAAAGAAGCAAAGAGTTAAGCTTGCTCACGTCTCCCAGAGTGTGCCTGTTCCCACAACTCCTGTCTCTTTTTTTGGCCAGAGTTCTGTATTTTTTAACTGTTCTCAACTCTCTCCTAGAGCAATTATTCCAAAGTGCAACTGAGGACATTTTCCCTTCTGCTCAGATGAAATTCACTTCTATTCGGTTTGGCAATAGTTCCTTGGACCACCTCAGAGCATCTCCTTTCTTTAGTTTCTAAGCTGTACATACCCAGTGACAGAGAGAGCTGCTAAGGCACTGGGAAAGACAGTAGGAGGAGAAAGCAGGAGGGGTGAAGAGGATCTGAGCTGGTGCTGCAGAGGCAGAGGGATAGGACACTGAGGGTCTGAATGGAAGGACACTGGGGTCTGAGGGAAAGGACCTGGGGGTCTGGGATGATGAAAAGCTCAACATGAGTCTGCAGTGTGAGTGCAGCCCAGACAGCAACTGTGTGCTGGGCTGCAGCAAGATCAGTGTGGGCAGCAGGGCAAGGGAGGGGATTCTGTCCGTTTGCTCTGCTCTCCTCAGACCCCATCTGCAGTCCTGTGTGCAGTTCTGGAGCCCTCAGCACAGGAAGGACATGGAAGTGTTGGAGCAGGTCCAGAGGAGGCCACCAAGATACTCAGAGGGCTGCAGCAGCTCTGCTCTGAGGACAGGCTGAGAGAGTTGGGGCTCTGCAACCTGCAGAAGAGAAGGTTTCCAGGAGACCCTAGAGTAGCCTTCCAGGATCTGAAGGGGCCTACAGGAAGGCTGGGGAGGAACTATTGACAGGGGCTTGCAATGCCAGGACAAGGGGCAATGGGTTTGAACTGGCAGAGGGGAGATTGAAACTGGATGTTAGGAGGAAGTTGTTTGCAGTGAGGGTGGTGAGACACTGGCACAGGTTGCCCAGGGAGGTTGTGGCTGCTCCCTCCCTGGAGGTGTTCAGGACCAGGTTGGAGGAGACCTTGAGTGACCTGTACTAGTGGGAGGTGTCCCTGCCTATGGCAGGGGGTTGGAACTGGATGATCCTTGAGGTCCCTTCCAACCTTCCCATTCTATGATTCTATGATTCTATGATCTGAGCTGGTGCTGCAGAGGCTGAGGGATAGGACACTCACCTGGCTTATGGGAGAGAGAGAGAGAACTGGGACAGCAAGTAAGGAGCTATACATTCACAGTGGGGGAGCTTTGCAGGATTATCAGCTCCCAAATACAGCTGCAGAGGCTGAGGGATAGGACACTGACCTTGCTTATCAGAGAAATAAAGCACTGGGACAGCTAGGAAGGAGCTAAACATTCACAGTTGGGGAGCTTTGCAGGATTATCAGCTCCCAAAGACAGCTCCAGAGCATGTTGGGCTTCATGTTCACCACCCCTCCCCTTTCCACATCCATCTTTTCAATCACAGATCTTTTCAGTGCCATCCTTGATCACCAAATGTTCAATCTGGGATAAACGGTCAGCCCCAGACCCTTAAAAGCAGGGTGGGTTTGGCTGGGTTTCCTCCATCTCCTCTGCAAAGACTGATATCTTTCCAACCAGCTCCTTTTATATAGGATTAACAAGCAGAAGTCTGACTTGAGCAGCTGTGGTTACACCCCACGAATGTTTATGTTGAGAGTAATTTGTGTTTCTGTTCACATCAAAATATCTGCTCTCCAAAATGGCTTGAGTCAATTCTACACTTTCGCTGTCTGTGAGCAGAATTAGTTCTGCCTTATTGACATTGTGGACAGATTTATCCCTAGCTTTGTTGTCCTTAATAAGACTGTAACTTTAATAAGATTTAAATACTGAGGCATACAGGATACACATTTCAGATAAATTTGTTCACTGGTCAAGGCACAAAAGGGGAAACTCTTCAATTAAATTGAATTTTAGCTTCAATCTCCTATTCTAGCAGCATTAATGAATTGCAGTCTAAAATACAACTCAGCTCTAACCATAAATATTCAAGCTAGAGGCCTTTGTTTTCCCTTAAACTCTTCAGTTCTACCAGAAAACCTAATGTTTCACAAGTCAAACACCAAGACCTCAGCACAACCCAGAAAAGAAACTGTGGTGCAGAAAAGTGGATTTCATCTCAAATAAATGATGGGCTCTGGTGGAAGCAATGCTGCAGGCCAGAGTTAATGCATGAAATTTGCATAGATACATAGAAAACAGATCCAGAGAGGTCAAACTGGGATTGCACAGCAGGGATTTGGTGAGGACACTGAGGTACTGCAGAAATTGTAGCCCCATCGTGGGGATCATGAGCAGCCACTTGAGAACATCCTCACCTCTGTTAGCAGAGAGCAGAAGGACCAGGGAAGTGCTTCTGCCCCTGTGCTCAGCACTGGTCAGGCCACACCTTGAGTGCTGTGTCCAGTTCTGTGTCCCTTAATTCAAGAGAGATGTTGAGGTGCTGGAAGGTGCCCAGAGAAGGGCAGCAAGGCTGGGGAGGGGCCTGGAGCACAGCCCTGTGAGGAGAGGCTGAGGGAGCTGGGGGTGTGCAGCCTGCACAAGAGGAGGCTCAGGGCAGAGCTCATTGCTCTCTGCAGCTACCTGAAAGGAGGTTGTAGCCAGGTGGGGTTGGGCTCTGCTGCCAGGCACCCAGGGACAGAACAAGAGGACACAGCCTCAAATTACACCAGGGCAGGTTCAGGCTGGGTGTTAGGAAGAAGTTCTTGCCAGAGAGAGTGATTGGCATTGGAATGGGCTGCCCAGGGAGGTGGTGGAGTCCCCATCCCTGGAGGTGTTTAAGAGGAGGCTGCATGAGGCACTGAGTGCCATGGGTTAGTTAATTAGGAGGGTTAGGAGGTAGGTTGGACTTGATGATCCTGGAGGTCTTCTCCAACCTGGTTAATTCTGTGACTCTGTGCATGGACACATATGGTCCCCATTCTCCAGACCACACCATCACAACCTGTACTTGGATTCCTCCCTTGGTTTCCACCCTCAAATGTTGGCTGCAGAGCAGGGATGGCTCTTGAGTAAAGAGCTTATGCTCCTTGCTGCCTCCTCAGCAAACCCTAATGCAATACAGAGCCTTTGGCAAGGGCCAGGAGAAAGATGCTTAGTTCTGTGGTTCTGGGACTCTGTCACTCTGTGAAAGAGGAGCTCACTTTTCAGGTGAAAATGTTGACTTCTCTCACATCTCTAATTCTGATTTTCCTATCCAAGAGGAAACTCCAGCAGGCTCCATTTAGTTTCATGACCTTCTCTTCAGAAGTAGCTGTAGTAGAGAATATGAATATAAGGGTCATAGAAAGCTGGGGAAAATCCATCATCAGAGATTTCTGATAAGCAAAAGGGAGGTTGGAAGCTCACACATCTTATGTGAGAGGTCCAAACTTTCAGCACTACTGATAGACAAAGGCCAACCCTGCCTACATTTCATTTACCACCACCTCCTTTGCACAAAAGGGGACTGAACTTCAAAGAGTCAGGTTTTCATCCAGAGCACCCAAATCTGGACCAGGTCTCCACCACTGGAAGCCATGAGCTGTTGCTGGCTGTGTTGAAGGTCTGTGGCAGAGGGCAGCACAAGCTTGCATACCCTGAAGCATCCCTGGGCAATTTTTGCTCAGTTGCTTAATGCCATCTGACAGCAGGGAGGTGTGGTGCTGTGTAGGAGTGTCAACCCTGTCTGTGTGGAGCAAGAGTGATGGGAAATAAGGAGAAAAGGCCAAGTCTTGCTCTGTATCTCTGTCTTGTCAAACTTAGAGGTGATCTAGGATCCTGGTGCATGAGTCTTCTACTCCCTCCCCTCCGTTGCCATCCTCTTGGCTGGCAGATCACCATTCCAGTGCCAAGCACACATCAGTACAAGAAAGATATGGATTTGTTGGATTTGTGGAGGCACAAACATGATCAGAGGGCTGGAGCACTTCTCCTGTGAAGAATTGCTGAGGGAATTTGGGGTCATTCAGCCTGGAGAAGAGAAGGCTCCAGAGAGACCTGTTGTGACAGGTCAAGGAGTGATGGTTTAAACTAAAAGAGGGATAGAGAGAAGAGACTGTTTACACTCAGGGTGGTGAGACCTTGGAACAGTTTGTCCAGAGAGATGGTAGATGCCCTATCCCTGGAACCATTCCATCTCAGATTGTTTGGAGTTCTGAACAACGTGCCCTAGTTGAAGATGTCCCCACAGACTGCAGGGGAGTTGGACTGGATGACCTTTAGAGGTCTCCTCTGACCCAAACCATTCTGTGATTTTATGATCCCTTTTCAATCACACCAGGAGTTGGCAGTTTGGTATCCCTAGGAAGCAGGGAGCTGGAGACCAAGACTGAACCAGTGCATCCCATCCTTAGATGCAGAGACAGAGGCACTTCAGGCTGTTTGTTAAGAGGGTTCATGCACACAGCTGCACAGGGAGGGGGAAAGGAAGAAAGGGTGTCTTGTAAACCTCAGGACAAATGGGAAGACAAAGGTAATTCAATTACTCTGCACAATGATGTTACCAAAAAGGATGAAGAACTTAAGTAGATAATTGTTTATCCTTTGTTTTCATTGTTGATTCAAAACTAATACAATTACTTGTGCAGGTGATGTCTCAGTTCTGATTCATGGTGGGGGGAACAGTACTTCTTGTGCTTATGAACTGTTAATTCAATATGACAGGTCTGACCTGAGAACACTCATAATGTTGTCATCTCAGTTGTCTGTTGGCACAAAGCTGGACTGATGCATTTTTCTCACTAGTTCAGGCAATTTGGGGGAAGCAGAGATCTCTTGGGTGCCACCTGTGTACAAAGAGAATTTAATTTCTTTTTCCCCTTTTAATATTTTTTTTTCTTTCAAAGTCACTTTCCTCATAGCTTTGAGTTGTGTTCTTCTTGTCCTCTTTAGCTTTGGTTTCACCACATAAATCTTTTCTGTGTTATAGCTCCAGTAAGGGAAGAGATATGAGCGGGGAAGTCATAGAATGGTAAGGTTGGAAGGGTCTTCAAGGATCACCCAGTTCCAATCCCCTGCCATAGGCAGGGACACCTCCCACTAGTGGTGGTGAATGGCTGAGAGCAGCCCTGTGGAAAAGGACCTTGGAGTCTGGGTTGATGAAAAGCTCAACATGAGCCTGCAGTGTGCACATGCAGCTCAGACAGCAACCGAGTCCTAGGCTGCATCAAGAGCAGTGTGGCCAGCAGGGCAAGGGAGGGGATTCTGCCCCTTTACTCTGCTCTTGTCAGACCCCACCTGGAGTCCTGTGTGCAGTTCTGGANGGAAGGCTGGGGAAGGATTATTTACAAGGTCCTGCGATGACAGGACAAGGGGCAATGGGTTTAAACTGGCAGAGGGGAGATTTAGACTGGATGTCAGGAGGAAGTTCTTTACAGTGAGGGTGGTGAGGCACTGGAACAGGTTGCCCAGGGAGGTTGTAGCTGCTCCCTCCCTGGAGGTGTTGAAGGCCAGATTGGATGAGGCCTTGAGTGACCTGTACTAGTGGGAGGTGTCCCTGCCTATGGCAGGGGGTTGGAACTAGATGATCCTTGAGGTCCCTTCCAACCTTACCATTCTATGATTCTATGATTCTATGATTCTAGTACAGGTCACTCGAGGCCTCCTCCAACATATCCAATCCAAGTCATCTGCAGAGTGGACTTTGGAGCACAGTTAAACAATGTGACCATGGCTGGGTGATTCATTCCTCTGTCTCTTGCCTTCTACTGCCAGCAGTAGGGAATGCTTTCTTTTCCCTCCCACCAATCACTCATACACAAATAGCAAACCCCTCCTTGAGTGTGTTTTCCATTTGCTCCTTCCCATGAGAAGAAGCAGGACTTGTGCTAGGGACCCTTCTCCTTGAGCAGTCCTGGTTCAAGATTCCAAACACTCCCACACACCCCTGCCAGGTGCTCCCCTTGTACATAAGCTACAGTTCAACCACAGCTGCCTGTGCTCTGTGCTGTTGTGGTCCAGAATGAAGAACATTCCAGAAGCCTAAGCAAGCCTCCAAGTCTGAATGACCGTGAAGATACCACCCCTCCAGGGAGAAGGAGGCTCAGCTATCCCTTTCCTGTGTCTTCCTGTGATTTCCTTTTGTTCCCTGTCACCAGCCCTCTGCTCACCCTTTCAGTGCAAATGATGGATTTTTGTTAGGATTCAGAACACTCCAAGGGAGACCAGGAGGAGCTTCCCCCTTGTCTGCTCTATCCTTCCACCAAAGGGAAACTTGCAGTGAGAAGAGATGGCTGTTAACACAGCTGCTGCAGGATGCAGTGTTAAGCTCTCTGAGATACACATCTCCAGCAACATTGCTGCAGGGGCCACGCCAAACACTTGTGGCTTCCCAGATGGGTCTCTGGAGGGAATAAATGCTGAGTGTCATCAGTCCCTGGGCGTCTGCAGAAAACAGCTCCTTTGCCTTATTCATCTCTGTGGATCTACCTCAGTGTCTTCTTTTTCTTCTTGGGATGAATGGTTTAGCATTAGGATCCTTGCTTTAAAAGAATATTCCTTCAAAGGAGGGGAAACAGAAATGGAAGAGAGAATCCTCTTTGCTTTCAGACTTCTGTCTCGAAAGTTTTGCTCTATAATCCTACTCCCCAGCAGAGATGAGCATACACTTGGCATCTGGAGAAGCAAAGGGAGGACAAAAGCTCTTCCTGTGTGCTACAGCTGCTGCCTCATGATCTTCACAGCTGGGAACAGCTTCAGTTATTGCACCAGATTTCCCATTCCCCTTTCCTGGCCCAAGTGAAGTCATTATCATGTTGTTGGGTGAAATGGGTGAAAAGCAAAATAACCATAGAGGTGCAGTGGGAATTCATTGTTGTGGTAAGCAGCTTGGCTGGTTCTATTTTCCAGCTGGTAAGCATCCCTCACAGACCAAGCCCGTGGTACCTGGGACTTTGTTATGTGGAGAGATAACCCAAATCACCTCACTCCTGCAGACCTCCATAGCAGCAGTTCAATCACCAGCACTTCTTGGAAGTTACTTGATCCTAAAGGCCAGAGCGGGGATCACAATAGATTCTCCACAGGATCCAAAGGAAATGATTCCCAAACACAGATCAGACACAAAATATCCTCTAGGAAGCAGAGCTGTGGGATGCTTCTTCTCACAAACTCCTCCACTGCAGCTGACAGCGGATGCTGAAATAAACTTGCTCAGATGTCACCCTGGAGCCAGGCCAGTGGGAAGGGAGGAGGTGTGGGGGTGGATGAGGGGGAAGGATTTTTCTTTCCTCTTTGCAGACATCCAGTTTCACCACTGACAAGTCTGACAGGTGGAAACCAATTAAAAAATAAGTCCTACTCACAGGTGGCCAGTTTCTTTAGAGAAGTTCTTCAGTTCTCCTCACCCTTTTGTAGTAACTTTTAGGTTCTAACACAGGAGGAATGAGCTAAAGCAGCTTTGCCTGCCCAGTGCCACAGTCCTCTTGCTCTAACAGGGACTGGGCTGATATCTCTGTCAGCTAATGAGGATGAGCAGGATCTCTGCAAGATGCTAAGCAAGTTTTCCACTCAGTGATGCCCACCTCTGAGGATGGTGCCCACTCATCCTTGCTGTCATGTGAATCCATGAGAGATCTCATGCCTTGAAGCCTTTCAAGAGCTCTCCCCCTTAATCACAGAATCAGAATGGTTTGGCTTGGAAGGGACCTTAAAGATCATCTAGTTCAAATCCCCCTGCCATGTGGTGGGGGGGCAGGGGGCAGGGACACCTTCCACTAGACCAGGCTGTTCAGGGCCTTGAACACCTCCAGGAAGGGGGCATCCACCACCTCCCTGGGCAACCTGTTCCAGTGTCTCACCACCCTCACTAGAAAGAATTTCTTCCTAATCTCCAGTCTAAATCTGCCCTCCTCAAGCTTCAGTCCATTCCCTCTTACTCTATTACCACAAGCCTTTGTGAAAAGATCATTCCCAGCTTTCTTGCAGGTCCCCTTCAGGTACTGTAAGGCCACTGTAAGGTCTCCCTGGAGCCCTGAGCAGCCTCAACTCTCTTAGCCTACTCCCATAATGAGAGACACTTCCCTGCAAGGAGCCACCCATAGCCTGGTGATCAAAGCCTATGTCCATCACTGGTCAGAGCTGTTGTACCCCACCTTGCTACAGTGCACAGCTCATTAATACAACTTGCATTTGTCACCAGCCATGACACTTAGGGGCAACACTGAAATCCTTGGTGAATCACCCCACAGGGTCCCCTAACCCCAGCTTACTCATTCCTTCCCTAAAAAACCAAAAAAGGATCTGCAGAGCAGTGACTGACAGAAGGTCTCATTTGCCAATGCCTCTTGGTCTGCACTCATGAATTTTCATCCTGATGCCTTCCTCACAGGAGTTTGAGAAAGCCAAACTGATTTTATTGAATGTGACAGGAGATAACAGTGCCTTATAATAATTGCACTTTTTTTTTTTTCATCACAAAAGCTATATAATGTAGGAACCTCCAGCTTGTTGATGAGCAAAGGGATGCCTTCCTAAGTCACAGGCTCTAATGGAAGCAGCCAGAGTTCTACTTACCCTCATTGCATGCCACATGAAGAGAATGACCCAGGAGGTTAACTCTGACATCCAAAGTATCTCATGATTCAATTAGTTCCCTTATGGACATCAAAGAAGAAAGGAGAATGGGAGCAGAAATGCAGTGCAGTGCACCTGCCTGCTGAGAGACATCCTGCTAAGATGGGGAATGGAGAAAGTGTCTTGCTCCAGCTTGTTATATGAGGATTTTCCTGGAGATGGACAGTTAACTACTGGATAATGCCAACCAGGGAATCTTCTTCTATGGCCAAGCCAGAAGATGCCATATTCTACCCTCATTTGTGACACCCAAAGGAATTGCTTGCTGAAAAGTTAGCTGTGGTCAGAGGGAAGACTGAAGACTTCTGCTACAACATCTGCCTCTCTGTGATGTATACAGGTCACCATGTAGCAAGAGGACAGGAAGTGTATCAGGTTGGAATGTGGAAGGCTTGAGAACAGAGAAATTGGCTCCATGTGTGCATGGTACAGGCTGGGAAGTGACTGGCTTGAGAGCAGCCCAGAGGAGAGGGACTTGGGGGTGCTGGTAGATGAGAAGCTCAATCTGAGCTGCCAGTGTGCTCTGGCAGCCCAGAGAGCAACCAGAACCTGGGCTGCAGCAAGAGCAGTGTGGGCAGCAGGGTGAGGGAAGTCATCCTGCCNGAGAGATTGAGGGAGTTGGAAGCATTCAATCTGGAGAGGAGAAGGCTCTGAGGTGACCTTATTGTGACCTTTTGGCGTCTTAAGGAAGCTACAAAAAAGCTGGGAAGGGACTTTTTAGGCTCTCAGGTAGTGATAGGACTGGGGGGAAATGGAACCAAGGTAGAAATGGGAATATTCAGACTGGATGTTAGGAAGAAGTTCTTCACCATGAGGGTAGTGAGAGCCTGGCAGGGGTTGCTCAGGGAGGTGGTGGAAGCCTCATCTCTGGAGGTGTTTAAGGCCAGGCTGGATGAGGCTGTAGACAGCCTGATCTAGTGTGAGGTGTCCCTGCCCATGGCAGGGGGGTTGGAACTGGCTGATCTTTGTGGTGTCTTCCAACCCTGACTGATTCTGTGATTCCATGATTCTATGATTCTATGATTTTATGATTCTATGAGCTGTGTGTCCAGTTGCATGTGTTGGCCTGGTGCTTGGCTGCACAGCAGCTGCCAGGAGTGTCTGCAACTCATGCCCCAAGCAGAGGAAAGAATGGTTGCACATTTTGTTAGAAGGAAATGCAGCAGATCCGAGCCAGAGCAGGAAGCAATCTCACCCCTGAGTTCTGCTTTCTGCACAAAGCCACTGGTGCAGAGCTGTCAGTACCCTAAAGGAATGTTCTCATTGTTTCTTCCTTTCAGCCCCATCATTCTCCAGTGACTCTCAATTTCCTTCACTTGCAATCTCTCTGCTCCAACAATGATGGAACTTATGTTATTGTCATTATCCTTCAATTTGCTGCACATTCTAAATAGCACTCTTGGAAACTGACACAACAACTGTGCTGTTGGAAAGTGAGAAAGAAGGAAGGGACCTACAGCCAGCCCTCAGATCTGCTCCTGGGCTTATCGCTGCCAAAACATGACCATGGAAGGATCAGCTGTGGAAAGGGAACACAAAACACTCCTACATGCTATGGCAACAAGCTCCAAAAAACCCCACTAAACACTGCCACACATACAGACACTGGAGCATGCTCCATGCTCTAGAGGTATATAGAATTACAGAATGCCAGGGGTTGGAAGGGATCTCTGGAGAACATCTACTCCAACCCCCCTACCAGAGCAGGTTGCACAGGACGATGCCTAGGTGGGTTTTGAATGGCTTCAGAGACGTAGACTCCAGTACCTCTCTGGCCAGCCCATTCCAGTGCTCTACCACCCTCACAGTAAAGAATTTCCTGCTCATGTTTAGATGGAACTTCCTATGGTCAAGTTTGTTCCCATTACTCCTTGTCCTGTCACTCGGCAGCACCGAAAAAAAGCCTGGTCCCATCCTCCTGACACTCACCCTTTAGGCATTTACAAGGATTAGTAAGATTCCCTTGCAGTCTTCTCTTCTCTAAGGCATGAACTGTGTACAGTTCTGGAGCCCCCAACACAAGCAGGACATGGAACTGTTTGAGACAGTCCAGAGGAGGCCACCAAGATGCTGAGAGGGCTGCAGCAGCTCTGCTTTGAGGACAGGCTGAGAGAGTTGGGGCTCTGCAGCCTGGAGAAGAGAAGGCTGCCAGGAGACCTTAGAGTAGCCTTCCAGGATCTGAAGGGAGCCTACGGGAAGGCTGGGGAGGGACTATTGACAAGGGCTTGCAATGACAGGACAAGGGGCAATGGGTTTAAACTAGCAGAGGGGAGATTGAAAGTGGATGTCAGGAGGAAGTTGTTTGCAGTGAGGGTGGTGAGACACTGGCACAGGTTGCCCAGAGAGGTTGTGGAGCACAGAAGCACAGAATGGGATCTTCAGTCACATTCTGTGCTTCTGTGCTCCACAACCTCCCTGGAGATGTTCAAGTCTTGAGTGACCTGGATGAGGCCTTGAGTGACCTGTGCTAGTGGGAGGTGTCCCTGCCTATGGCAGGGGGTTGGAAGATCTTTGAGGTCCCTTCCAACCTAAACCATTCTATGATTCTATGAACTCATGAGACCATGGTAAGGGTTACTTGCACACATCAAAGCATATGCCTGGACTGTTGCAACCACGTGTGGCAGATTGGCTTTTTGACTTGTCACCCACACCACACTTCAGGTCTCTTTGAGCTGCCCACTTTGCCATTCTTTGCTTGAGATGGTGGCATTTCACCTTGATCTAAGAAAGGACTGGAAAGCTTCATCAGGAAAAAGTTTTTTCATGAAGGGAGAAGTCAGAGACTGGAATGAGCTGCCTGGGAAGGTGGTGGAGTCACCAACCCTGGATGTGTTTAAGGGTGGTTTGGATGTGGTGCTTAGGGCTATGGTTGAAGGTGAATCTTGTAGAGTAGGGTTCTAGGTTGGACTTGGTGATCCTGAGGGGCTTTGCCAACCTGGATGCTTCTGTGCTTCTGTGATAATACCAGAAGGGTGCACAAAGCCAGTACAAAGATGTATGACTGAGGATATGTGGTCATCCTTCGGGGTGGAAGGGGAAGGACCTGAAGAGTAAAAATCTTATGAGGAGGAACTGAGGGAGCTGGGGATGGTTAGTTTGAGGAAGAGGAGGCTGAGGGCAGACCTCATTGCTGTCTACGACTACCTGAAGGGACATTGTGGAGAGGCTGCTGCTGGGCTCTGCTCATAGGTAAGTGGAGACAGAACAAGGGGGAATGGCCTCAAGCTGAGGCTGAGGAGGTTTAGACTGGACATTAGGAAAAAGTTTTTTCCACAGAGAGTGGTCAGGGACTGGAATGAGCTGCCCAGGGAGGTGGTGGAGTCACCAACCCAGCATGTGTTTAAGGGTGGTTTGGATGTTGTGCTTAGGGCTATGGTTTAAGGTGAATCTTGTAGAGTAGGGTTCTAGGTTGGTCTTGGTGACCCTGAGGGGTTTTGCCAGCCTGGATGCTTTCTGTGATTCTGTAATACCTTCTCCCCATGACAGCTCTTTACTCCAGCTTGACAACAATAAGCCAGGACGAAAGAGATGTTAAAGAGCACAGCTGATTCTAGGTCCACTCATTCAGAAAACATTTTGTGATGCTGTTTGTGAAGGACATTGTGTGAAATTAATTGTACTGCATTTAATTAGCTCTCTGTCTCTTTTTCAGGTCTGCTACATGCATATTTCCTTTCTTCCTGTTCAATTATTCTACATTACTCTCTTTCAACTGCTTTTTTCATTTAGCACTGTAGCTAATTCTGTAGCTGGATGTTTACTTAGCAAAGTGGAACTGAGGCAATTTGTACAGGAAAAAAA
Organism: Eubucco bourcierii; assembly: GCA_013396675.1. Classification (NCBI taxonomy): domain Eukaryota; kingdom Metazoa; phylum Chordata; class Aves; order Piciformes; family Ramphastidae; genus Eubucco; species Eubucco bourcierii. The sequence goes on from VWZE01023179.1 coordinate 46,208, forward strand.
AAAAAAAAAAAGAACAGAACAACAAACCTTCTGTGCTACAATACTCATTCCCAGTGGCAGCCATCAGACAAAGACCCATCCTGCCTCCCCAAACAGCTAAAATTATTCCTGACTGCACTGAATGAAGCAGCCTGGCTTAAATCTATGCAAATCCTTCCTCCTTGTCAGCCTTTTAAAATCAGGAGGAGCTGGTGTTGATGGGCTTCTATCAAAGTCAGACAAGTCAGCTTTAGATAGAGCGTGATGAATGTGCAGCTAAAGAGCATGCACAGTGAGGCTGTGCTAAGCCAGCTCTTTAGGCACCGCATCCTTGTTTGGATGAGCAGACTTCCATATTCCTGTGTAGGGCTGATTGCTATTCTCAGTAGACAATTTTCGACATCATGTGGTGTCTTTAGGCAGGCAGAAAGATACCTTGGCATGAGGAGAAGCAGAGGAATCAGAGGATCACAGAATGGTAGAGATTGGAAGAGACCTCTGGAAATCATTCAGTCCAACCCCCGTAAGGAGTGATAGCATTAACATGAATATGCAACATTCATCTGCTGATGGCAGTGGCAGCTGAAGGACCAGAAGTGGAATAATCCAGTGAGAACTTGTTAATAGAAGGGTTTGCATGGGGACAGACTCTTTTCAGTTGTGCCCAGTGGTAGCACAAAGGGCAATGGGCACAAACTAGAGCAAAGGAACGTAATGAAAAACTTTGCTGTGAGGGTGCTGGAGCCCTGGAGCTGGTTGCTTAGAGAGGTTGTGGAATCTCCTTCTTTGGAGAGATTCCAAACATACCTGGACATTGTGATCCTGTGCAATCTGCTGTGGGTTGACTCTGCTTTAGCAGGAGCTGGGACTGGGTGGTCTCCAGAAATAGCTTCCAAGTTCTACTGCTCTGTGTGTTTGGAATGATCAAGCTCCAGGTTGATGGGTGATGAGGTGATGTGTGCTATAATACAACAACACATTACCTTCTCCCATCATGAGCACATACTGCTTAGTCAGCATATCCCAGTGTGCAGCATTATATCCCTGGAAGCAGTCTAACCTGCAACCATCACCCTTGGATGACAGTGGCATTGCAGACAGACAGTACCACACTGTCTAACAATCTGATGGTAACAAAAACATGGACAGCCTGGGTTTTGCATCCAAACTGGGTCTCCTATGAGGACAGGCTACGAGAAGGCTGCAGCCTGCAGAAGAGAAGGCTTCCAGGAGACCTTGGAGTGGCCTTCTAGGATCTGAAGGGGACTACAGGAAGGCTGGGGAGGGATTATTGACAAGGTCTTGCAATGACAGGACAAGGGGCAATGGGTTTGAACTGGCAGAGGGGAGATTGAAACTGGATGTTAGGAGGAAGTTCTTTGCAGTGAGGATGGTGAGACACTGGCCCAGGTTGCCCAGGGAGGTTGTGGCTGCTCCCTCCCTGGAGGTGTTCAAGGCCAGGTTGGAGGAGGCCTTGAGTGACCTGTACTAGTGGGAGGTGTCCCTGCCTGTGGCAGGGGGTTGGAACTGGCTGAGCTTTGAGGTCCCTTCCAACCTAAACCATTCTATGATTCTATGATTCTATGAATCTATGATTCTATGATTCTATGAATCTATCATTCTATGATTCTATCATTCTATGATTCTATCATTCTATGAATCTATGATTCTATGATTCTATGATATTATGAATCTGTGATTGTATGATTCTATGAATCTATGATTCTATGAATCTATGATTCTATGATTCTATGCATCTATCATTCTATGAATCTATGATTCTATGATTCTATGAATCTATGAATCTATCATTCTATGCTTCCCTTCCAGCCCTCACTCTGAAAAATGAACTTTGGTGAACTCTTCCCTTTTTTTTTTTCCTTCTCTCACTTTAGCTAGAATTTCTTTGAGATGTAGATACTGCCATTAAAAAACAAAACAAAACAACAAGAAAACAAAACAAAGCAAACCAACAAACCTCTGAAACCACTCTCTGTGATCTCAGATGCAAAGCCAGGTTTCCAAAGCCAGAATTTCTGCAGAAGGGGAACAGGTCTTTCCAATCGCTTTTGCCAGAATCTGTGATGTGCACAAATACCCAAATGTCTGTGTTGGTGAAGAAGTGAGTCCAGGTAGCAGGACATGCAATTGCATTAATGCTCTCTTTTCATTGCCAGTAAGAATTAAAGCTTCAGGGCAAAGGTCTGTTCTTCACTCAATTTTATTATGTGGCCTGGATTTAATTGTGAGCATCCCTTATCAGTTCATGTTCCTCATCAGACTCCAGATGTACATGTAAGAACACACATTAGTCTCCCCCTGCTATTTGAGCTGTCCGTGCACTACTGAAGCACCACTTTTCAGGGCAGCACATCAGTGGGATGCCAGAGGGCAGATTAAATGAAGCTGGACAAAATCATTGAGCCAGTTAAAGAACTGCCAAGTTATAGCCACGTGAAATAAATGTTGATGTGGCTGGAAGAAGAGCACATTCCAACATCAGAGAGGCTCTAGAAACATGAGGAAGGGATCTCTTACTCAAAATTCAGCCTGAAATAATGACCACCTATTTTGTTCACCTGGTTTTGCCTCCAGATCTGCTTATCCTTTGCTTATTTGTATCACAGTGTCACAGTCTCACCAAGGTTGGAAGAGACCTCAAAACTCATCAAGTCCAACCCAATACCACAGCCCTCAAGACCAGACCATGGCACCAAGCGCCACGTCCAAACCTGCCTTGAACACCTCCAGGGACGCTGACTCCACCACCTCCCTGGGCAGCCCATTCCAGCAGTCAATGACTCTCTCAGGCAACAACTTTCTCCTCACCTCCAGCCTAAACTTCCCCTGGTGCAACTTGAGACTGTGTCCTCTTGTTCTGGTGCTGCTTGCCTGAGAGAAGAAAGCAACCTCCTCCTGGCTACAAGCACCCTTCAGGTAGCTGGAGACAGCAAGAAGGTCTCCCCTGAGCCTCCTCTTCTCCAGGCTAACCAATCCCAGCTCCCTCAGCCTCATATCATAGGGCTTGTGCTATGAAGAGAGAGATTTT
>VWZE01023179.1:61957-75035 GCA_013396675.1 Eubucco bourcierii
GTGGCTGCTCCCTCCCTGGAGGTGTTCAGGGCCAGGTTGGAGGAGGCCTTGAGTGACCTGTACTAGTGGGAGGTGTCCCTGCCTATGGCAGGGAGTTGGAACTGGATGATCTTTGAGGTCCCTTCCAACCTTACCATTCTATGATTCTATGATATTTTCAACATGTATATATTCAAAAGACCTCCAAGGGATAGATTAAACAGCACAGGGTTTTAGGAATCCACCTGACAAGTGAGTCTTGTGATCAGGATGTTAGACTGTGAGTTAGAAGAACAAGTTCTAGTTCCTGGCTCTGCAAGAAATGTTCTCTGTGACCTTTAACATCTCATTTAGTCTCCTGCTGTCTCCAAAATAAATGAAATAAGAAAAATCTCAATATTGTTGCCTAACCTCCAAAGGGTACTACAGTGGCCAATGTGCCCAAGTTTCTAAGGCACCCAAGTACCTGTAGTACTACCACCCAAGTAGTGTCATGACTACAGCCTCATTAGAGCCAAAACAAATGCTTCAAGCTTTGGCCCATCTCTCACCCATGGGTCACCAAGTCAATCCCTACCCTCTGAATGGAAGTGACAGTCACAGGACAAATTGCAGGGCTGTGGGAGAAATGAATCTGTCATGTGCTCCTGACCTGTCATCTGCCCTCTGCCCACAGATGCATTTATTCCACCCTCCCCCACCTTCACAAGCTCCAACCTGCCAGCCTTTTACAACTGAATCCCAGCTTCCATGAGAAACATTCAGGGAACTGCGGTGTGACAGCTGCAAGATGAGCACTGTTCTAATTCCACAGCGCTCAGGCATCAGTGCAGGCAGGGTGGGAAGTGTCTCCTGTCTTCATTTTAGCTCTGCCTAAATTACTGCTTAAAGAATATCCCAGTGCAAACCCTGCAGTCACCAACACCCAATTTCATTTCCAGTGCCAGGGAATAAGTTCTCATACGTTATCGATAAATGGAGAGAGAATGTAATAACTCTGGAGAGAAACATTGTTCAAAATGAATTCAAGTGGACTCAGATGGAATAATCTAACACAAAAGGATTGCTGCAGCTACCCTCATCACCAGCTATTTGTAGCAAGCACAGCAACAGCCACGGTACCCCAAGGCAGTGCTGTCAGGATCAATGACGTCTTTAATTAATCCAGCCCAGGCAAAAACAAAGGAAAGAAATCTCTGAATTCAATATTTCCTTTGCATTTTGTGTATCCCACTTAAAGGAGCTCTGGAAACTGGCATTTAGGTACCCAGACACCCACCTGCACTTCTAACTGCTTTACAAGCCCTGCTGAGATGGGAAGTAGCCTGCACCAAGAGGCATAGCCACGATTCATGTCCTTTCATAGATGTCACACATTTCAGTCCCAGTCTTTTATGAACCTGACTAGTCACAAAGATTCTATCAACCCTTTGGTAAGAAGGGGCTGACCTCCATCAAATTTGGGGCCTTTTTTATGAGGGTATTTGCTGGTGTGCACTCAGTACCCAGCCTCTGCTTCAATTTCTCTGAAGGAACTTAATGAAATACATTAATCTCTCAGCCTCTAGTCCCCAGCTTTTATTTTTAATTATCTGCTTTGCCTTGCACATGGAAGGCTGGAGAAAGTGAAGCTGCCTGGGGCCAAAATTTAATTTGGGTGGATCATGCACCTAAACAGACCTGCTAAGCCAGCTGGCAACAGTGCCAGCCTGGAGAAAACACTGCAGATGGCTGCACCACCTCAGGTAGAGCAGACTTATTAACCATGATCTGGGAGCAGTGAATGCTTTAGGAACCAGAAGTTTATTAGGCTCTATATCGACACTCCAATCTCCAGCAGTTGACAGAACGAGCACAAATTCATCTTCTGGCTGAGTGAGCAACCTACTGCTCCTCTCGTGTTGACAGATCTCAGCTGAAGCACATTTTCAGTTTTCTTGGCAGATAAGTCAAGGATTTTTGCCATCTGAGTTGTCTCAGGCCAAATTAACTCACTGCCACATCCATTCCTGCCCAGCTCAGGACACTGGGCACATTAGCTCAGTGCCAGGGAGCACAATGTTAATTGATGGGTAAAAGAGGATCTCTCAAAACCCAGGTCGGCCTACTACACACCTCCAAAGGGAAAGCAGTGTAGTGGACAGGAGTGGAAAGAAATCTCAGTCCCATGCAATTGAGGGCACTGAAAAAAAGCAAAGAATTTGGATCTCTTTTGTTTCTGCACATACCTGTGTCTGTAGATTTGCACACAAGCACACACATGCACATTTGCATCTGTTTGTGTGCTGCAGCACATCCATCCAAACCACCAAAGCAGAAAACACAGCACTGCATTCAGGTTGGTTGGATTATGAGGACATCTTCTATGAGGACAGGCTGAGGAACTTGGGGCTCTGCAGCCTGGAGAAGAGAAGGCTGCCAGGAGACATTGAGGAGCACAGAATCACCCAAAGTGATCTTTGATCATATTCTGTGCTCCACAACCTCCCTGGAGGTGTTCAAGCCTGGTTGGAGGAGGCCTTGAGTGACCTGTACTAGTGGGAGGTGTCCCTGCCTATGTCAGGGGGTTGGAACTGGATGATCCTTGAGGTCCCTTCCCACCTTAGCATTCTATGATTCTATATGCATGTTTGAAAGAAAGAAATTGAGTAACAGGAAGCTGATCCAGCCTCCCCAAATGCCTTTTCCTTTAATCAAGGGACTATTTTTTAGACTATATTTGGAGTTGTTGATGATTGCTGGTGGCTTTCTGCATGATCATGAAGGCTACAGAAGTACTCTGTGGTCCTGTGCCATCAAGAGAATGGTGCAATCAAGAGAGCTTCAGATGGCTACAAGTACTAAACCCCTGACCTAGGCACAGGGCAGCTCCAAGAAGCTTAAGGAGTGTCTTTGCTTTTAAACACACTAACGTTTTGCCAGAAGCAGCAGTCTGTGCTTGATACAAATCACAGATTAACAAGCTGGAGCTGGAGCAACCTCTTGCTGCTGCCACTTCACACCTCCCTTTCATGCTGTACAGGGCTCGCTGCATGGGGTAAGAGCTCTCTCAGGCTCCTTGGGTTTCTGTGTTTCTCAAGAGCAGGCAGAAAGGTAGATCTCACTGGAGAGAGCACCCACAGTGGGGAGGCAGGGTCCAGCCAAGGGGTTTCTCATCAAGGCCACTGCCTGCTGTGTTTGTGTGATGAAAAGTGGAGATTTGTGTATATTGTTCATAAATTAATGCCAAAGGAGTCAGGCATCATCCTAATGGAAAGAACTCTGAAAACCTGTGGATGTTGGCTAATCACACAAGAGAAAAGGGCAGCAGGTCAATTAGCTAACCCAGTAATTATTAGCACAGTGTTGGTTTCTTTACTTCTCTGAGGAAAGGCAGCAAAAGACTAAGAGAAAACTCAAAATGCATGATCAAGGCAATCCCTGAGCCTGTATTTTTTTGTCACTCACTCTTTAATTTGCATAAAGCTGCCACCTGTAAGACACTCAGCCCTTGTTTGAATCTCACTTCAATAAAACCCACACCATGTGCAGAGGGATCCCCCATCCTGCTGAATGTGGGTGGCTGGCAGCCACTTAAGCTGGTTCCACTTCTGAACACCTGCTGGTGGTTCCAACAGCTTCATCTGCAGGTTTCTTGGCTGGCTCCTTGACTGGATTTTGATTATTTGTCATCCCTGTGAGATAATGATGGTCCCATCCTGCCATCTGCAGCTGTCCAAGGTTCCAAGACTCAGTTGTCCCTACTTCTTCTTCTCACACCATAAATCTGTGCAGTTCAGTCCCTTTCCATCTCTTCTGCTTTCCCCATATGAGCCCCATAGCAACAGCCACTGCACAGACTTGTGCTGAGAGGCAGGACCTACTGAAGACATTACCTTAATTTTGTGAGTGGGCAACTGAGGGAAGAGAAAAGGGTCTACAATGTCACTCAAGTCCAAGAATTAACCATAGAATCATAGAATGGGAAGGTTGGAAGGGACCTCAAGGATCATCCAGTTCCACCCCCCTGCCAGAGGCAGGGACACCTCCCACTAGGACAGCTCACTCAAGGCCTCCTCCAACCTGGCCTTGAACACCTCCAGGGAGGGAGCAGCCACAACCTCCCTGGGCAACCTGTGCCAGTGTCTCACCACCCTCACTGCAAACAACTTCCTCCTAACATCCACTTTCAATCTCCCCTCTGCCAGTTCAAACCCATTGCCCCTTGTCCTGTCATTGCAAGCCCTTGTCAATAGTCCCTCCACAGCTCTCCTGTAGCCCCCTTCAGATCCTGGAAGGCTACTCTAAGGTCTCCTGGAAGCCTTCTCTTCTGCAGGCTGCAAAGCCCCAATTCTCTCAGCCTGTCCTCATAGGAGAGCTGCTGCAACCCTCTGATCAGAGGGAAGATTTAGAGTGGGTGTTAGGAGGAAGTTCTTTACAGTGAGGGTGGTGAGACACTGGAACAGGTTGCCCAGGGAGGTTGTGGATGCTCCCTCCCTGGAGGTGTTCAGGGCCAGGTTGGAGGAGGCCTTGAGTGACCTGTGCTAGTGGGAGGTGTCCCTGCCTATGGCAGGGGGTTGGAACTGGATGATCCTTGAGGTCCTTTCCAACCTTACCATTCTATGATTCTATGATCATCCTCATGGCCCTCCTCTGGACCCATCAAGCTCAATGATAACCCATTTCTTGCATCCCAGGCCAGGGTCTTCCCTGAAACCCATTTTCTGAGTTGTGGTTATGAAGGGAGAACTGAGGAAAAAAAAAATATATCCTTTGGTTAAGTTCATCCTTTTGGATCCTATCCTGTTACCCTTCCCCAGACGGGACAACATTTAGCTCACTCAAGACGAATTGCATCTCTGGAAGGAACAAGTCACTAATCAACTTGAGAGCAGACAGGATTTGGCCTTTAGAGAAGGATGGAATGAAAATGGGGAAGAAGAGGATCTCCAGGGAGTTTAAAGTGTCTGTCAAACACACACCAAAGCTGCAGTTAAGTGGGCTGTGGAAAGTTTAACCGGATGGCATTATCCCAACCCGAATTCATTTGCCAGTGTGTAATGTTAATGAACCAAGGCTGCTCTTGCTGAAAATAGAGGATGAATGTGCATTATTGTGAGTGCATGCATTAGCCACCACTAGTTCCTTAATTAGTTTTTCAAAGGCTGTGTCTGAATGGAAAGGTTATGGAATAACAAGTGATAATGGACACTCACTTGGTGCTCATTCTTAATTTACAGGACACGAAAAGAATGGTAAAGAGAAACAATTTCTTTTCCTCAAAGGTATCTGTGTTGTGAGCAAAACGAAGCATGTGTGTTTTCCACAAATGGTCTGATACTCTCAGAGCCAGACAAGTTCAGCTTTGATAAAACTGCCTTTGCAAGGGACGATTTGCCTGCTGAAAAGGAGTGTCTTTCTCATCGAGCCTTCGGAACCTGCCAGCTCTGCTGCAATCCACTTGACTGATGCTCCAGTTCTCTTTTAAGTGCAGATCTGAATCTAGACTGCTTCACGTGTAAGGCAAAGGAAAGGGCGAAATTCCGAGCGCTGAAAGCCATCGAGGCACTGGTGAAAGCATTGATGTCGGTGAATAGGAATGGATCCGGAGCTCCAGGGCAGGCTTTCATGGAGCAAGCGGGCTGATTGACGGCAACACACAAATGGCCAGGGTCCTGCACAAAGGCAATGTCACATTTCATGCAGAAAGTAGGAGCAGTTCTTGAATGAGGCTTTTTCAACTAGCAAAGACCTTTGCGGTTTTTTTCAGTCGGGTTATTTGGCAGTGCTCACAAAAGCTGAGACACCGATTTACCTGAAACAGGAGACCACCAAGCAGTCTCCTGACAACAGGACTGAAAGATGCACATCATTTTTTTTTCCCCTCTCTGCTAATAGAGAACCTCATTATGTCCTTCATACTCATTGCAGGGAAAGATCACCCTTACCCTGACGTGGGTGAGCAGCCGATTCCCCCTCAGCATCTTTCTCCTGGCCCTTGCCAAAGGCTCTGTATTGCATTAGGGTTTGCTGAGGAGGCAGCAAGGAGCATAAGCTCTTTACTCAAGAGCCATCCCTGCTCTGCAGCCAACATTTGAGGGTGGAAACCAAGGGAGGAATCCAAGTACAGGTTGTGATGGTGTGGTCTGGAGAATGGGGACCATATGTGTCCATGCACAGAGTCACAGAATTAACCAGGTTGGAGAAGACCTCCAGGATCATCAAGTCCAACCTAACACCTTCTAAATAACTAACCCATGGCACTCAGTGCCTCATGCAGCCTCCTCTTAAACACCTCCAGGGACGCTGACTCCACCACCTCCCTGGGCAGCCCATTCCAGCAGTCAATGACTCTCTCAGGCAACAACTTTCTCCTCACCTCCAGCCTAAACTTCCCCTGGCACAGCTTCAGACTGTGTCCTCTTGTTCTGGTGCTCCTTGCCTGAGAGAAGAAAGCAACCTCCCCCTGGCTACAACCACCCTTCAGGTAGTTGCAGACAGCAAGAAGGTCTCCCCTGAGCCTCCTCTTCTCCAGGCTAACCAATCCCAGCTCCCTCAGCCTCTCTCCATAGGGCTGTGCTCCAGGCCTCTCCCCAGCCTCGTTGCCCTTCTCTGGACACACTCAAGCACCTCAATGTCCTTCTTCAATTGAGGGGCCCAGAACTGGACACAGGACTCAAGGTGTGGCCTAAGCAGTGCAGAGTCCAGGGGGAGAATGAGCTCCCTGCTCCTGCTGGCCACACTCTTGCTGATGCAGGCCAGGATGCCATTGGCCTTCCTGGCCACCTGGGCACACTGCTGGTTCAGGTTCAGGTGGGTGTCAATCAGCACCCCCAGATCCCTTTCTGTTTGGCTGTTCTCCAGCCACTCCCACCCCAGCCTGTAGTTCTTCATGGGGTTGTTGTGGCCAAAGTGCAGCACCCAGCTCATATACAACCTCCTTTATTCTCACTCCTTTTGCTCTCCCCTCCTTATGACAAACCCTTAACAAAGCAAACTGCCTTTTGGCTGAACACACATCAACGATGCAAATGCCTACATTTACTCCACTTAATTCTGCCTCAACATAGTGGTGAAAGACTTCATTTTGCTTCTAAGGGCTCCACACAAAGACTCCCTGTGCCACAACTATTTTCATTTGCTTTATTGCTTCCAACAAAATGCAAGCACCACAGCCTCCATGTGGTTGTGCATTTCATTATGTCTCATTTCCATACTCCAGGTTTGCTAGCAAGTCATACCCTGTGATTTACAAGCAAAAGAAAAAAATATGAGACTAATCTGTCAGCCCTGTCACTGGAAAACTGACACATTATAATGCCTAGAGAATTGCCCCTAATCAACCAATTAGTTAAATTGTAGTGTATTTAATTATTGGTAAACTTACCAGATACAGCAGCACAGAGCAGTCAAAACCCCTTCAGAAATCATTTTGTCTTTAGAAGGCTGCTTGCTTTTCATAGAATCATGGAATCATAGATTGGGAAGGTTGGAAGGGACCTCAAGGATCATCCAGTTCCAACCCCCTGCCAGAGGCAGGGACACCTCCCACAAGCACAGGTCACTCAAGGCCTCCTCCAACCTGGCCTTGAACACCTCCAGGGAGGGAGCAGCCACAACCTCCCTGGGCAACCTGTGCCAGTGCCTCACCACCCTCACTGCAAACAGCTTCCTCCTAACATCCACTTTCAATCTCCCCTCTGCCAGTTCAAACCCATTGCCCCTTGTCCTGTCATTGCAAGCCCTTGTCAATAGTCCCTCCACAGCCTTCCTGTAGCCCCCTTCAGATACTGGAAGGCTACTCTAAGGTCTCCTGGAAGCCTTCTCTTCTCCAGGCTGCAGAGCCCCAACTCTCTCAGTCTGTCCTCATAGCAGAGCTGCTGCAGCCCTCTGAGCATCTTGGTGGCCTCCTCTGGACCCACTCCAACACTTCCATGTCCTTCATGGAACTTCATGTCCTTCATGTCCTTTTGTCAGGGTAATGTTTGCTGTGATCCAGCTTCTCACCCTGGCTCGGAAGAGTCCTTCATGTAGACAAGGGCTTGAGGATTCTTTGCAAATTCACTCACCAAATGCTGATGCCATGATGAATAGAAGCTGTTTATTCCCTTTAAGTCTGGGATATAAATTAAACCCAGAGGGAGACTAACATCATCCCAAGCTGTTCTGAAGATACTGAAGGGACAGTGAGGCTTACTGAGATGCTCTTTCATTTCAACCAGAAATTTCATTTTTCAGAACACTAGAACCAATCTCTGACAAAAGCCTTACACAAACAGAGACTCTTCTCTGCTCTTCTGAAGGATTCCTTTGCAGTGAGCCTGCTTTTTCCATCAGAAGTGTTTTTGATCTACCCCTGCTCACAGTCACATCCCAGAGATTCTTAAAGGAAGCAGGGCATGCACAAGAGAGAAAACAAACAGCTGTATCTGTTAGCCAGATGCAGAGCTCCCTGAAAAGCCCTGGTTATTATTTGGGCCTGTAAAGATGAGTCATGGCCACCTGCAACTGGGACAGAGGGAGTCAAACGACCAGCCTGAAGCATGAAGAGCTCTGCCACAGGCTTGTGTCCTGGTTAGAAGGTTAGAAGCCTTTTTATCAGCTGCCAGAGGAGTTCATCACTCCAGGCAGAAGCTCATGAACCTTTCACACCCAATTCAGGACTTTATAGGAAGATAGGGGAAGAAGGGTTAGAAATTGAGGACAAAATGAAAATCTCTTCCTAAACTGAAGTTTTTCCTGCTTTCACCTGTCAACTAAAACACCAGTGGGTAGTATATGACAGAAGATGGTTGCTTTCTCCCAGAGTGTAAGGACTGAGATACAGGAGACACAGGTTCTGTATTTGCTCATGCCTGGCTACAGAACCTCCTGTGCTACCCTTTTTCTGGTCTTCTTTTGCCACACGACTAGGGAGCTACTGGCAAATAAAAAATAGAATTGCCCAAAACCTTTTTTGAGGGTGTCCATGTTGGGCCATGTCTGCCACCTCTGAGGCGTGCTTGGTTCTGGGTTGCTGCCCCAGACACACAATCAGACCCAGCACCTAAAAGCTGAAAGCAGACACTGCAGCAGGTCTTGCTGTCTTCAGATGCACACCAGATGTCTTGCCAGCCGTGTCTCAGCCAAACCTCAGTAGGTCAAATGCCAGGTGAATGGGTGAAACTTCACATCTGTGATATCTGAAGTAAAAGCCTAGATGCTCAGAGGGCTGCAGCAGCTCTCCTATGAGGACAGGCTGAGAGAGTTGGGGCTTTGCAGCCTGCAGAAGAGAAGGCTTCCAGGAGACCTTAGAGTAGCCTTCCAGGATCTGAAAGGGGCTACAGGAAGGCTGTGGAGGGACTATTGACAAGGTCTTGCAATGCCAGGACAAGGGGCAATGGGTTTGAAGTGGCAGAGGGGAGATGGAAAGTGGATGTTAGGAGGAAGTTGTTTGCAGTGAGGGTGGTGAGACACTGGCACAGGTTGCCCAGGGAGGTTGTGGAGCACAGAATCACCCAATGTGATCAAAGATCAAAGATCACGTTGGGTGATTCTGTTCTCCACAACCCCCCTGAAGGTGTTCAAGGCCAGGTTGGAGGAGGCCTTGAGTAACCTGTGCTTGTGGGAGGTGTCCCTGCCTATGGCAGGGGGTTGGAACTAGATGATACTTGAGGTCCCTTCCAACCTTACCATTCTGTGATTCTATGATTTGATGTCCCTTCTGGCTTTAAGCTCCACAGGGTTGTACTGTGGCTATCCTGTAATGACTATAAACCAGTCCTTGGTCAGAGCTGTTAACATCATTTCATGTAACCCCACGATGGTGCCCAAAGGACATGAGGAAATGGTCTCGACAGAGGAACTCAGTTCCTCAGACCCTGTCTGCTGTCCCTTCAGCAGCATTGCTTTTCTAGAGAACAAATTTCATTTTCTAAACACTAACTGCTGTGCCTTTTTTGGTGAGCAAGACTGAGAAGGGAAGAAAACAGCTGGAAACTTCATTTAACAAATTTAATAAGTAAGACTGGTTTTTGGGGCTGGATGTTCTCACTGGAACACCTCCAACTCCTTACTCAAGGCTCTTTTTGTCTCCTCTGGGGAAACATTATAGCAGTACTGATGTCCTGATGGATTAGACAATTTCTTAATAATTAATGACAGTTTCCCTGTGCAGCTTGGTCAGCATCCCACTAAACAGCACAAAACAAGTGAGGTAGCAACCAAACAGTTCACCAGTAGGTAATGCAAGGCAAGAGCTAAGTCTTCCTGATTTTTTTTGTCCACCTTCCAGTTCCTCTTTGGGGTTGTCTGGTTTTAAATAGGTCATTAAAGATCATCCTGAAATGAGCTCTCAGAAATATCCTCTGATGTGCTCTGCTCTCTGTTGAAGTGCAATATACTGCACCAGCTCAGTAGGGGCTTCATCACTGCAGTCTCCTGCCCACCCAGAAGTTGTGCAGATGGGGTAGGAATGACTGCCCATGAGGCAAGAGCTAAACCTCTCCAGAAGACAAGTCCAACACAGAAGAAATGTCCAACACCAGTTAGATGTTGGATTCTCATCCAGAGAAGGGCCAGAAGAATGATCAGAGGACTGGAAGACCTGGATATGAGGAAAGGTGTAGGTTTGTTCAGCCTTGAGACAGAAGGCTTAGGAGAGACCTTATTACCATGGCCCTGTACATAAAGGGTGGATACCAAGGGGCTAGAGGTTCCCCTTTAACAAGGAGTCCCATGGAAAAGGACAAGGGGTAATGGGTACAAGCTACTGCTGGGGAGATTCCCATTGGAAAGCTAACTGAATAAATAGGAATTGGCTTTGAAAACATCTTCATTCTGCTGGATCTTACAGACTGATCCTTGTACAGAAACATCTTCATTCTGCTGGATCTTACAGACAGATCCTTGTACAGAAACATCTTCATTCTGCTGGATCTTACAGACTGATCCTTGTGCAGAAACATCTTCATTCTGCTGGATCTTACAGACAGATCCTTGTACAGAAACATCTTCATTCTGCTGGATCTTACAGACAGATCCTTGTACAGAAACATCTTCATTCTGCTGGATCTTACAGACTGATCTTGTACAGAAACATCTTCATTCTGCTGGATCTTGCAGACTGATCCTTGTACAGAAACATCTTCATTCTGCTGGACCTTACAGACTGATCCTTGTGCAGAAACATCTTCACTCTGCTGGATCTTACAGACTGATCCTTGTGCAGAAACATCTTCATTCTGCTGGATCTTACAGACTGATTCTTCACTTGTACAAAAAAATGTTACTGGGGTTTGTTTCAGCAGAAATCAAAACTCTCCTGACCCTGGGCATAAATTCTGTGCTGAGTGAAAATTCCTGTTACCCCAGAGAAGCACCTGGCTGGAAAGCAGTGCAGATTTGAGGTAGACCTTGAATCAGAGGGCATATAAACTTCTTATGTGGTGATCAAATCAGTTTTGGATTAAGGTTATGAAATGCTGGAATTATATAATCAGGAATGATGGCATCAGATAATTTAGCAAGTAGTTAGGGAAAGAGGGTTGTTCCAGCTACATCAGATCTGCCTTTATTATAAGTCCATGGGCCTTGATGAGATCCACCCATGGGTCCTGAGGGGTCTGGCAGATGAAGTTGCCAAGCCACTGTCCATCATATTTGAAAGGTGATGGCAGAGTGGTGAAGTTCCTGCTGACTGGAGAAGGGCAAACATAACACTCATCTTCAAGAAGGGAAAAAAGGATGATCCCCAGAGCAGTCAGCCTCACCTCTGTGCCTGGCAAGATCATGGAGCAGATTCTCCTGAAGGCTCTGCTAAGGCAAATGGAAAAGAAAGCAGAGGTGATTGGTGGGAACCAGCAATGGCTGCACCAAGGGCAGATCTTGCCTGACTCATTTGGTGGCTTCTTATGAAGAAGTCACAGCGACAGTGGACAAGAGAAGGGCAACTGATGGCATCTACCTGGACTTGAGTAAGGCATTTCACTCTGCCCCACATGACATCCTGGGCACCAAACTGGAAAAACATGGACTGGATATGTGGAGCACTGCTGGGTAAGGGATTGGCTGGATTGGATGGCACACAGAAAGTGGTGATCAAGGGCACAATGTCCACCTGGAGACCAGTGCCAAGTGGCTCCCTCAGGGGTCAGTGCTGGGACCAGTGCTGTTTGACATCTTTGTCAGTGATACAGACCCTCAGGGTACCCTCGGCAGGTTTGCAGCTGGCACCAAGCTGTGTGGCACAGTCGACTTGCTAGAGGGCAGGGATCCATCCAGAGGGACCTGGACAGGCTGCAGAGCTGTGCCCAGGCCAACCTCATGACATTCAACAAGGCCAAGTGTAAGGTCCTGCACCTGGGTCAGTGCAATCCCAAGCACAACTCCAGGCTGGGTGGTGAATGGCTGAGAGCAGCCCTGAGGAAAAGGCCCTGGGGGTCTGGGGTGATGAAAAGCTCAACATGAGGCTGCAGTGTGAGTGCAGCCCAGACAGCAACTGTGTGCTGGGCTGCAGCAAGAGCAGTGTGGCCAGCAGGGCAAGGGAGGGGATTGTGCCCCTTTACTCTGTTCTCCTCAGACCCCATCTGGAGTTTTGTGTGCAGCTCTGGAGCCCCCAATATGTGCAGCAGGCTGCGGGTCACGAGACCATTGTGACTTGGCTCCAAGAATTCATGCCACTTCTTGAATAAATAAATATCATCACTGATAAGACACTAACAAGAATTTCAAGTTATTCTTCTGGCAAAAGCTAGTGCCACCAACTTGATGGAAGCATTGGGATGTTGCAAGGTCAAAATGTACCTGTGCTCAGCACCACCACCAAAACTACCCCTGCAACCTCAGCCCCAAGCAGCACTCAGTCACCTGCAGCTGCTCTAATTGAGCAGAATGGCAGAATTTCTCAATCAGACTCAGAACTCCTTGCTTCATAAGCAATGCTCTGCCTGACAGTCTTCAAACACAGGAAGGAGAGAAGAGGCAGATTGCTCTGCAGTCTGGGTGGATGGATGGATGGATGGGTGGATGGATGGAGACAGATGAGAGGCAGATTGCTCTGCAGGATGGATGGATAGATGAATGGATGGATGGATGGATGGATGGATGGATGGATGGATGGATGGATGGATGGATGGATGGA
>VWZE01023179.1:77063-87422 GCA_013396675.1 Eubucco bourcierii
ATGGATAGGGACAGAGAAGAGGCAGATTGCTCTGCAGTATGGATGGATGGATGGATGGGTGGGTGGATGGATGGATGAATGGATGGGTGGGTGCATGGATGGAGACAGAGGAGAGGCACATTGCTCTGCAGGATGGATGGATCAATGGATAGGGACAGAGAAGAGGCAGATTGCTCTGCAGTATGGATGGATGGATGGATGGGTGGGTGGATGGATGGATGAATGGATGGGTGGGTGCATGGATGGAGACAGAGGAGAGGCACATTGCTCTGCAGGGTGGATGGATTGATGGATGGATGGATGGATGGATGGATGGATGGACAGGTTTACTGCTGATAGCAGGT
Organism: Eubucco bourcierii; assembly: GCA_013396675.1. Classification (NCBI taxonomy): domain Eukaryota; kingdom Metazoa; phylum Chordata; class Aves; order Piciformes; family Ramphastidae; genus Eubucco; species Eubucco bourcierii. The sequence goes on from VWZE01023179.1 coordinate 77,408, forward strand.
CCCCTTATGTGTGGCTGTAAATAGGCTCAAGCTGGCTTTAAGCCACTCAAGTACCACAAGCACTCCAGAAATCAATGGGGGCTGGGACCCCCCCTATGGAAATGAATTACATGTTGCAGCTGTCAAGTGAATTATATATTGGGACAATGCCTCAAATTACTCCTGATTTAGCTAGTTAAAAAGTCATCTGGGCAGAACTGTGTGACCTGACAATTTTCATAGTCTAACTATAATTAGGCATAATTAGGAGATGCCAGCTGGTAGGTATGGTTTAAACACTGGTAGCAGTTCAATCCATTCTGTGTAAGGAAAGGGCAGTTCCTGTCAGTCAGTTCTTCAGCCTCTCCTTCACTCTTGCTCTTTGCTCTCTGTTGTGTGTTCATCTCTCTCAGTGCACTGATATTTCATACTCTGGTTCATCCAGCATTTACCTTTCAAGTCTTGCCAGTTCTACTGCAGCAAGCTAAACTCATGGGCTCCTGAAGCTGTCCTCAGTATATTCCTGTGCTGAAGATGAATCCTGGCTAGTAGGTGCCATTTCAGGATAGAAAAGGAGATGAAGCACTGAATTAAAGAGCATTGCCCCAAGCTTTGCAATGTGCTGTAGCCTTCTTGTAACTGCTGTGTGCTCTGTTTGGAGAGTTGCCAGCACTGCTTTGTGAGCAGCTTGGGCTTGACTGATGTTTCTTGTGCTCTGCTCTCTGGGACAAGAGACAGAGGGATGTGTGCCCAGCACTAACCAAAGGCACTAAAGGAGTTCATTCACATCGTTTAACAGGCTTCCCCTCGGCTGACTCGGGAGTGATACTAAAGTTCACAGTCTGGCTCTGTCCAGCCATCCCAAGCCTGAAAGTTCTGAGGATAGGTTTGAAACCAGGGCCGTGGATTTCAGCAACCCATTCTATGCTTCTAGGATATTTCCAGATGAGAGAACTCTGCAGCAGATCCTGGAGGAGTAGGAAGAAAGGAAAGTTCCTTTTGCTGTTCCTCAGGCAGAATAATCACAGCCAGCAAGATGCAGATGACAAAGATGTGCCATGTTCCTGTGTTCAGTAAGAAACCTGCTTCATAATTAAAGACTTTCACAGCAAGAAATACTGCACAGTGCATTTCATAGCAGTCTCTAAAGAAGTCTCTAAAGGGCACAGTTTGCCTCCCAAGGTCAGATGGGAACCCATTTACTCAGACAGAAAAGTTGTCTAACTCTGGCTGTTTTCTGCTTCCATCCTCTAAAGTCTCTTTCCTAAGGAGCTCACTTGCAAAATCAAAGCACTGAGGGGACAAAGTATGGGATAATGGCTGGGGAGAAGGAGGTTGGATGTGCCCAGTACTATCAAAAGCACATTGTTCTAAGAGCAATGTGAAGCCTGGTAGCCTACAAACTACTGTTTCATGGTTGGATTCTCTAACTATTTATTAAGGTATATTTTTTTTTGCCTGCAATCTCCTTCAAAGATTGCAATACTCATGGTGACTCTTTCTTGTGTGTGTCTTTGGTGTCTTCTTAGGGTTGTGTAACCATTCCCTCAATAACACTAACAGACTCTATCTTCCTTGCCAAGCTACCCCCATCTAAGAGGTTTTTCAGACATGTGTTTCATAGAATCATAGAATGGTAAGGTTGGAAGGGATCTCAAGGATCATCTAGTTCCAACCCCCTGCCATAGGCAGGGACACCTCCCACTAGCACAGGTCACTCAAGGCCTCCTCCAACCTGGCCTTGAACACCTCCAGGGAGGGAGCAGCCACAACCTCCCTGGGCAACCTGTGCCAGTGTCTCACCACCCTCACTGCAAACAACTTCCTCCTGACATCCACTTTCAATCTCCCCTCTGCCAGTTCAAACCCATTGCCTCTTGTCCTGTCATTCCAACCCTTGTCAATAGTCCCTCCCCAACCTTCCTGTAGCCCCCTTCAGATCCTGGAAGGCTACTCTAAGGTTTCCTGAAAGCCTTCTCTACAAACCTTCCTGGAGGTGTTCAAGGCCAGGTTGGATGAGGCCTCACACTAGATCAGGCTGTCCAGACTCTCATCTGACCTGGCCTTAAACACCTCCAGGGATGAGGCTTCCACCACCTCCCTGGGCAATCTGTTCCACAGCCTCACCATCCTCATAGTGAAGAACTTCCTAACACCCAGTCTGAGCCTACTCATTTTTAGCTTTGCTCCACTCCCCTCAGTGGTACCACTGCCTGACATCCTGTAAAGTCCCTCCCCAGCTTTCTTGTAGCCCCCTTAAGACACTGAAAGACCGCAATAAGGTCACCTCAGAGCCTTCTCCTCTCCAGACTGAACAGCCCCAACTCCCTCAGTCTCTCCTCATAGGAGAGGTGAACAAAGAAGCCAACAAAGAACAGAGCATAGGACAAGTAAAGGGAAGGATAATTCCTCCAGAGGACACTCCTGGTTCCCTTTGATTGGCAACACAAGAATTTTGGGCTCAGACAGACATGCCTGGACTTGCTAACTACCCATTCTGGTATTCAGTCTGCAGAAACTGTCTAACAATACAAATTAGCCTTACCCCAGAAAAGGCAAGACAAATGTGTTCAGATTTATCTAAACCCTGCTACGTAATGAGATCAGCACATCATTAATTCAGCAAGAAACTTCAGAAGTGTTTTGATTTCAGAAGAGTTGCTCTTGACACACACCACTGAAAGGTGCACGTGGTGCTAAAACACTCAAAAGATCTTTTTAAAGCTCCTGGCAGGATCCCTTGTGTTTTGTAACAGAAAAAAAAATTACACTTCAAGTGAACTTCTGAAATCCCTGACAGAAGCAAAAGACCTAATTCTTGTTTTTCTCTAGTAGAATTACTCACAGTTTACACTGATAGAAGAAATGAGAATAAACAAACCCTGGCTGAGCACTCTCCAAAGCCTCATTAAGCTAATTGTGGCTTGTGCACGGGGGCCTGATTCCAGTCTCACCTCCATGCTTCTACACCAGCAGAGTTTGCTTTATGTGCCCAGAGCCAACATTAAGATAAGCCCCCAGGAACAGCAGAGCATCACTGATAGGCAGCACAACAGTGGTTTCAACACCACCAGGCTTGGGTTTGCTCCCCATGGATATGCAAGCACTGTAATGGATGCAGAGCACTCCCTGGGACCATATTTCCTCTGAAAATGTTTCTCACAGGAAGCCAAATTATGTTTCTTTATTCAAGCCAGCTTGGTTGAATTTGCATTTGTAAAACAGCAACCAATTGCTTTGTCTTTTTTTTTTTCTTTTCTTTTTTTTTTTTTTCTTTTTTAGCTCCTCAAAGAGAGATTTCTCACAATGTGTCACATTTCCATCACACCTACAAATTCCCCACCCAGCACTGTGGCTGTGGAGTTAGCACAAACTCATGTGTGCACAAGCCAGTTACTCAGTAATGGACAAACAGCATATTTAGGACCTGGAGGTGCTGGTTGGCAGCTGTCTGAGCATCAGCCAGGATTGTGCTCAGCTGGTCAAGAAGGTCAACAGCATCCTGGCTTGGATCAGGAATAGCATGGCCAGAGAGAGCAGGGAAGTGATCATGCCCCTGTACTTGGCACTGGTGAGGACACATTTCAAACATGGGGTTCAGTTTTGGTTCCCTCACTACAAGAAAGACATTGAGGAGCTGGCGTATGTCCAGAGAAGGACAATGGAGTTGGTGAAGGCTCTGCAAAACAGATCTGGAGAGGAGTGGTTGAGTGTGCTGGTTTGAGGCTAATTAGAATATTTTTAATGAGAAAAAATTAGGTAATAGGCTGTGAAAAGCAAACACTGGTGAGGTCTGCTTCACTCACAGGTTTGCTGAGTTTGCGGAGGGCCACAAAGATGCTCAGAGGGCTGGAGCAGCTCTCCTATGAGGACAGGCTGAGAGAGTTGGGGCTCTTCAGCCTGGAGAAGAGAAGGCTTCGAGGGGACCTGATAGTAGCCTTCCAGTATCTGAAGGGGGCCTACAGGAAGGCTGGGGAAGGATTATTTACAAGGTCCTGCAACGACAGGACAAGGGGCAATGGGTTTGAACTGGTAGAGGGGAGATTTAGACTGGATGTTAGGAGGAAGTTCTTTACAGTGAGGGTGGTGAGGCACTGGCACAGGTTGCCCAGGGAGGTTGTGGNTCTGCTTCTAACCCCCCTTGCTGACCCTTCCAACCCACCTTCTACATAAGGCAGACTCTGGGATCAGAGAGGGAGGTGGAAAGAAGGTGGAAGGGTGGTTGGGAGCCCCTCCTGGGCACTCTGATTTCTGGGAAGGGAGTTGTGTTTCTGTATCACCTTTACCTTGTGTTTTTCTGTATATAGCTGTAAATATTTGTAATATGTTGTAAATCTCTGCTTGTAAATTGTGCTAAGCTGTGAATATAAAGCTTCAGTCCTTAGCTTCCAGCTGGCTGAGTCCAGTCTGGGTGAATTCATAGTGTGTGTGGGTAACTCCCAAACCATCACACTGAGGGATTGCTTACTCTGGAGAAAAGAAGGCTGAGGGGAGACCTCATTGCTCTCTACAGCTTCCTGAAAGGAGGTTGTAGTGAGGTGGGGATTGGTCTCTTCTCTCTAGTGTCAGGTGATAGAACAAGAAATGTCCTGAAATTGTGCCAGGGAAGATTCAAATTGGAGATGAGGAAGAATTTCTTTGCTGCCAGAGTGGTCAGGCATTGGAACAGGCTGCCCAGGGAGATGGTGGAGTCCCCATCCCTGGAGGTGTTCAAGAAACATGTGGACATGGCACTTTGGGACATGGCTTAATGGCTATGGTGGTGTTGGCTTGATGGTTGGACTGCATGATCTTACAGGTCTTTTCCAACCAAAACAACTCCATGATTCTGTGAGGAACAGCACATACATTATAAATAACCAAACACACAAACCTGACATGCAAATGTGTAAAAATCAGGATCTGTGTAGCAGTCATTAAGGTAAATAAACAAAGGTGACCTACTTTAGGGCATCAGCCATTTCCTGGTACAAGATGATTCTTCCAAGGCTTCCTTTTTGCTCTAGGTTAGAGTTTAACTTGGGTTCCATAGGTGTAACTCAAGTAACTTTGAGCAGCTATTGCATGGCTCCCAATAAGGAGATTTGGACTGAACCTTGACCCAGTGTGTCTGAGTGTATTTGTGATGGAGACTAAAAGCAAATCCCTGAGTCTTGATGCACTCCCTGCTGTTCTCCTCCTTACACAACACTTAGTTATATAAAACTCTTTTTTTTTTTTTCTTTTTTCCTAGGGGTAAAAAAAAAAAAGAAAAAAAGAAAAAAAGAAAAAAAAAAAAGAAAAAACAAAGAAGGAAAGAATAAAAAATGGGGGAAAAAAATAACATCTTTTTTGGTTGCAAGCCAATTTTCTCTAGCAACATGGCAGCAGCTTGTGAAGTGAAGCAAGATTTTCTCATGGCACCATGTGACAAAGCCAATCAAAATAAACATCCAAAAACTAGAGAAATTAAGGATGAGGTAGCAGACTGTGGGGAGAGCAGATGGTAATTTAAAATAACAGCAAATTTTGCATGCTGACTGCAACTATAGCCCTTGTCACAATATATAGTTGTTAATGGCAAAAGAGAAGGCAGAAACATCATCAGGGTCTTTTGTAGGGTTGGTGAAAGCAGGAGGAAGAAGAATATGCAGGGCAGAGAGTATTTCCTGCAAAATCTGCCTCCAGATCTCATGGCACCAGAGGAGAAGCAGGGGAAACTGAAATGCAGCAGCTGGAAAGAACATAGAATCACAGAATCACAGAATCATAGAATTATAGAATCACAGAATCACAGAATCATAGAATCACAGAATCATAGAATCTAGAATCATAGAATCATAGAATCATAGAATCACAGAATCATAGAATCACAGAATCACAGAATCATAGAATCACAGCATCACAGAATCATAGAATCTAGAATCATAGAATCACAGAACCATAGAATCATAGAATCACAGAACCATAGAATCACCAAATCATAGAATCATAGAATCACAGAATCACAGAACCATAGAATCACAGAATCATAGAATCACAGAATCACAGAATCATAGAATCACAGCATCACAGAATCACATCATCACAGAATCACAGAATCACAGAATCACAGAATCATAGAATCTAGAATCATAGAATCACAGAATTATAGAATCATAGATTCATAGAATCACAGAATCACAGAATCATAGAATCTAGAATCATAGAATCATAGAATGGTAAGGTTGGAAGGGACCTCAAAGCTCATCCAGTTCCAACCCCCTGCCATAGGCAGGGACACCTCCCACTAGCACAGGTCACTCAAGGCCTCCTCCAACCTGGCCTTGAACATCTCCAGGGAGGGAGCATCCACAACCTCCCTGGGCAACCTGTTCCAGTGCCTCACCACCCTCACTGTAAAGAACTTCCTCCTAACATCCAGTCTAAATCTCCCCTCTGCCAGTTTAAGCCCATTGCCCCTTGTCCTGTCATTGCAGGAATCATAGGTAAGGTTGGAAGGGACCTCAAAGCTCATCCAGTTCCAACCCCCTGCCATAGGCAGGGACACCTCCCACTAGCACAGGTCACTCAAGGCCTCCTCCAACCTGGCCTTGAACATCTCCAGGGAGGGAGCAGCCACAACCTCCCTGGGCAACCTGTGCCATCAACATTACAGTGATTAAATTTGCCATACAATATTAAAGGTCTCTCATACACTCAGGGGTCAGACACTGAGCTAATGGAGAATCTTTTAGCTCCCCAGGAAAAAAAAACAATAAACTCTGCAGTCTGAAAGCCAGAAACAAAGGTCCAGACTCTGTGAAAGGAGTTGGGAAACAAGTACTGCACTGACAGCTCAGCTCAGCTCAAGTCATGATTCAACTCCAGCCAGTAGCAAAGCTCCCAGTCCCATGCACACATCCATGACTTCAAATCCATGAGTTTAAAATCCTGGGTGGAGCCATGGGGTTTGCTAACCCTGTCATTTTACAAGCTGTTACCATGAGAAAGGGCTGTTGCCAGGAGTCAGTCCCACACAGGGCTGCTCAGCCTCTCCTGCACCTCAGAGACAGGTTGTTTTGTCTTAACCTGAGCTCCCAAGGGATGGAGCAGCAACCATCACTGCTAGGCTGCAAATCACATTCAATAGCAAAACAAAAGCCAAAGATGTGTTCATTCACAGGCAGAAAGGGACATGAGCCAGTTCACAAATGCAGCCCCAGATTTGTCTCCAGTCAGATGGCTCAGAGATGCTGATTAGGAGCAAAACACTCACTCCAAGAGGCTGCCACCACCTTAGAAGACCTCCCAGTCATCTGAGCAGCCTCCATTCATTTCGCAGATGCTATTCCCTGGGCTGACTCCCCGAACATGACACTTGAAATGTGCCTGGTTTAAAAAACCCACGAAACCAAGAGAGCACACAAGCTCCCCCTGACATGACTGTTGTGACAAACTGAACTGCAGGAACAAAAACTTCTCTGTACCAACTAACCACTTGACAACTGCGTGGGAAGGTGGGAGGGAGCAGCAGGGGAAAGTGGCTCAAAGCACCCAAAAAAAAAATTTTTAAAAAAAATCTATCTTTCTGTACTCCAGCAGACTGCAGCAGCTGCTGTGGGAAGCACTCTGGAAGAGCATCCTCCCTCTGCACATCCCAAATGGTACCACAACATCAACCCATCTGCTCTTGGAGACCTGATCTTCAAATGTTCTGCAATCAGTAGGGGCTCCAGGTCTGAATAACAAGGTAGCAATGGGAAGTTTATCTACATGAAGGGGGCTACAGTTCTGGAGCCTCCAGCACAGGAAGGACATGGAACTGTTGGAGTGGGTCCAGAGGAGGCCATGAAGATGCTCAGAGAGCTGCAGTAGCTCTGCTATGAGGACAGGCTGAGAGAGTTGGGGCTCTGCAGCCTGCAGAAGAGAAGGCTGCCAGGAGACCTTAGAGTAGCCTTCCAGGATCTGAAGGGGGCTACAGGAAGGCTGGGGAGGGACTATTGACAAGGGCTTGCAATGCCAGGACAAGGGGCAATGGGTTTGAACTGGCAGAGGGGAGATTGAAACTGGATGTTAGGAAGAAGCTCTTTGCAGTGAGGGTGGTGAGACACTGGCACAGGTTGCCCAGGGAGGTTGTGGCTGCTCCCTCCCTGGAGGTGTTCAAGGCCAGGTTGGAGGAGACCTTGAGTGACCTGTGCTAGTGGGAGGTGTCCCTGCCTATGGCAGGGGATTGGAACTAGATGATCCTTGAGGTCCCTTCCAACCTTACCATTCTATGATTCTGTCATTCTATAATCATCCCTGACCAGGCCAGAGTTCACCTCAGACTGGAGAGGACAAGACACTTCACTGAAAGCCATGTCCAGGTTACCCCATCCTCTCTAGTTCCATGCTTTCTCTTCCACAGCCTTCTGCACTCATCTCCAGGTCTTTCCAAGTGAACTGCAAAACAAATATTTTGTTTTCACTCTACAGGAGGGACCCTGGACACATCACCATGGCTAAATGAGGAGCTACCAATCTAAAAGAAATCCTCAGATTCCAACTCACCCTTGTTTCACACTGACTGGCCACTGCCCCATGCACTCCCCATTGCAGGCAGCACCACATCTGCTGGTTCATTTCAAGGGCAGTACATCCTCCAGCATGAGAGAGTTACAAATTCAAATGCAAACATGTTGCTGGAATCTCAGGTAAAAACAGGGAGATGCAGCTTCTGAGAAAGAGAAGAGGCTGCCAACCAGCTGCCAAGCAGCTCAGATTGAACAGAGGGGACCACAGAGCTTCAGCCCATGACTTCTCTCTGCCCTGGCACATGCTGTTTGCAGTGTGCCCAGTGTTATCTCTGCCTGCTCTCAACTCATTGCTGACCCTCTGCCAAGGAGTGCCAACAGATTGCTGCTGTACCAACCACCCTGTCCCCTGGGACCAGCCATCCAAGTCATCTGAGTGATGATACCAACTCCACAAAGGCCCAGAGGGCTTGCAGAATCTCCCTCTCTGGAGGTATTCAAGACCCAGCTGGACGCGTTCCTGTGTGAGTTGGTACAGGTCATCCTGCTCTGGCAGGGGGGTTGAACTGCATGAGCTTTTGAGGTCCCTTCCAGCCCCTAACCTTCTGAAATTCTCTGATTCTGTAGTTCTGTGCTTCTGTGATGTATGCTTCCATAAGCTCACAGAAAATACCTTGCTTCCTCCTGAGCCATTAAATCTAAACCACTGTTTTTGGTTTTGTTTTTTGTTTGTTTTTTTTTTTTTACCATGAATCCCCTTTTTAAGGCTGAATAATAAGAAAAATAGTCAGAAATGTCAGACAAATTGCTTCTTCTCTATGGTTAAAAGTTCCAGAAGTGAGCTGTCAGCACATTGAAAGAATGGAAGGCAGCCGGCTCGGCTCTGCACTATTAAAGTGTTTTTAGCACACCAGACACTTCAGGATCTTGGCACAGTGAGCAATAAATGCAGAAGAAGCATCTTTTCTGTCTCCTGCAGAGGAGGGAGAAGTCTAAAGCCTCAAAAGCTGGAGTGTGACAATGACATAGAGGATGCAGCTGTATGTTTTTTCCCAGGGCTGAGGGCTTTCCATCACCTGCAGTCTTGTGGTCAGGTGTGGTACCCGCCCTGGCCTGGCTGCCTGCATGCAGGAACCCCTGCCAAGTGCACCAACACCTTGAAGAAACAGAGCCACACACCCCTTTCCCTGACACCTGAGCACTGACTTGGTAATTCTACCTCTCTGAAAGGTGGAAATTGCCAGGTTGGATCACCCCCAAGGTCCACTTGCTGCACTCATCCTCTCTGACAGTGGCAACACCAGATGCTCTAGAAGAAAGTGAAAAGAATCCCTTGAGCACTACAAGCTGGGCAGTGCCCTCAGCTCTGGGAAGGCATCATCTGCCTTAGTGTTTGCATTTTCCTACCCTTCCAGATGGTTTTCTGTCTTGTCTAATATAAATGTTGGTGTGTTCCATCACCGTGAGACAGCTTTTCTAGGAGTCATTTCACTTCATTAGTGAAAGCAAAAAAAAAAAAAAAAAAAAAAAGAGAAAGAGATTCTAAGCTTTCCCCTCAAACC
>VWZE01023179.1:119432-144022 GCA_013396675.1 Eubucco bourcierii
TTTTTTTTTTTTCCCCAGGGAGTATATTTATTGCAACTCTTTAAACAAACAAAAAAACCCCACTGATGTTTTAAAAGATGCAGCTATGTCTGCAGTTACAATGAGTTAGTGCTGCAAAATGTGAAGACTTGTCTGGTGCCTTAAAAATGTTAATTTGAAATAAAAGGGACTTCTCGGAGATTCCTGCCTTCAGCAGGCATCTTTTTGAGCTTGACCTGGAGTGTCAGTAATTTCTTCTACAGCGTTGCTTTGGCAAATGCAAAATTGTATCTCTCTTCTGCAGTGCTTTCTGGGTGAGCAGAAATGCACTACAGTCCTTTAACTCCTCCCCTTTCCAGGAAAGAGAAACTAGTCCTTCACTTTGAGTTTCATTTCAGCAACTCCTCCATATCTTAGACTATAAATAGACAGATAAAGCTTACCAGTTAATGCATTATTAAAAGCTGAATACTGAGCTTCAGAGGTTTGGGGTTTGGTTTTTTTTGTTTTTTTTTTTTTTTTTTTTTTTTTTTTTCATAAGCATTAAGGTATTAAAATAACCTCCCATTTAAAAAGATGAAATAAATTCTGTGCAGCAGAGTATTTCAAACACTGAATTCCACTAAAACTGCTCTGTTCTTTGCAAGCAAAATCCAAGCTGAAATGCAGCAGATGCTCATGCTCGTGCGCATCTCTGCATCTTCATGGGGTTTACAGCAGGGAACGAAGTTAGGTCTTAGCTGTGCATGTAAAGCTGTGAAAAGTCACAGGTGTTGCAGGTGGAAGAGCTGTGACACTTAAGTGCAGAGGCAGGGATTTGCTTTGAAGTGTTTTGCACGGTTTGAGAGCACACAGTTTGGTAGTTGGCTGGGGTTCTGGGTTTGTTCACAACTTCTGATGCTTCTGGAACATTCTGAATGTGGTTCTTCAGAATTTGTGTGGGGTTTGCTTTTTGTTTGTTTTTTTTCTTAGAGCTGCTTTTGGATTGTGACAACTGTCTTTTTTTCAGTCCAGTGAGTGAACTTTCCAAGCTTTGCCTTACAGAGGAAAACGTTATCCCTGGAATATTGCTCTGCATCTTTAAAAAGTTCTTCTTTCAGTGGCAAATGTACAGTCACCTCTGTCTGACAATGCCTGAGCCATTTTTAAGGGCAGTGAGAACAAATGAAAAAAAAAAAAAAGAACCTGTAAATCTTCTGTTTAGCCATTTATGCCTTTACAACTTGCCAAAGGCAGTTTCAAAATTAATTCCTACTTCTGCTTATGTTACACTAATTCTCCTTCTTCTCCCCTCAGCCTAGATGGTATACTTTGTGGCTGAAGCTGCTAAGGTTTTTTTTCAATACTGAGGTTAGAATTCTTTTATTATTTTTTACTACACACTTTCAAAACCATCCTAAAACTCTACTTTTGTCTTTGCCTTTCACTTGTGTCTCTGCAAATACTTCATATCTGTAGTTTGAAATTCCTGCAAGTGCCTTGTCAGCTCTTTTGCATTTTGTTGCTTCTAGCTTCTAAGATAATCTTGGAGTTTGTGCTCATTTAAAAAAAAAAAAAGCTACTTCTTAATGCATGGGGTTCATGTTCTGCTCTTCGGAGCCATGTTTTAATAATGAAGCTTATAGTTCTGCCTTCTAACTCTTCATCAGCAAGAGGTTTTGATTGCTATTCCTGGATTCTGTCCTTGTTCTCATTCCTGTGCCTTGTTCACAATCCACTTCATCCTTTTTGGCTGCAGCTGAATTTCAGTTTTCAGCCAAATACTGTTTGTGTTAGCTTTGTTCTGTGCTTTCCTCACGCTCTTTGCACAGCAGTGCTTTTTCTGACTGATGAGTTGCAGGTTTGAGGAGAAATCCATTTAGGCTGCCTGTCAGTGTTATAAGAGATAAGGGAGTTGATTAATGCATGCGAATTTCAGCCTTGCAGTTCACTTTGTCATTCTAACCTGCAAAGAAAGGGAAGGTTATGTTTCTGTGTAGCAGAACCAAGTTTATTATAGAGACCCAAGACCAGCACCTGCTTGGAGGGAGGGCTGAGTTTTGCTCTGTCTGCTTTCCCATTTTGTTCTTTCCAGTGCTGTGCTCCAAAATGCCTTTCTCTTGGATCAAGCTTCTTTACAGACAAGCCTTAATCACACTGCACCGTGGCATTGCACCTGTCTCTGTATTCATGCTTAGTCTTCAGCAAACCAGTTCTTTATCCAAATTGGAGCCAGTCTGCTGCTAGCCTGTCCCAGCTGTATTAAAGACTGTGATTTTAGAATCTTAAGTCTGCAGAACATCTGGAGATTGATTCTTCTGTATCTGGGAACAAAATTGTCAGTACTTCCACATGTATCAGCATTTCATCCTTGGGAGTTCAGGCATTACAGTCAAAAGCACTGTTGAACTTCAAAGTGCCAAATCCAGCTTGAAGAGAAGGAAATTATTGATCTGTTCTGGCTGAACACGTTTCTTAGTCTTGGATTTTCAGCCACTTGGTTTTTATTCTGAATGTCTGATGTGCCTATAGTTGTGTGGTGCATTCCTGGGTAGATTCTGGGGATGGACACCAGTGTTTGGATTTCTAATCCTGTATGGGCTGTGGGAAGCTCTGCCACCTATTTTGGTCTGTGTTGTCATATATCAAAAGGAAATGTGTTGCACTGCAGACAGACATTATTTTAGGTCATCACAAGTTATTTATTACATTGAGAAAGAAAATCAAACCAGCTTGAGCTTTATTTAATTCCTGTCAGCAGAGTATGGGGCAGTCACAGTGTGTGAATGCAGGGTTTAAAATGCAATTTTAAAATTGTAAAGATTTGATTTCCCAAATCTCAGAGGCCCAGCATGGTGGGGGATGGAAAGGACTTCTGGGGATCATCCAATCTAACCCCTCCTGCTAAAGCAAGATCACCACAGCAGATTGCTCAAGATCACAATGTCCAGGCAGGTTTGGAATATCCAGAAAAGGAGACTCCACAACTTCTCTGGGAATCCAACACCTTCACAGTAGAGAAGTTCTTCCTTATGTTTAGGTGGGATTTACTGGGTTATAGTTTGTGCCTATTGACCCTTGTCCTATTGCTGGGCACCACTGAAAAGAGTCTGGCCCCATCCTCTTGACTCTGACCTTTCAGTATTGATCCCCTCTCAGGCTGCTCTTTTCCAGTCCTAACAGCCCCAGGTCTTTCAGCCTTTCCTTCTCACAGGTGCTGCAGTCCCCTTAGCATCTTCATAGCCTCTGTTGACTTGTCCATGCTTCATAAATTTAAAGTATTAAAAACAGATGGATGACTTCATTACAACAAGGTGTTAGAAAATCTAATCAAGTTCCTGCCTTAATAATTAATGAGCCAATGCTCTCTAGAAAGTGACTTTGTTTTTTCATTTTCCTCTGTGCAAATGAGGTTAAGAGGTATCAAATGAAGCTAAAAATATAACCTGGGAGAGTATTTGCTGCTTTTTTTTCTTCTAAGTTTCTTAAAATGCTTATTTTGCCAGAGCCTCCACATCTCCCTGTTTCACACAGACCTTGCTCTTGCTGTGAGCTGCCACTGAATGCTCTTAACTCTGCACTGTGCTTTGCATGAGGAGGGTCCCTTGATTCATGAGCAGCCATCACTTTGGTTCTACCTTTACAGAACACTTAAGTGCTTTCATGGCTTGGGACAAGGTAGTTCAGCACTCAGCAAGATTAAACCTGACTCTGTGGCTTGTGAAGTATAACAAAATCTCTTCTCATTGGAATAATCCACTGTAGAAAACAAAAAGAATTTGTATAATTCAGTTAAAATGCTCTTTAAATGAAGGCATACTTGCAGCTTTTATTTCCCTGGAGTTCAGAGGAAGAAATGAAGCTGTTCCTTGTGCTTTCTGTCCAAATACTCCCATTTGGAATGAATTTAGTGCATTTGTATAATGAGGAGAACCTGACACCTACTTGTCAGGTGGACATGGCACCACAGTTTTTTCTCTATAGCAATTTGAATTATGAATAAAATAAAATGGATTCAGCTGTGACTAGATAAATCTGTCACTTGGCAACTAATAAGGATGATGTGAGTCACTGCTGTGGATATTCTCATTTTCTATGTAGTTTATTAGTGAAGTTTGATTTCAGAATGTTTCAACTCAATACCTTTTATTCATAGGAGCAAAGATCAAATTCATCACTGCTGTTCCAGAGGGGTTTTCAGGTAGGTTTGACACATAGTTAGAGATAAACCATAATGAAGATGAAGATTGAAACAGAAAACCAATAAAATAAATACCTAATGTGTCCATATGGCTCAGGCTGAGGGAGCTGGGGTTGTTCAATCTGGAGAAGGGAAGGCTCTGAGGAGACTTAATAGGAGCCTTTCAGTACCTGAAAAGGGCTACAACAAGGCTGCAGAGGGACTGTTTCCAAAGGCCTGCAGTGACAGGATGAGGGGCAATGGTTTGAAATGAAGAGAAGAGCAGATTTAGATTGGGTCTTAAGAACAATTTCTGCACCATGAGAGTGCTGGAACACTGCAAGAGGTTGCCCAGGGAGGTAGCTGAGGCCCTGTCCCTGAAAGTATTGAAGGTTAAGCTTGGCAAGGCTCTGAGCAGCCTGCTCTAGTGGAGGATATCCCTGCTGACTGCAGGGGAGTTGGGCTGGATCCCTTCCAACTCAAACCATTCCATGATCCTATGATTATCATCCGCCGTCTGGGTCAGCACAGTGCTAAATCAGCAAGGCTGCTCTTAAGCATAAAGCAAAGATAAAGATACTTGTTTCAGTAATGTCTACAGGGAGTGAAAATCTTGAATTTAGGAGATAGTAGGATTTAAGATGCAGAACTATTTTAAAATTTATTCTGACTGGGATATATGGTGACTCAGAGACAGGACTTATTTTGTCATATTTCAAAACCTTTATGTTGAGAAAGAAAAGGATTTTTTGGGGGATTTCCAGATGGTTCTGACCATTTCTGTAGGAAAAAACCAACTGTGATGCATAAAATATAAAGGCTTTAATTAGTAAGACTGGAAAGAAAACAAAATATTTCATTTAAAGGAGGTGGTGCAAACTTCTGTTAGTCCAAAGTTGTGTTCAGGAACGCAGAAAAACACCTGCAGTAACAAGTGGGCTGGTTTTGGGGGTGCTGGGAAGCATTAGGCAGGGGAATATGTCTGAGAGATGCTGAATTCAGTCAGTGGTTTGGGGTTTTGTTTGCAGAAGGCAGCTTTATTCTGAATCTCTGATCTGTCTCTTTTCTCTAGTTCTCAGGCAGGCGCAACTGGAACGCAGCAAAAGACCTGCAGAGATACAGACATCATTACCCGGTACCAACTACACGAAGATGAAAAGTTCCCTTGAGGCCTTCCTCATAGCATGCTAAGTTTGGGAACACACATTCTAGATTTTTGGGCACCCTTTTGTCTTTGTGATGGCAGGCTTAGAACCTTTAAAGGTTTCATTTGTGTGAGAGGGAAGGGCTGGTGTGCATGTGTGGGTGCGTTGGAAACAAGCTGTTGCGTCCCAAAAGATGCTTCAAGGATTTAGCTGGAAATGTATGGGGAGCTCTGAGGGGAAAGCAGGGAGAAGAGTTGAAGTGAATAGTGCCTTTTAAAAGATTGCTGCTTGCTGACTTCTTGTTCTCATCTCCAGGGTTTGATAGAATCAGAAAATGAGGAAGAAGAAGAGATGTGGAACTTAAGCTTTTATAAAAATGAGATCCGTTTTTTACCCCATGGTGAGTAGCTGGAGCTGGTTGAATTAAGAGTTGCTTGATCCCTGTGGGACTGATTTAGTTGGGGCATTTAACAAGGCAGGAATTATAAAATATGTAATTATTTTTATTTCCAGAAGGCCCCGCCCACAAACTATATACAAAATAGTTACATTTGGGTTCTAACTCGGTGGGGAAAGCCTTCATAAGGATGCTTATAGGCAATTCATTAATCTAGGAGAATCAGAAAATTGGGAAAGTTTAGCCACAAAATGGCTTTGCCCCATTTACAACTAAAAGGCAGCCTGGAGCCCTAGGGAACGTCTGCACTACTCACAGCGGCAGAGTAGGAATTCCAGGATAGTCCCTGGCTCCTTTGTGGCAGTGTTGGAGCTGCTTGGAGCCTTGATAGCCATTGAGAGGCTTCTAGATCTTCCCAGGCTCTAGCAGGGTGCTGGGAAAGAGGCAGAGGATCTCTGACCTGATCCTGGTTCCTCTTGCCATGGAGTCTTGAAGAGGCACAGGCAGGATCTCTTGCAGATGTGCAGAGAGCACTGTGTCGGTGGCACTCCTCACCAAGGTGTGAGGCACTTAATGCCTTCCCCTTGAGGCACTGAAGTTTCCATGTAGTTCAAGCCCAAAACATTAAGGCTGCAGTGTTCTGAAGCACAAAGCAGAGCAGAGCAGGTTGTCCCAGCCAAGAGCAGTGAGGCAGAGCAGCACACACTGAGGCAGAGGCAGTGGCAGCAGCACAACTGCTTGCAGCTTAGCTCAATTTCTATCATTTGTCTGAGATCAATGGCTCCTTTGGCCAGAGAGATTCACCAATCACAATGGCATTTGCAAAACTGACCATGTTAGGTGGAACCAAGGCTTGCTTACCCTTAGGTGGGCAAGACACTAACAAGTACCTAAACACCTGTTTATCAGTTTGGGAGGAGACACAATGGCCCAAGCCTTTGTTTTCCTCCCACCCTTTCTTCCCCCCATCAGCAGAAGGGTGAGGCAAGGCAAGACATTATTGTGGCCTTCCAGGATCTGAAGGGGGCCTACAAGAAAGCTGGGGAGGAACTTTTTAGGATATTGGGTAGTGACTGGTCTAGAGGGAATGGAGCAAAGCTGGAGGTGGGGAGATTCAGACTGGATGAGGAGTAAGTTCTTCAGCATGACGGTGGTGATAGTCTAGAATGGGTTGCTCAGGGAGGTGGTTGAGGTCCCATCCCTGGAGGTGTTTAGGGCCAGGCTGGATGAGGCTCTGGCCAACCTGATCTAGTGTGAGGTGTCCCTGCCCATGGCAGTGGGGTTGGAACTGTCTGATCCTTGTGGTCCCTTCCAACCCTGACTGATTCTATGACATCTAATAGGTCTATTAGCCTCCCAGGACAGGGACAAATCCCAAAGAATCCTGTCAAACAAAACCCACCAGCAAAACAAACCAAACTCCCTGACAGCAACAACCCTAAGCCAAATAAAAAAGACACCAAGAATTGCTATTTTTAAAAAGTCCTTATTTCTGTTCCTTGTTTCTTACTTTTCTCTTCAGTGGTAGACAACTAAGGTGTTTTTCCTGGCCTACAAAGATGATTTGAGTCACAGAATCGTTTTGTCAGCAAAAGATCTTTAATGTTGTCAAGTCCAACCCTTTGCTTAACCCCATCAAATCTGTTGCTAAACCATGTCTCTCAGCACCACATCTTTGCATCTTTTAAACACCTTCAGAGATGAGGGATTCAACCTCCTCCCTGGGGAGCTTGTTCCAGTGTTTGAGAACCCTTTCAGGGAAGAATTTTTTCCAAATATCCAATCTAAACCTCTCCTGGGGCAATCTATGTCTATTTTCTCTCATGTTACTAAGGATAGGAGAACCAGTGCCCACCTGGCTCCAAAACCTCAGCCTCAGGTTGTTCAGTTAGGGGAGCCAATGCCTTTATGTGAACCTCTGGCTCTGGATAATGAGCTGCCTTGGGTGACAGGCTAGCTTTAATTTGATGTGATTTTTTCTTGCTTGACTTTTCTCTCTTCAGGTTTGCATATTGACACTCTGCTTGAATCTTGGTGGAACAACTATGAAGTTCTGGAAGATAACCATTCTTACAT
The DNA here is from genome assembly GCA_013396675.1 of Eubucco bourcierii. Taxonomy (NCBI): domain Eukaryota; kingdom Metazoa; phylum Chordata; class Aves; order Piciformes; family Ramphastidae; genus Eubucco; species Eubucco bourcierii. The sequence goes on from VWZE01023179.1 coordinate 127,189, forward strand.
ACAGTGGTAAACTGTCTACATGTATATAATGTCTGCCTTTAGTCCTGCCTCTCATGTGGTCCTGCATTCAGCTTCCCAAAAAAGGTCCAGAGTTAATCTGATGTAAAACCTGTATCCACTTAAGTTTTGAATTCTGTTCTTCTGGCATGGAAATCCTGGAGACACAAATTTCCAGTGCAGCTGTGGCAAGCAGATTTCAGCCAGACTTGATCTTACAACATAACTGCAGAACAAAGTATTAGGGTAAGCAGAGAGATCCAGATAAGCAAAGGATCCTTGGTGTAGGCAGTGCATTCCTGGGAGGGATTTGGCATACAATAACTTACTTCTGTGTCAGTCAAGGTGTGAGTTCTCTAGGAGATACCTCTCAGATCACAATTTTTGGAATATTTTTTCTTTTCTTTTCTTTTCTTTTTCAGTTTTATCAAAGTGGGTGCCCTGGGTAGGATGTTGTCTTTGCTCATCTGGGCTGAAAATTTCTTTCCCTTCAAGGTTATTCCCTCTACGTGAACATGGGATGAACTGGCGTGCCAAACCACTCACCTGGAAAGAAATCCAGGTATTGAAAGCTTCTGTCTTTATTTTTGGGGAGGGATCTCAGGTATGTTAAGTTTTTTCCCTAGTGCCTTTGGGGCCTGTCTCTGAATGGAGCTCACTCAAACACTGTTCAGCGTTTGTCTGTCTTGTGTAGCTACACCAGCAAATTGAAAAAGTGACACAGAATGCTTTGAGTTGGAAGGGACCTTGAAGATCCTCTAGTTACAACCCCTCTGGACGTCTTCCACCAGACCAGGTTGCTCAAAGCCTCATCTAGCCTGGCCTTCAACACCTCCAGGGAGGGAGCATTTACAACCTCCCTGAGTAGTCTGTCCTAATGTCCCACTACCATCACTGGAAAGAATTTCTTCCTATTCTCCAGTCTAAAACTCCCCTTCTCAAGCTTCAATCCATTCTCTATTATCCTATTACTACAAACCCTTGTAAAAAGTCCCTCCCCAGCTCTTCTGTAGCTCACTTCAGCTACTGGAAGGCTGCTATAAGGTCTCCCCAGAGCTGCCTTTTCTCCAGGCTGAACAGCCCCAACTCTCGCAGCCTACCAAGCCTTGATTATTATTCAGGTGCCGCTTGAAGTGGTGCAGCTAATTTGGGAGTTGCACCTTGCACTTAATGGTCTGTCTTGTTTTTTAGGCCTTTAAGAAGTCTGAGGAAGTTATGCAGAGGTTTATATGTGCTTATCAGCTGATGCTGAGATTTTATGGAATCACTTTGGTCAACGAAGAAACTGGAGAACTTAAGAGAGCAGAGAATTGGGCTGAACGATTTCAAAATCTGAATCGGTGAGTTTCTGTTTACACTGCTGGTCGTTTGCTACAGCCAGGTGCTGCTCTGAGAAGAAATCAAAGTCACAGGCAAGAGACTCCTCAGCCCTTGAGCAGTGGAGGCTTGTGTTGACTTAAAAAAAAAAAAAACAAAAAAACTGCCTAGCTCTGAAATATTTTTAGCTTGGCTCAGCCTCTGAGTGTAGGTCATCACAGTCTATGTGACTTTTAAGTGACAAAAATAGTAAGTAAACTCTCTTTGCCAGTTTTGTATAGTGTATTTGTAGTATATTTGTATATAACATATATGTAGTATATTATATTTGTAAGTAACAAATATAGTAAGTAAAGGTTTTCTTTTGTATCCAGTGCAGCTGTTAACAGCAGGTGTTCATGTTCATCTACTGAGATAGGAAACACAGGACTTGGAGATGTTAGGATTTGCTGTAGCAGAGCTGGTGTTTAAAACTGTGTTTTGGGCAGGAGCCACTGAAATATTTTCACAGGTAGCCAAACTGCCTTTGTAGCATTCTGTTGAAGTACAAATAGGAGCGTTGCCACAGGCTGCCCTAATGGTTTATAAAGCTGCCTCAATGTGTGTAAAGGCTTTGAGTCTTTGGCTGAGAAGAGCTCTGCAGGCTGATGGTAATGTTCTTATATTATTGCAGGTCTTATCATAAAGCTAGTGATGATCCTTCAGATCCTAGTAGCCCAGAGATGTAAGGACTCTACAAGGACTGGGCATACTCATGAAAGACAAAACAACTTGAAGCCTGTCAAATATAAACGTAAACCCAAAACTGTGTCTAGCTTAAGCCCTTAAGTCAGGAATATCTGGCAGCATTCTCACATGCCTATATTATACTTTTCTGCAGGGTCACTGTCAGGGACAGGATATTGGGCTGCTTGGACTTAACAGCCACCATACTGGGGCAGTCATCTACTGGTAGGTGATGCAGAAAGCCAGAACCCTTTTAAGCAGTTGAGAAGATTAATCCTAGCAGCCCAAGAAGGGTGAGGAAGGTGCTGTTGAAGGCAGACAGCAGCAGTAGGTGCTTTAAATGTAAGCCTGCTTATAGTCCCATCTGCATTGTCAAATGATCTTGAAGAGATGACAGGCAGTAATGCATTACCCCAGAGTCTGTAGTGACTTGCAAGGCTTTCAAACTTCCCTTATCTGTTTCGTTCAGGTTCAGCCACAACAATTTGCGGATCACTCGCATCCTGAAGTGCCTGGGGGAGATGGGATATGAACACTATCAAGTGCACTTGGTAAAGTTTTTCCTGACAGAAACTCTTGTTAAGGAGACATTACCAAATGTCAAGAAAAGTGCCTTGGATTATTTCCTGTTCACCATCAGAAACAAAAGGAAGAGGAGAGAACTGGTGCACTATGCTTGGCAACACTTCAAACCTCGAAGCAGCTTCGTGTGGGGGCCGCATGACAAACTCTTGAAGTACAGACCCCGCTCTGCCAAGTCACAACTGCACCCAAAGGCTGAAGATAAACAGGAAACTCGTGGCAAAAAATCTGATAGTTCTGTGGGAAAAGATCAGAGCCAGGCTCTAGAGAAGGAACAGAAAGCTGGAGATGCTGCAGACTTGCAACATGAAGTGAATGATGATAATGTAAAAGAGAGGATAAGTGAATGTGCTTTGAAGGGAGGAGATGGTGAAGAGAAGAAGGAGGCTTCACTTACGCAGCAGGAAGAGAAGGGTTTAAACAGTGAGGGAGGAGATGGTGAAGAGAAGAAGGAGGCTTCACTTATGCAGCAGGAAGAGAAGGGTTTAAACAGTGAGGGAGGAGATGGTGAAGAGAAGAAGGAGGCTTCACTTACGCAGCAGGAAGAGAAGGGTTTAAACGGTGAGGGAGGAGATGGTGAAGAGAAGAAAGAGGCTTCACTTACCCAGCAGGAGGAGAAGGATTTAAACAGTGAGGGAGGAGATGGTGAAGAGAAGAAAGAGGCTTCACTTACCCAGCAGGAGGAGAAGGATTTAAACAGTGATGCTGAAGGAGTGCAAGGTAGAGCAGAGAATGACTGCACGAAGGAGAGCAAGAAGAGAAAACTGGATGCAAATATGGCAGACCCTGAGTGGAGTGGAGCACTGAAAAGCCCTGACATTGAAAACATTTCCCGCAACCTAGGAGAATGTGCAATTGATGCAGGAGTCCCTTCCTCAGTTCCTCTCTCAGAAACAGAGCAGGACCAGACAGTGCTGAAAGACAATGATGCAAGCACCAAAAACTCAGCAGCACCGGAGGTCGCTGACGCAGCTGTGAAACGGAGGAAAGTTGATAAAAAACCATCCAGAGGCAAAGTGTTCAACTTGGCCATAAACCTTAACATGGGAGCCTCTGCCTCCAGTGCCAAGCTAAACCCATCTGCTGCAAACACTGAGGCTGGAAATGAAAATGTCAGTGAGAAAAAGGAAGTGGCAAGTGAGAAGGGAAGTGATGACGCAAATGGTGGGGCTGCAATATCCCTGGGTGGTTCCACACTCCCTGAGACTGGTTTGTCTTCTTCAATAAGTGAGGGCTTGGAGTCGAGTGGACATAAAGTCACAGAAAAAGGTGATCAGCACCACTGTAATAGCACACTGCTGGAAGCCAAAAGTGAGGTAGATGCGGTGGAACAACATAAAAAGGCAGAAAATGTGAGTGAAAAAGGGCAAGCAGAAGTCACAAGCAAGAAACAAGTTCTAGAGAGTCTTGAGCAAAGCATGGCATCCACTTGTCCTGAAGAAGACAGTGCTGAGGTTGCAATACAAAAACCTGAAAGCTCTGAGCAGGCAGCAGAACCTTCTGAAGAGCAGGTAGCAGCAGAGTGAGTCCAGCATGGCAAGCACTGGAGTGAGCAGAGATGACACTACCCTAGCTGCCAGGAGCCAGCTGTACCAGCTGGGATAGCAGAAGTACACAGGAGAATAAACTTCCTATTCCTTGGTCTGATCCTGTCTGACTTTCTTCCACAGGTTTCTAATCATGTGTAGTAACTTCAGCTCCTAGTTACCCTAAGGAGGAGACTCTGCTGTAGTCACCTTCAGGGACAGGCTGTGCCCTGTTGCTCTTTTTTTATCTGATGTTCAGGACTATCTAGGAGCAATGGGGATTTTTGCACATTGGTTTTGGTATATCCCTTCTTAAAGAGAGGAGGAAAATTGATCTGTTTCCTTCTTTGAACTAATCCAGTGTTTATTAAATACATGATTTTTAATGACCTAACTTGCCAGGCCTTTGTCTCACCATTTAAGTTCTGTGGATTATTTTGAAAGGCTGTACCTTCCTGGGAGATTTCTGTGGATTCTTTTGAAAGGCTGTACCTTCCTGGGAGATTTGTGTGGATTATTTTGAAAGGCTGTACCTTCCTGGGAGATTTCTGTGGATTCTTTTGAAAGGCTGTACCTTCCTGGGAGATTTGTGTGGATTCTCTTGAAAGGCTGTACCTTCCTGGGAGATTTCTGTGGATTCTTTTGAAAGGCTGTACCTTCCTGGGAGATTTCTTCCTGGCAAAGATGCTGTTTACCTGAAAGATGCTGTTCTCTAGGATGCAAAGTGCTGAGTAATTTGTTCTCTTCATCCCCCACAGAAGTTCCTTTGTAGTGTTAAGAACATGGATTATCTACTGGTTTTCTAAGAGAAAAACTTTCAGACTTCCCCTAAAGCTGTTCAGAGCTCTTCTCTCCCAGGTTTTTGCACCACATTCAGACCTTTGTACCTGCCTTCCTCAACTGCCAAAGCAGAACAAGTATTTATTTGCCACTGCATCCTTTCTGATTTGCTGTTCATTTTCAGTGGCCTTTGGAGCCACCTTTCTCCAAGCCCACTGGATGAAGTTAGATGTGTCAGATTTATCCCACTTCCTAGTTAGGGCAGGGTTGTTTTACCATTAATCATCAGAGCATCCGACAGCGAAGGCATGTTCAAGTGCAGCATGTCTGGAAGCCACTGGGCTTTGTGGGGCAGTTAATTGAAACTTTAATTGGAGGAGGTATGCTTGTCTGGTTCACTTATTTATAACCCTCAAGAATTTACTTTGAGATCTTGCCAGCTCTTTGCCTGCCTTAATGTTCCTGACCTCCCTGTTAGCTCTTCTGCCTGACTTACACAGCGTTCAACCGAGTCTGGAGGAGCGTTAAACAATTTAGCACTTTTTGCTCCTAGAGATTTACAACAGAGGACCTGTTTCATGAAACAGAGGAAGCCATTTTCAAGATCCAGAAGGTCTGGAATTGCTGTTTGCTCAGCTTACTTGGTTTTTGGGGTTTTGAGGTACTGTTTGGTTTGTGTAGGAGGTGGGTAAAGGCTCACCTTGCCGCGGAGCTGCTGCAGTAGCTGTGCACTGTTCATGTTTTCCCTCTCTGCTACAGCTCTGAGGGAATTTCCTCTTTCAAGGAATTTGATCAGTGATCTGCCTTCCCTTAGGTCTTGGTCCAGCATGCCTCCTACATGTGTGGGAGTAAAAGTTCTGCAGCCTATCCCTTTGTGGTCACACACGTGCTGGATAAAGGTGTTTAATGCTCTTCAGATACTTGAGTTTGGGTCTTTGCTTTGGCTTCTTAATTTTATTGTGTTTTTCTTGTGAACAAAATGGAGTCAAACATCCAACAAGGATATACTTCACTACAGGTATAAATACTTGAAGGTGTTGAGTGAGAAAGCATTCCTAAGAGATTCACAAGAAATGGTTAATCATGGCTTTTTGTACAGATTTATAGTAATTGTTTGGTTTTGTTTTGTTTTGGTTTTTTTTTTAATTGAATGAAGTTTTCATTGTGAATGTGTGCTCATTTGGGGCATAGGTCATAAATCTTACTATGGTGATGTGTGATTTGGTTTTGTGTTTCATGGGATTTCACTGTGAGCCCTGGTCTGGAGTGCTCAGACCAAACTGTTCCCCATCATGGTCAGGTTTAGAGTTTTGGCTGTAGGTGTATGCAGTGAGTTCACAGAGTGTTTTCCAGCACCCAAAACTGTATCACAGTCACATTGATGTCACCTATTAAAGCATGAATTTGATGCATACCACTTTCCACTTATGCTTGCCTTTTGTTTGTTTTTAATCCTTGAGGGCTGAACATGACCATGGATCTGTCCCCATCACCCCCACCCCCTGTAGCCATCTGCTGTTGCTTGGGCACCTCCCAACAAGTGGGTGCATGTGGCTGCCTGGTGTTGCCAAGCTCAGCTATAAAGCAGAGGTCTGCTGGGCTCACCATGAGATAAACCTGGTGCTTGTTGCATGTGGAGGTGATCCTCAACCTCCTTCCACCTCTAAGATGTGGCCAGTGAATGTTTTGGGGGAAAGGACATCCCCACTCCATGCTTTTTGTTTAATGATGTGCTTTCAAAAGTACCCATGTGCCCTGGCTTGGCTCTGGGCCACCATCCCTAGAGCAAGCAAGGGCTTGAGCTTTGAGAAGCACTCGGAGCCAACAGGCAGAAGGGCAGCTGCCTGGCCTGCATGTGGGGACTTCGGTGTAGTGAGCCTAGGACACAAGCACAAGGGTGTCTTTGGGGTGACCACTTCTGTAAGTTGCTGTCCCACTTGAACTGTGCTTCCTCTGCCTGGGAACTTGAAAGGAGGAGGGCTGGTCCTCCCCTCGGTCTGTGAGGTGCAGTTGGAAGATGAATGCTCCCAGGACTCCTTCCTTGCTGGTCATATGCAGGCTGAGCTTGCGGCAGCAATGTGTGACCAAGGAATTCGGATCTGTTCTGCCTTCTTTCACCATCAGTTGGCCTCAGTGTGAAGGAGGAGGTACCAGCTCTGCAAAGCAGTTCATCAGAGGCACCACACTCCCCTCTGAGGTTTGTGGTGTCTAATAAAGCATCCAATTTACTTTGAAGCCATCCAGAGACGTACAGACACACACTCACCTTCTGCCCCACACTGCCTGTTCTGCAGAATGGAACTTGGTAACTCTGAGCCCTTTATGCTTCTGTTGAGGTTGGTGGAACCAGCTGCAGCTGGGGAGCTGGACTGACACACTGTGTACTCATAGAAACCTCCTCGAGTAAGGATTCCAAACTGAAACCTGTGATTTCAGTTTTTAAGCTGTTTTGGTTATTTGTGTGGGGTTGTTTGGTTTGTTTTGTGTGTTTTTTCCACTTTTCTCCCCTTGCCAACTAAATGAGCTGTGTCACTGCAATCCTGGTGAATCTTGCCACTGTTTGTCTCCGCTTCCAGGCCCTGCTTTGGATGAAAATGTCTTTAATCAATAATGGGAAGCATGAAGCTATTTGCAGGAGATGTCTTTGTGAATATCTTGCTGTCTGGGTTCACCTTGCTGGGAACTGTCATCCTGGTCCCTCCTTGCAAATACTTCAAAGGCAGTTCCTCTTTTGTGCCTCTCAGAATGCTCCTCTTTTCACTTCTTCCTTGTACCTGTCAGCAATCACCCATCCTCTTGTCATCCCTTTCTCAAGAAATCTGCTGTCATTCTTTAGATCTCTCTGGGAAGACAACAGAACAGAGGGGGGGAAAAAGCCCACAACAAAACCAACTGTGAGTGCTCTCCAGAGTTAATAAACCATCTCACAAAGCAGTAAGTGCATTTCCCTGTAGTGTTTCTTGCACTCATCACAGGTAGATGAGTTTCTCTAGTGGAGTTAGATAGCCCCAGGCACTGAGTAACTCTCTCTCTCTCTGTTGCTTTTTATCTGTCCAGTACTGAAGTGGTGATGGGCTCTGAGAAATGGTCCAGGTGGGACCTAAGGAACATCTTTACCTCCAACTGGAACAACCTAATTTTGTTCCTGTGGCACATCTGTGAGTCTGGCCCTTCCCGTTTGCTCCCTGTTTGCTCAAGGCTGGGGCTGCCCAGCAGGGCATGAATGAGAGCTTCTCTTCCTGACTGACTGCTGCTCCCCCTCCTTCTCCCACCTCTTTCCCAAACCACTTCTCTCCTCCCAGCTCAGCCCCTCTTGCCTGTGCTCCTGAGCTCTGCCCCTCCAGCTGGAGCCACAGGTTTATCTGGAGGCAAGGAGTTTCTCCTTTGTAAGCTGAGACCCAGGAGGAGGGATCTGCTGGACCTTGGAGGGGAAAGTGTTTAGCTGCCCAGGAGGAGTGAAGAGAGGCAGAGGCCGGGCACCATGGCTAGATTCTCCACTCCTGGGCTTCTCTTCCTGTGCCAGCTACTTGCCACAGCATCAGCTCAGGTAAGAAACCTCATTTATGTCTTATGCTCAAGAAAAAAAATCCACATGGGAAGGAGTGATCTGTCTGTGTTACAGCTGCAGTATTAAAGTGAGACAGTAGGCAGGATTTTGGAGGCTTAAGTTGGTTTAAAATGTGTGTGTCGCCTCTGCTGTTACCCAGGGAGTGCCTGGCAAGCACCTCTGGTTTTGTAGCCACAGGGTTAGGCTTTAGATCATATCTTCACATGTAGAAAGTGCTGCTTTATGCTTTCTGTAAAAGTTTTGTCTCCAGGAGTGCAGTCAGGAGAGATAAGGGCTTGGGAAAGGGGAGACCTGTTGATGTAAGAGAAACCATTTTCTTTTACAGTGAATTAACAGGCTGCCAGTGAGATTTATCTTCTGATCTGGGTCTTCATCTGACTTGGAATTTCTTCTTCCCTCCCTCAATCAGTTCTCAGATGTTAGACTTGTAAAACAGCTCATTTAACCCTTCCTCTCCTCAGACATGAAACTACATTTAACTTCCTTCTGTGGTCTTTATATTATTGCCTGGGGAAGCAACTCCTCAGTGAGGTTTTTTCATTGTCTTAGGAATTTTTGCAGTCTGGCTTGGGAATTCAGAGCTGCCCTCGTCTGCTCTGAGCAGAGCTGCTTCTACAATGCAACCTTTGTTCACTGAAGGTACAGCAAGTTGCTCCCTGGAGCCCTCTCCATACAGAAGTCATTTATTGAACCTTTTTTCCTTCCTCCCCCTCCCACCTCAGAGCTTTTCCAAAATCCCAGATTTTCAAATAGCATTGTGCTCAGAGAGACTTTTCCCTTTTCCTTCCTTCAGTGTTGTCCACCTGGCTCTTCCATCACCCTATCAGACTGGAACTGTGAATTAGTTTTGAATGCCAAACTCTTGGCACCTATTTTGCATGGGTTTTCTCCTTGGCCCAAAATGAGAAGTGCCCCTAGGCAGTAAGAACTGTTTCCTATACAACTAAACCCACTTGATGCCCAGGAGGCAGCTCTGATTTCCAGCATTAGCCACCAGCTATACAAGCTGGGAACACTGAGGAGGTGCTCAAAGAGCCTTGCACTGGTCCTGAGCTGCTCTGAGTCCACCCAGGATGGCAGGGGTCCTGAGGGGTATGGAGGGTCAGTGCAGGTTTAGGTTAAGCTGTAGGACTCAGGCAGTGCTTTCTGATTTAGCCTACAGTTTTTTTTTTCTGATGCAAAAATAAACTCTTCTCTCTCTCTTTCCCCCAATCCTTTCAGAGAGTGGGACCACAAGGCCCTCCTGGACCACAAGGACCCCCAGGACCATCCGGCAAGGACGGAATTGATGTGAGTGATGCATGGCAGAGGGAGTGCAAGAGGGGTGGAGCAGAGGCAGAGCCCACTGAGCAGAGAAGCTGCTCTTGCTTGGCAGAGCCCCAGCCTTTGGTCTGTCTTTCAGAGGTGGTTGTACCTGGAGATCCAGCCTAGTGACAAGAGACTTCCCTTTGCAAGAGTCAGAACAGTGAGTGGAGGTGCTGAGTGGCCTCGGGTTCCTTGCAGGATCAATCTCCTGTCTTGAGAGAGAGTTCAGGACAGAGCTTAGGATTTGTGACTCTGCTTGCAAAGCAGGATATGGCTCTTCTGGTGTCCAGGGAGAAGGAGGGACATAATGCAGTTGAGTGCCTGGGTGTGATGTGTGCCAGTCTTTGCATGTTCTGCACTTCAGAGAGATTTATGTGACACTTCAGGGCATCCATGTTTCTAGAGAGGCTTTCAGAGCAGCACTGGACTTGTAACTTGTACCTTATGTTGGTACTTGCTTGTAACTTATATTGGTTATACTTAAATGTTGTGTTTGTTTGTTAAAAGTTGTGCTTATGCCCAACTCATAGTGGCATGTGAGAGGTCAGAATATGGCTCATGAGTTGCTTTAAGTGACACAAAAGGCAAATGAAATGGGCACTCTTTATTTCAGCAGCAGTTCTTACACCTACACCTCCTGCAGAGGTAGAAGACTCTTTACCACAAGACTTGCTGGAGGAGAAAAACTTGTCCTGTTGCTTATAATTGTTTGCTTCATAGAAATTAAACATTTTGCTTCTGTGTATCTGCTGGATAAAGACTGAATTGTGTCCTGTAGTTGGCAGTGGATAAAAAGAGGATCAGAAGGACCTTCAACAAGACCACATCAAATGAAAAAGGCAGGATTCCTATTTCAATATTCAGTTTGAGCAGTCCATGTCTCTCCAGGCTGCTTGTGGAACAGGGTAGGGTGTTTTAGAGCTTACCTGAATTAAACTGTTTGGAACTGGGCCTTTAAACAACCTTGGAAAAAAAAATCTAGTCATTCCCTGCAGGTCACTTGCTTTTGGATAAGAAAGTTTAAAAAAGTGATATATGAGTTCCCTGGTATAGGGTGAACAAAGAGGTTTTTTGTCTACAGTGGTGAGCTTTCATAGTGGCTCTGTGAGCAAGGCTGCTCTGAAGAGAGAACCTCATTGATTTGCAGCTAGGCCCTCTGAAGTGTCCCTTTGACTAGTGGAGGCTATTGCATTGGAAATCTCGCCCTGGTCTTGTAGAGTGAAATGTTCAGACCTGGTTCCTCCAGTGGTGCCTCTGTGGTTCCTCTCCCTTTTACTCTCATGAAGGCTGAAAAGAAGAGGGCACAGGGCACGTTGACATTCTGCAACAGTGACTGTCTAGAATCACTGCACAGGGCTGCAGCAGGAGGTGGCTGCCTACAGGATCACAGAATCATAGAATCACAGAAGGGTAAGGTTGGAAGGGACCTCAAGGATCATCTAGTTCCAACCTCCTGCCATAGGCAGGGACACCTCCCACTAGCACAGGTCACTCAAGGCCTCCTCCAACCTGGCCTTGAACACCTCCAGGGAGGGAGCAGCCACAACCTCCCTGGGCAACCTGTGCCAGTGTCTCACCACCCTCACCGTAAAGAACTTCCTCCTAACATCGTCTAAATCTCCCCTCTGCCAGTTCAAACCCATTGCCTCTTGTCCTGGCATTGCAAGCCTTTGTCAATAGTCCCTCCCCAGCCTTCCTGGAGCCCCCTTCAGATCCTGGAAGGCTACTCTAAGGTCTCCTCCAATGCCTTGGAAAGGATCTTGAATGGTCCTTTAAAGGACCTTTGGTAGAGCAGCTTGCTCAGAACCCTGTGCAGAGTAACAAAAGAGGAGTTTTAGGAGAGATGGAACTCTTCAGACTGGAAGTTGTAACCAGCTTCTGCATATAGGCAACCAAAGCAAGGATCCCTGCCATGGTGTTGGTCAGTTCCTGCTTCCTGCAGAGTATTTTACACCTTAATCCTGGAACAGTAGCAGCATCACTTCTGAATGCTCTTGGAAACAGGAGCCTGGGGAGATGCTGGTCACGTGGACCTGTACCTTTTATCCACTGTTAAAAGCTTTGGAAGGCTCCCTGAGGGACAGGATCAAATAACAGCATCTAATTAATATGAAGACTTAATCCTAATAAATCAAGCAGCTGAATGAAGTATTTAAGGTGCTAAGTCTTGCAGGCCCAGTTGAGGCTGGGGTTGTGGCTCCACTGGAACAGTCTCTCGTTTGAACAGAGTTGTTCTGCATCCCTGCTTTTCAGCAGGACCTTGAGTCCTTTAAGGAGTTGCATAGAAGAAGAGATAGGGGTTGGACTAGAGGACCTTTAAAAGTCCCTTCCAACCCAAACCATTCTACAACTCTTCAAGATTCACAGAATTAAGCAGGTTGGAAAAGAACTCCAACATCATTGAATCCAACCTATCATGTAACCCTTCTAATTAGCTACCCCATGGCACTAGGGGCCTCATCCAGCCTCCTCTTAAACACCTCCAGAGATGGGGACTCCACCACCTCCCTGGGCAGCCCATTCCAATGCCAATCACTTGCTGGGAAGAACTTCTTCCTAACACCCTGCCTAAACCTGCCCTGGTGCAGCTTGAGGCTGTGTCCTCTTGTTCTGCCCCTGGGTGCCTGGCAGCAGAGCCCAACCCCACCTGGCTACAACCTCCCTTCAGGTAGTTGTAGAGAGCAATGAGGTCTGCCCTGAGTCTCTTCTGCAGGCTGCACACCCTCAGCTCCCTCAGCCTCTCCTCACAGGGCTGTGCTCCAGGCCCCTCCCCAGCCTTGCTACCCTTCTCTGGGCACCTTCCAGCACCTCAACATCTCTCTTAAATGGAGGGGCCCAGGGCTGGACACAGCACTCAAGGTGTGGCCTGACCAGTGCTTAGTACAGGGGCAGAAGGATTTTCCTGGTCCTTCCTCTTCCTGATCCAGACCAGGATGCCATTTGCCTTCTTGGCCACCTGGGCACACTACTGGCTCATGTTCAGTTCCTGTCAACCAGTACCCCCAGATCCCTCTCTGCCTGGCTGCTCTCCAGCCACTCTGTCCCCAGCCTGTAGCACTGCCTGGGGTTGTGGCCAAAGTGTGGAACCTGGCACTTGGACTTATTCAAACTCATGGCACTGGACTGTGTCCATCTGTCCTGCCTGTCCAGGTCCCTCTGCAGAGCCCTCCTACCCTCTAACAGATCAGAACATGCTCCCAACTTGGTGTCTTCAGAGCTGTGGCTAGTGCTGAGCACAGTCATGAAGCCTCCCTGTTTAAGGGTTACCATTTTTCTAGGCAGTGCCTTCCAAAACATTAAAACACAGCAACCCCAGCACTGCTCTGCAGAGAGAGGATCATGTGGAACCTGAGTGCCTGTGTCAACTCTACTGCTGCAAAGAATAAAAGCATGATTTTGTTTCTTCTTTTCTTTTTTTTAAAGGTGGTGAGGTGGTGGAATGTTGTTGTGGGTCATTTTTTATTGGTTTTCATAGAATCATAGACTGGTAAGGTTGGAAGGGACCTTAAGGATCATCTAGTTCCAACCCCCTGCCATAGGCAGGGACACCTCCCACTAGTACAGGTCACTCAAGGCCTCATCCAACCTGGTGCTGAACACCTCCAGGGAGGTTGTGGAGCACAGAATCACCCAGTGTGATTCATTGGGTGGTTCTGTGCTCCACAGCCTCCCTGGGCAACCTGTGCCAGTGTCTCGCCACCCTCACTGCAAACAACTTCTTCCTAACATCCAGTCTAAATCTCTCCTCTGCCAGTTCAAACCCATTGCCCCTTGTCCTGGCATTGCAAGACCTTGTCAATAGTCCCTCCCCAGCCTTCCTGTAGCCCACTTCAGGTACTGGAAGGCTACTCTAAGGTCTCCTCAAAGCCTTCTCTTTTCCAAGCCTCTCTTCTCCAGGCTATTCTTGTAGCCTGTCCTCATAGCAGAGCTGCTGCAGTTCTCTGATCATCTTGGTGGCCTCCTCTGGACCTGCTCCAGCACTTTGATGTCCTTCAATGTGTTTTGGGGGAGTTTGTCTTTTTTTAAGCACAATCAGAACTTTGCTGATCCACATCTCTGCAAGCTTCCTGAACTCTGTGAGCCACTCCTGCTGGGTCATCTTCACAGATGGTTCTGGATGAAGGCAAAGAGTCACTGACAGGTCTGGGAGCTGGAGGAGTGCTGCTGAGGTGTTCAGCAGTCCCTTCCTGTGAGCAGTGTGAGTGGTACATAACATCCAGCTGAATTATTCAGGGCACCTCTGAACAAACCTTGGATGAACTCCATCAGCACTGTTTCTGGAAGCTGCTGCTTTCATTTGTGCCTTTCAGTGGGACCTGCAACGTTAAGTCCCTCTGAAATATTTTATAATTACAACCTTTTGCATGCCTGGTGTTTCTCACTCAGGACCAAGCAGAACCTCTGCCTCCTAAGAATAGAAGCAGTGTGTTGTGGTGGAAAGAATTAGCTACAACTTCCCCTGAATTACTTCTGGGGATGCAGTTCCCCACATTGCTAAGAAGCAGTTGTCACTTTTCACAAATCAAGCTGCTTTATTTAATTTTTTTCCCCTACTTTCCTTCTCCTGGCTCTGCTTGTTGAGGAGTAGTAAACTTCCTTCCCTCTCCCTGAGCACCGGGAGAGCATTTCCTTTTGCTGACAGCCTTTGCCTCTAATTCCGAGTGATCTGCCATTAGGGGTATAAAGACTCATTAGGCTTTTGATTCAGGTGACTGAAGTTCTGGTGCTCCTGCAGAGTCCTGCAGGGGTCCACCACGGCAGGATCAAGGTTTTAAGATGTTCCTGAACAGCCTCTGCTGCTGTTGTGGCCTTGCTGTGTGGATTGCCGCCAGGCAGGCAAGAAAAAAACGCGAGGAACTGGGAATATGAAGTGGTGGAGAAGGGAGTAAAGCAGCTCTGCTGCCAGGTCCAGCTGCCTTTTCAAACCATTCCTTGCAAAAGAACTGCTCCTTTCATTTCCTTGGCAGGGGCCCTTCCCCACCTATGATAATGATAACTGTTTATGGAAAACCTATGTGCAAAGGGCAGCAAAGGAGTTGCTTCAGCAAAGCAGAGCATAAAGATTCCTCTGTTCAGTGACCCTCTGGTCTGTGCATTGATGGTCAGCAGTGCACTACATAAATCCTTGTCTGAGCAAATCAAGGCAACCAGTCTTGAGAGACTTGCCCACAGACTTCACAGCTGCTGACATGGTAAATATAGGAACATGCTCTGAATTCCATTCCTTTGCTTACTGCCTTTTAGAATCACAGAATGGTAAGGTTGGAAGAGACCTCAAGGATCATCCAGTTCCAACCCCCTGCCATAGGCAGGGACACCTCCCACTAGTACAGGTCACTCAAGGCCTCCTCCAACCTGGCCTTGAACACCTCTAGGGAGGGAGCAGCCACAACCTCCCTGGGCAGCCTGTGCCAGTGTCTCACCACCCTCACTGCAAACAGTTGCCTCCTAACATACACTTTCAGTCTCCCCTCTGCCAGTTCAAACCCATTGCCCCTTGTCCTGTCATTGCAAGACCTTGTCAATAGCCCTCGATAGTCCCTCCCCAGCCTTCCTGTAGGCCCCCTTCAGATCCTGGAAGGCTACTCTAAGGTCTCCTGGCAGCCTTCTCTTCTGCAGGCTGCACAGCCCAAATTCCTTCAACCTGTCCTCATAGCAGAGCTGCTGCAGCCCTCTGCTCATCCTCGTGGCCTCCTCTGGACCTGCTTCAACACTTCCATGTCCTTCCTAATTTAAATCCCAATTATCAGGCCCCTGGTGGGCATGATCTTATTTCTAGCCTTGCTAGGTTAATAACCACTCTTTTCCCTCATGGATTTTCTTCTTCCAGGGTTACCAATGTGTCCCTTCCCCTCTGCTCACCCATGACACTTGAGCTTCTCACAGTATTTACTGCACCTAGCCTAAAGCTAGGAGAGGAGGGTCCCATCTAGACATCTGGAACTGTGACACAAAGTGGTTTTTCCATTGAGATGAGATGGCAAACTGAACATCAGTCAAGCTCCTCTATTCACAGATGATTGCTTCTTTTGTGGGGCTAACAATAAAACACCAATATCTGCTTGTCTGGAGTCTCACAATACTTAGTGCACCTATCCTAAAGCTAGGAGAGGAGTGCCCCATCTAGAACTGGGACACAAAATGCTTTTTCCATGGGATGGCAAACTGAACATCAGTCAAGCTCCTCTATTCACAGATAGTTGCTTCTTTTGGGAGGCTAACAATAAAACACCAATATCTGCTTGTCTGGTGTCTCACAATATTTACTGCACTTATCCTAAAGCTAGGAGGGGAAAGCCCTATCTAGAACTGGGACACAAAGTGGTTTTTCCATGAGGTGGCAAACTGAACATCAGTCAAGCTCCTCTATTCACAGATGATTAGGAAGGACATGGAAGTGTTGGAGCAGGTCCAGAGGAGGCCACCAAGATGCTCAGAGGGCTGCAGCAGCTCTCCTATGAGGACAGACTGAGAGAGTTGGGGCTCTGCAGCCTGGAGAAGAGAAGGCTTTGAGGGAACCTNTTGAGATGAGATGGCAAACTGAACATCAGTCAAGCTCCTCTATTCACAGATGATTGCTTCTTTTGTGGGGCTAACAATAAAACACCAATATCTGCTTGTCTGGAGTCTCACAATACTTAGTGCACCTATCCTAAAGCTAGGAGAGGAGTGCCCCATCTAGAACTGGGACACGAAATGCTTTTTCCATGGGATGGCAAATTAGACGTCAGTCAAGTTCCTGCTATTCACAGATGGTTGCTTCTTTTGGGAGACTAACAATAAAACACCAATATCTGCTTGTCTGGGGTCTCACAATATTTACTGCACCTATCCTAAAGCTAGGAGGGGTAAACCCTATCTAGAATTGGGACATAAAGTGATTTTTCCATGAGATGGCAAACTGAACATCAGTCAAGCTCCTCTATTCACAGATGATTAGGAAGGACATGGAAGTGTTGGAGCGGGTCCAGAGGAGGCCACCAAGATGCTCAGAGGGCTGCAGCAGCTCTCCTATGAGGACAGACTGAGAGAG
>VWZE01023181.1:25760-47268 GCA_013396675.1 Eubucco bourcierii
CCTTGAGTGACCTGTGCTAGTGGGAGGTGTCCCTGCCTATGGCAGGGGGTTGGAACTGGATGATCCTTGAGGTCCCTTCCAACTTTACCATTCTATGGTTCAATGAAAATGAGGTTCAGTAAGTGGCTGAAGCATTGAAAATATGTTGTTCCTGGCCTACCTGTGCAGTTGGTCCAGGACAGGAATTTTAACCAATTCCTAAGATGCTCAGCAGCTGATTTTATAACTGCTGAGTTATAAAATCCTGTTCCTAACTCAAAATGTTGAGTACAAGTCAGAATGTGAACTCTGAACACTTTTGCTTCTCAGCTTCCTCATCTGTGACTGTAATTCCTCACTTGCGTGTCTCTCTTGCTCAGATCAGAAAGCCCTTCTGAATGTGGGAGGACAGTGTTCAGCTTTGGAGAGATTTGGTGTTGTCCTTACAAGCAAGGTCAAGGAACAAATTCCCAGACTCACTATAAAGAAAAATGGTGCTGAAAAGACGTGGATTACATATCCACAAGTCTTAAGATGTGTTGAGAAAAGGCTAGTCTTCCACCATGTGTGAATAATTCTCAGATGAAGACAAGTCCAGCCTCAAGGAGAGCTGCCAAATGTTCCCATTGAATCCTCACATAAGGTTAAATCCTGTGCTCCTGAACTAGGAATACTGTCTTGTTTCCACCCTGCACATCCTACCCCCTCAACCCCCCATCCCTGAACAGCAACATTGTCTGAGATACTAATTCTACTGAAATAGTTCATTCTTTTTAAGCTTTTCAGTTTTTATCATAGGTGCTGCTTGTGTTTGTGTAGGACCTAATAAAGTGTACTTCATCGAGCTGTATACAGAAGAAATTTCTTGAGTGGCTTATGCTTCTTTGTAGTTCATAGAATCATAGAATGGTAAGGTTGGAAGGGACCTCCCAGGGTTCCCCTGCTGGGATCTGTGTAGGAAGATGGAGATGTTCTGAATAACATACATGAATATTTAGAGTACTCTCTGGAAGTCTGTATGAATCTTGAGTCCATGCTCATCTGAAGGATAAACTTTTCCTAAGGAGAAAATTGCATTATTTGTTATTGAGTCTAATAGTGCAAGGCTGATGGTGAAGGAACAGAACATAGAATCATAGAATGGAAAGGTTGGAAGCGACCTCAACGATCATCGAGTTCCAATCCTCTGCCATAGGCAGGGACACCTCCCACTAGTACAGCTCACTCAAGACCTCCTCCAACCTGGCCTTGAACACCTCCAGGGAGGGAGCAGCCACAACCTCCCTGGGCAACCTGTGCCAGTGTCTCACCACTCTCACTGCAGACAACTTCCTCCTAACATCCAGTTTCAATCTCCCCTCTGCCAGTTCAAACCCATTGCCCCTTGTCCTGTCATTACAAGACTTTGTCAATAGTCCCTCCCCAGCCTTCCTATAGGCCCCCTTCAGGTGTGTGTATATATATATATTTTTTTTTTTTTCCAGTTATATTCTGCTTGATTAAAACCTGTTTCACCTTCCTATCTCCTTCTATCAGAAAAAGTATCTAGCTTTCTAGTGCTGTTGCTGTACCAAGGAAAACTTGCATATTTCCAGAAGGGAGAATACATGTGAGAACTTGGAGAGGGCAATCTAAAGCACCACTTCATGCATATCTTATATAACAATACAGATATGGCTCATAATGTCATTTGTCATACAGCTGAAGGACTTTAGTATGTGCTGTTTTCTTCTGTTCCTTAGTTGGCTCTGGATGTAATTTTCTATCACCTGCTCAATTTTCTTGGAGCCTTTTCTGGGGGCTATGGGTAGGCTGTGCAGCAGGAGGTGTTGATTTTATGTCTTTAACTGATGAAAGCAGATGCTTACTGTAATGGTTTGGGAGTTCCCCACACCCCCCAAAGCTATGAAAAGTCACCCAGGCTGGACTGGAAGTTAAGGACTGAAGCTCTATTTACAGTTCAGCACAATGTACAAGCAGAGATACACACAACAGACAGGAATAGTTACAGAAATATAAAAGTTAAAGGTAATACAGAAACACAATCCCCCTCCCAGAAATCAGAGTCCCCAGGAGGGGCTCCCAACCACCCCTTCTCCCCACCCGTTTACCTTACCCCAGGGTCTGGCTTATTTGGAAGGTGAAGTTTGGAGGATTGGCCAGGGGGGTTAAAAGAAGAGTGGATAGTGAGGTTACTCAGCAGAGAGGGTGAAAGCCAGAAGCTAGACAGCCTGAGAGGTTCTGTGTCTGAGTGTCTTACCTGTGTTTTTGTTTTAATTTTTAAACATCTCAGCAAGCCTGAGTGCAGCAGACATCACCATAGTTTTCTTTCACAACCTATAATATAATTTTCTTTATTAAAATGTTCCAATTAGCCTCAAACCAGCACAGAAATGTAGAAGTCCAGGCTACTTGGAGTAGTGCTGCAGGCTTTCTGAGTGGGAATTGAAATGGAGAGAAGTTTGGAGGATCAACCAGGGCGGTTAGAAGCAGAGTGGTTAGTTGGGTTACACAGCAGAAAGCAGAAGACACACTGGCTCCCAGAGAAATAGCAAGACTCTCTCTCTTATCTGTATTTGTGTTCTTGTTCTTATACATCTCAGCAAGCCTCTGAGTGAAGCAGACCTCACCATTGTTTGCTTTTCACAGCCTACAGTCTATATTTTTTTCATTAAACTCTTCCAATTAGCCCTAAACCAGCACATTCCCTTCTCCTCCTCTACTCGAGAGACTTAGGGTTATCAAGAGACAGCAAACTGCCTGGGTAACTAATGTATTTTTAATTTGATTTTGTGTTTTGCAGCTGGTGCCACGTACATATTTGGGAAGAGTGGAGGTCTCATCCTGTACACATGGCCGGCTAACGACAGGCCGAGCACAAGGACAGACCGTCTGGCTGTGGGGTTCAGCACGACAGTGAAGGATGGCATTCTCGTTCGGATTGACAGTGCTCCTGGGCTTGGAGACTTTCTGCAGCTGCACATAGTGAGTATAGACTGCTCCACAGCTATGCCAGAGCTGTGTTTCTGTTAACAGAACATGCGTTTGAAGGGAACGATTGCTCTAAAATACCGTGCGGCACACGCTCTGCACTGCCTCTCTTCAGCGCTCATTAAATCAGTGGTTTCAGTAGCTCTTTAGTGTTTCCTGGAATTACTGAGTGGAATGCACAGGGAATGAACTCTTGGTGCAGAAGAAAAATGAAGGGGAGGAACGAGACATAAAATCAAACCCTAAGCAAACTCCCCAAAATACAAAATCATTATACAAATACAAAATCATTGTAAGATTCTTTGCCGATAGGATTTATTAAAATACTGTACAACTGTTTTACCTCTGAATGTGTGGTAGTAACTGTTACCATTGTCAGAAGGCTAAGAATGAGATGGATTGGTAGATGGTTTGTTTCTTTCTTGATGAGAATTTGAAGTGGGAACTGAACAGAGATAACTGATGGCCTGCTTTAGTGGGATAGTTCAAAAGAATAACAGGTTGATACTGTTAGCACAAACGTGGCTTTTGAAGAAGCAAATGGATGTTTTCTTGTGATCAAATATTAGAGACTGGAGTGAAGGTGACTTTAGGGAGAGTCAGTTTGTTTGAAAACATGAGCAAACTAGAACTGGAAATGTTTTGAGATTGTTACTTTCTGTGATGGTCTGGGAGGAGGAGGAGGAGGAGGAGGAGGAGGGGTTGTTAGTTTTGCTTTCCTCTTCAAAGCAGCCAAGAAGTTTAATAGAGGTAGAAGCTCCTTTATGTTACTTGATGTTCTTTAGGGTTTCCTAGAATTACTGGATGGAATGCACAGGGAATGAACTTTTGGTGCAGAAGAAAAATGAAGGGGAAGAATGAGACAATAAAAACAAACCCCAAGAAAACTCCCCAAAATACAAAATCATTATACAAACATAAATACCAAATCATTGTAAGATTTGTTGCCAGTAGGATTTATTAAAATACTTTAGAACTGTTTTGCAGCAGTGTTTGTCTACTGTAGCACATGCAAGGTCCTGAGTACACCTGAATTTGTAGTAGGTGGCGTTGCAAGAAGGCGAAGAATGAAATGGATTGGTAGAGGGCTTGTTTCTTTCTTGATGAGAATTTAAAGTGAGAGCTGAACAGAAAGAACTGATGCCTGCTTTAGTGGGATAGTTCAAAAGAATAACAGGTTGATACTGTTAGCACAAACGTGGCTTTTGAAGAAGCAAATGGATGTTTTCTTGTGATCAAATATTAGAGAGAGACTTGAGTGAAGGTGGCTTTAGGGAGAGTCAATTTGTTTGAAAACATGAGCAAGCTAGAACTGGAAATGTTTTGAGATTGTTACTTTCTGTGATGCTCTGGGAGGGGGAGGAGGAGGAGGGGTTGTTTGTTTTGCTTTCCTTTTCAAAGTAGCCAAGAAGTTTAATAGAGGTAGAAGCTCCATTATGTTACTTGATGCTCTGATTATTTCAAATGTTTTATTTGATTATCCTTATTAAATAACAGTGGAAGGGGAACAGCCCATTTTCAGGTTTCGAATGAGCTGAGGAGATGTTGAAATTTGAAGGAAACTTGGGGATGTAAGTAAACAGGAGGAAGATACATGCCAAAACAGACCTGATGTAAATCACTGGGGCTCTTAATCTGCTGCTGGATTTCACAGTGTTCAGAATCACCTTTAAGCACTAGGTGTGCTGCAGGGTGGTTCTGGAGCAAAGGCCCAGGGCTAATAGTCATTGCCAGTATTTTAGGTGGGTTTATTTTGAATTTGATTGTAAAATTCAGATTTGCTCAAATGGGTTAGAATATGGCCTTGAGCCATTAGGCTGTCACCAGTTCTGGCTTCTCTCTTTTTCTGATCCTGTCCGCAGGATCTGGACAGGCCACAGACCCCAGACTCAGTGGCTCCAGGTTCTTTGTCCTCTTTCCAGCAGTTAGTTGCTCTCTCCAAAACAGGAGGAGGGAGAGCAGAAAAACATGCCTGGGCAAGCCAGGACATGTATAAGCCTATTTTATCGCAGTATCACCAAGGTTGGAAGAGACCTCAAAGCTCATCAAGTCCAACCCATTACCACAGACCTCAGGACTAGACCATGGCACCAAGTGCCACGTCCAAACCTGCCTTGAACACCTACCTGCTTAGACCTACCATGACAATCAGGAAACTTTTTAACTGTTTACCTCCTTTTTGAATATCCTATATGTTCCAGAGTGTTTATTATAATCTCTAGGATTTAATGTCAGAATAAGTTACCTTATAGACATGTTATGTATCGGCTTATTAAATTTATACTTGCTCTTTTTGGATTAATTTTTAAATGGCCTTTCAGAAGCTGTGGAAATCTATCAACTAGGGCGTCTGCTTTATGTGACAAAAATGTAAATTCTCTGAAACAGTTTTCTCTCCTTATTGACAGTGAAGCACAAACTGACAGCTCTGTGAAAATGGATGGCGTATCATCCAGATCAATGTCATATAGAAAGCACAGGGTGTTTGTGGGAACAGACTGGAGCACATGGAATGCGAGTGCTGTTATAGCACCAATCCATCCTTGAAGTTTTTTTGTTGGTTTTTTTTTTCTTCCCCCCTCTGACAATTTATTCAAAGAAATGACACCAAGCTGGGGGCTGATGTTGCTGGGTTGGAGGGCAGAAGGGCTCTGCAGCAGGACCTCGACCGCCTGCACAGATGGGCAGAGTCCAAGGGGATGGAGCTCAACAAATCCAAGTGCTGGGTGCTGCACTTTGGCCACAACAATCCCATGCAGAGCTACAGGCTGGGGTCAGAGTGATTGGAGAGCAACCAAACAGAAAGGGATCTAGGGTTGCTGATTGACACCAGCCTGAACATGAGCCAGCAGTGTGCCCAGGTGGCCAAGAAGGCCAATGGCATCCTGGCCTGCATCAGGAATAGTGTGGCCAGCAGGAGCAGGGAGGTCATTCTCCCCCTGTACTCTGCACTGGTTAGGCCACACCTTGAGTCCTGTGTCCAGTTCTGGGCCCCTCAGTTTAGGAAGGACATTGAGGTGCTTGAGCGTGTCCAGAGAAGGGCAACGAGGCTGGGGAGAGGCCTGGAGCACAGCCCTATGGAGAGAGGCTGAGGGAGCTGGGATTGGTTAGCCTGCAGAAAATGAGGCTCAGGGGAGACCTTCTTGCTGTCTACAGCTACCTGAAGGGTGGTTGTAGCCAGGAGGAGGTTGCTTTCTTCTCTCAGGCAAGCAGCACCAGCACAAGAGGACACAGTCTCAAGCTGTGCCAGGGGAAGTTTAGGCTGGAGGTGAGGAGAAAGTTCTTACCTGAGAGAGTCATTGGCTGCTGGAATGGGCTGCCCAGGGAGGTGGTGGAGTCACCGTCCCTGGAGGTGTTCAATGCGGGTTTGGATGTGGCACTTGGTGCCATGGTCTGGTCTTGAGGGCTGTGGTATTGGGTTGGACTTGATGATCCTTGAGGTCTCTCCCAGCCTTGGTCATACTGTGATAGCACCAAGTCCAAACCTGTCCCAGAGAACTGCTTTCCACGATGGATGCCTAAAACGCTACCTTTTAAGAGTTGTGGTTGAATGTTTACATGTGTTCACTCACCTTACCCTGCTGCATCTATTTTGTAATTTACAAAATGTAAAAATCTTTTTAGAGATCAAATGAAGGAAGGAAGGCAGCTGCAGGAGATGATAGTTATTATTCTTGTGATGACTATGGGGAGAAATCACCTATCTGCATGCACTGTTGGTTTTCTGCGGGCTTTCATTTTGATCTCTATTGTAAACTGTCATCTCACTGCTGGGCATTTAGAATGGTGTTGTGAGACTGAGAGAAGAAAGCAACCTCCTCCTGGCCACTACCACCCTTCAGTTGTAGACAGCAAGAAGGTCTCCCCTGAGCCTCCTCTTCTCCAGGAGTAGTAGAAACAAGAGGGTTTTTCTTAGACTAACCAATTTTATTTCAGAGAGAGAATTTCAACAGGCTGTACACTATGAAAATGTGGGATTGTGCTTCTGTTTCTTGTCTTGTATTTCGCTGCTTTTTTTAGCTGCTTTTACCATCTTTCTGGGTACAGCTTTCTCTTAAAGTGTGTTTCATCATTCTAGACCTACTTTTTTATTGCTGTATAGAACTCTTAGTTTGAGTTTAACTTTTGTGAATACAAATCGCTTCACCCCACCGTATCTTGATCTTGTTTGCACTGATGCGTATTCGGAATAGTGTTGTTGTTCTTGCCTTTCCAGGCTTTAAACCACCATAGAGTCAGACTTTGAGTTTGATACAGCTCTTGGAGTATAGCAGAAGTGTTGAAGTATCAGTGTCTCCTAAGCAGTTATCAATTCCAAAGTGTTTAAGGCCCATCATGTCTCATTTCATACAAGAAGCAGTAAGGAGCTGTGTACATTTCTGCTCATGATGTTGACACAGATTATGAGCCCCTGCAGATGGATGTATAATATATATTCAGTGAAAGAGGTTTCAAGCAGAAGTGTGCCAGCAGACCACCAAAAGGCAAAGTGGGGCAAAGGCTTCTTTATTAAAGTAAGAAATTGTTTACTGACTGAGTGGGTAGAGGAGACATCATCTTGTGTAACACATTTAGCTGAGGAAGTGAGCAACTAATGAATGAGTGGCTAGACTGCCTACTCCAGAGAATGAGGATGAGCTTTCAAGCTGGATCCTTAGAAAGCCTAAAAGTACAGACACTCTAAAAACACTTTCCACCAAGACAAAATCCAGCAACCTATGTGAGGGAGAGCTCTGCAGGTCTCCTAGAACTGTTATGATATGAAAACTATCTTAATATATAGCTTTCTGTTAGGGATATAGTGTCTTTAATAGGTGCTACCTGAGGATTAAGGTACACATAAAGACTTAAAACTATGACTGCTAACCTTCTAGGTAAGATGGCAAATGAGCTGAATGGGAAGTAAGGAAGCTGTTATGATTTACTGTTAGTGTATGAACATTCAGCAGAATCTCACTGTTTTTCATATATATCTTCTATAAACGTTTGTGGCTGTGGTTTGTCAGTTCTTGAAGCTACAGCAGAATAGTTATGCATGCTTTTAACTCAGGTTGTATGTTATTTAGGATAATGAGATTGGCAAAAGAGTCCACATTTGAAACGTGATTTATACATATATATATGTATATATATACACACATACACTGCAGTACCTTTAAAAGTATTTTTGCTTCCCAAACAAGACCTCTGCTATGTGTAATGGAGTAGATTTCTACTTGGTTATGTGGGCTAGATAGAGTGCATTCACTGTGAGGACTGGGGTGGGAGTACTGTCCCCTAGCAACAATGGGTAATTTAGGAGGCTCTAACAAGCACTGAGCTATTGCATTGCAAATGGGTTCTGAGGATTTCACAGAGCACATCACAAGCATTTACCTCCTTTCTATAATTATCTGTATTAATAAATGTAAGTTGAAAGTTTCATTTTACTTTCTGCTTAGGATGGCAGTCATCTCTAGCTGAGGCTTGCATCTTAGTTGCATTCCATTTCTTATGCTGATCACAAGAGGATGATTTAAGTGCATCTGTGTTAAAGAGCATTGAAGCAGATCAACAGGATGTAGACAGTCAGTTACTACCTGTCCTCAGACAAAAAAATAAAAATGACTGATAAAATTTTACATTGAACTTGTTTGCAAGAGGATCCTGGCTTCTCTGGACAAGCTGTAGTGGAGAGGTAATTAATTAATGTGAGACAATATTTTAAAAATGAATATTGATTATTAATATTCCATATTCAGAACTCTTACCACCCTGATTATTATTTTTAATAATACTCTGTTATTTGCATCACTCATGGAGACTTTATATACAGGGAATAGCAGGCTCTAGCAATACCTACTGATAATACATAACATGAATTGAACTCGACTGAACTGGCAGAGAAGGCTTTGTGGTCAGTGCACTGCTTGCGGTCAGTACTCCGCTTGCCCACTAGATGGCCTCAAGGAGCTCCTCTCTGCTTATGGCAGAAGGCAATGGTGAGTTACAAGAGGCTTGAAGGATTTACTCACAAAATATTATCAGGCAGGGCCCAAAGCATGTGGTGGGATTGCTGTCAGTGGTCTCAAAGCCGTTAGAGGCTTTGGAGTTTCCCCAGGGTTCTGGGTGCTGGAGAAAGGAGGCAGATGATCTCTGACCTGGTCCTGACTCTCTGGATGATCTGTGTTATTTCCAGGACTTCCTGTCTTGGTAGGAGACTTTCAGGTGCAGGCAGGATATCTTATGGTGTGCAGTGTGAGCAATGCCATGCTGGCTGCGCAGGCTGAATGCGTGGAGGCATTTAGAGCCTGTTCCTGGTGAACTTTTGGAAGGCAGTTTCCAGGCAGTTCGGGATATAAGGCAGTAGGAGCACAGATAGAGAGCAGAGCACACATATAATGGCAGAGCACCCAGATGCAGTTGCAGAGCACATGCTGTGCTCCCTGCTCATCTCCTTTTATCTATACAGCCTGAGACTAATGTGCCTTTGGAGACAGAATAGCCAATCAGAATGGCAGTTAGCCAAGATTCACCATATTAGGTGAAGCCATAGGCTTGCTTTACCCAGATTTGGGCAGAGCGGAGCCTTGCACAAGGCAATCATGTGTACCTTGTTCACTGCAGGGTTCAAAACAAGTCTGGGCAGGCCACAGTCTTCAGACTCAGTGGCTCCAGATCCTTTTGTCTTCTTTCCCATGATTACTTGTCCCCAAAACAGAAGGAGGGAGAGCAGTAAAACATTCCTGGGCAAGCCAGGACATTTATAAGCCTATTTTGGTCTGCTAAGACCTCCCATAACACAAGGACAGAAATAAGTAAAGAGTAAGGTTAATGTGCAGTTGAAGTACCCCAATGTAAGACAGTGCTCTGAAGACCAATGCATTGTTTTTCACCTGTCACAACACGCTTAGTGAGCATGCATTGTTATTGAAGGCACTTGTCTGAGGATGGTAAAAGTACCCTGAAGGGTGACTAGCACATTAAAGTATGAACCTCAATAAATGCAGACTTCAGTGATTAGGCTGAGAGTATGCCAGAATTTGAAAGGGAACACAGCTAGGGCAGCTAACCCGATTTGACCAGTGGGATGTTCATTTCAGTACTTGAAGGGTACCTGCAGGAAAGAGAAGGACAGACTCTTTATCAGGGAGTGCAGAGATGAATAATGCTTTCAAACTGAAAGAGGGTGGATTTAGGTTAGCTGTTAGGAAGAAATTCTCTATGTTGAGGGTGGTAAGGCCCTGCTGCCCAGAGAAGTTGAGGATATCCCCTCACTGGAAGCGTTCAAAGCCAGGGTATGTGAGGTTTTGAGCAACATGACAGAGGGGATGGAATCAAATGAAGGTCCTTTCCTGCGCAAACTATTCCGTACCGTGAGGTGTTGTGCTCAGCAGCATAAATGGAGGGGAAGGAGAAGGGGATGCTGGTACTTATGGCCTGTCTCTTTCCAAGAGTTACATGGGCTGAGCCCCTGCATACCAGGGAGGAGCTCTGCATCTACCTGCTGATGGGAAGTACTGAGGCTTTGCTTCAGTTTAATAAACTGTCTACATCTCAGTTCACAAATCTTCTCACTTTTACCCTTTTCTTTTTCTCTCCTGGCTAGGGAGGCATAATAGAACAAGTAGCCATGTGAATGCTTTTTTTTACTGGCCAGGGTAAATTTGTCACACAGTCAGGGGCTATTTTGTCAGCTGATGTGAAATTGCCAAAGAGTACTTAAAATGTTTATGTCTAATGGAAGCATTCTATTTAAACACTCAAGGATCCTGTTCCCAAATGCCCTTAGTCTTCTCTCCTTTTGGGTCTGTGAAGTCCCATGTGTTTGTACATGCTGCATTTATTATTCCCTACAGCACTGAAGAATTAGTAAAGGCAAACTAATTTGAAGAAAGAAAATGGGCCCTCAGTTTTCAAACCAAGTTAAAAATGCGTTGTTCCTTCTGCTTTTACTTTGGAAGGATGGTTAAAATCCATTTTCATTAGAGTTGAGCTAGTTAACATTATGCACAGGAATGGGCCATTTACTTTTGTCTTCTAGCTCTGCAAAAAGAGTCTCTGGTAGGAGGTGGTGAGTTGAGACTAAACCTTTGAAGGTTAAAGAGCATCTCACCTTGCCATGCCTGTTTATGGCTGGCACAGTTTGGCACTATGCCCTATCGAGTCGTCCCAATGACCTTTTAATCTTCAGTCTCGGCTTTATTGCCAGAGTCTGTACCAGGTGTATGAATGAATGTACATAGCTGAATGCAATGGTGCAGGAAATAGCAGGCTGATGTCCTGTGGCTAAAGATGATGGATTTTTAGATCCTAGCTCCATTCAGGCAGTGTGGAAGCTTAGTGCTTCGATACAGGGGTTCATTAACTCCTCACACACAGACAGTTTGTGAGTGGCTCATAGTGCTTTTGCTGTTGTTATTGAAGGCTGAGAAGCTGATTAGGGATACAGAAAACATTGCTGGTAGGGCAATGTTAGCAGGAATGGCAAAGATGCCAGTTGGACCAGAAGATAGTCACAAATCTGAAAATAATCCTGGGGCTTTGGCTCTACAGAACAGCTGAGTGCAGCTGGACAACGAAGAGTGAAAATTAAGAATTGGAGGAGGTGAAGGAAGAATCAGTGGGAAGTTACATGACTAATTGTGTGAAACCTGTCTTAGAGACAGCTATGACTAAATACACTGCCTTTGCTGATTCAAAAGTGAGAGCTTTGCTACAGCATCAAGCAAGCAGACTTCCACTAAGGTCTGTTTTGATATAGTGGACAGAATGAACATCATTTTTTTTCAGAATGCACTTCTGCCCATCTTAGCATTGTGCACCTTGCAAAGGGAGACCCTAGCACTTCATTGTAAGTACAGAAGTTTTAAAGAAACCCAGCCCAACGCTCCTAATTAGAAGGGAAAATTTTAATGGGCTTCCTTGTGAGACAGAGTCATCTCTAAGTGTATAGCCTCTGTTTAAAATACACTCTAAAGCTTGAAATTTGTTCAGGCTGTCAAGGCTTGCCTTAGGATTTGTTGTGGTTCTAGGAATTGCTGTTAGATGTTAAATGATAGAATTTCAGAGTGTCTCACAGTATCTGCCCAAACACACTATACAGCAATAGATGTTACTGCTTGTTCTTCTACATTTTATAAACAAATACTGTGTCTTGCTTAATACTTACTTTACCCTTCCCCATGACTGTAGTGTTTATGTAGAGGATGCCTCCTAGGGCTATATAATGTATCATAATTTCAATAAAACTAGAACTGGCTTGCCTTTGCAGAGCTAATAGTTGGGATTTTCACCTTTTCTTACACAACTCATCAGTGAGTGAGTAAACAAGGAAATACTGGGATGGCTTCTGATGTTTAGAAAAATTAGAATTTCCTTCTTTATTTTAAATACTAAATAAAAATGAGTCATGGGATGTGGAATTTCTTCTGGGTGGGTCAAAGAAAGAAAGCTAAACAACTTCCAGTTAAAAGTGATGTGATGTGGAGTTTCTTCTGGGTGGGTCAAAGAAAGCAAGCTAAACAACTTCCAGTTAAGAGTGATGTGATGTGGAGTTTCTTCTAGGTGGGTCAAAGAAAGAAAACTAAACAGCTTCCAGTTAAGAGTGATGTGATGTGGATTTTGTTCCAGATGGGTCAAAGAAAGAAAGCTAAACAGCTTTCAGTTAAGTGATTTGATGTGGAGTTTGTTCCAGATGGGTCAAAGAAAGAAACCTAAACAACTTTCAGTTAAGTTTTTCTCTTGAAATAACCCAGACCTGAAGGAGACAAATGTGAGGGTTTTAGTGTTCATTGTGAAAGAGACTAAAATCTTTTATATTGATAGTTTGTAGCAATAGAAAATGTATATTTGGGGTGGGGGTGTTGTCCTTTACAAGAAGCATCAACTTACAAGCATGCTTCTTCAGACCAACCCATCTTACTTTTGTATGCCTGAATAAATTGCACTAATAGAGTCTAAATTAAATGTGTTTATAATTAAAGCCTTTAGCACCTTCTCTGTGGTTGCATCAGAAAGGTAAAATAAAATTCTTGATCTTCATGTTAATGGGTAGCAGCAGGGTACAATAATAAGTCAGTGCCTATTCAGACACACTGAGTACTGCTCAAAAGCAATTATACAAGGGCAATTGTCAGTTCAATTTACCCCAGCTTGGTGTCTGATGTAACCTTCTCATCAAAGGTTAACAACTGTTTGGTGCTATATCAGCTACAGCAAATGAGTTCTTTCTCTGTTAAGCCTCTAGTAAGAATATCTTCAACGAGAATATCTTCTCGTCTCCTTCTATCCATACAACCCCAGAATAATATGCCTTTCAACACAGAATAGCCAATCAGAATGGCACTTTGCCAAGCCTGACCATATCAGGTGAAGCCAAAGGCTTGCTTTACCCTTTTTAGGGCAGAACACAGCCTTGCACAAGGCATGCACAAGCTGAGCCTGTGTACCTTGTTTACCACAGGATGCAAAACAAGTCTGGGCAGGCCACAGTCCTCAGACTCAGTGGCTCCAGGATCTTTGTCCTCTTTCATGCAGTTGCTTCTCCTCAAAACAGAGAGAGGGGCAGCAGAAAAAACATGTCTCTGCAAACCAGGACATGTGTAAGACTATTTTGGCCTGCTTAGGCCTACTGCCTCAGTACCACACACAGTATTTCACATTTTGGGTAGTGTAAAATCCTCTAGTATGATGCTGTTCAGCATTGGAGAGAGGGTGGACTTCTGTAGGGAACCATGTCATGCCTCTGCTACCCTGTTTTACCTTGCAGTAGGAATGAGACCCTTTAACTTCTCAGACTCTTCCCACTTGTTTTAAGGGTAAGGAAACTGGTCTTGTATCTTTGTGTGTATTGTTAGGAATTTTTACAAACATTCTTCTTATATGTAGGTTATCCTTTCATGGGTGGTGTATTGCTTCCTAAACATTGAGGGAAAGAAGGCCCTCAATAGGCAATGACTTTTGGAGTGCAATTCAGGTGGCAAACATGTATTGCAGCACTGCAGGCTGAAGTAAATGAACCTCCACAACAGAATACAACCTTTCAGTAGCACCCACTGGATTTGCTCATATGACAAGCTGAGGGACATGTAGGGGAAAAGAAAAAGGAACTTGTAGAAAAGGTATTTAAGCTATGCAACTAGAGATGGCTTTAAGGAGAGGTAGGAGTTCCTTTTCTGTGCTGTTTTCTGGGCAGTGCTGTACCAGCATACTGAAGAGCTGGGCAAGGATGTTCAAGGAAGTCTGTGTTGAGCGTGTCAACTTCTACTCCCCAGTATACAACATCCCTCAAAGTGTGGGACTCTCAGGACCTTCCTAGAGATGGGTTTTATGGAACTATACCATTCAGTCACTGTCAAGAGTTAATTTTGCACCCTTACCTTTTGGAGGCTCTTACAAGAGGAATTTAGTCCACTGTTCTGAAAGGATTTTCCTGTGAACTATTAAAATCTAACTGTACTGATTCTGTCCAGTTATGAAACTAGATACTAATTTTCTTCTTGTTCTTATTACTTTGAAGAGTATGTATGTCCTTACATGTGCAAGTCTTTTGTTTCTTTTAATGCAGAAATATTCTTGGTGTTCTGCCCTTGCACCATATTCTTATCTTCTCTGTGTTTTGGTGGAGAATCATGGAATCACAGAATTGTGGAATCGGGAAGGATGGAAAAAAATCTTTAAGGTCATCAAGTCCAACCATAACCCAACTACCATGAGCACTAAACCATATCCTGAAGTGCCACATCTACAAGCTTCTTGAACATCTCCAGGGATGGTGACTCCATCACCTCCCTGGGCAACCTGTTCTAGTGCCTCACCACTCTAAAGTTTTTTTTCCTAGTACCCAATCTAGATCTCCCCTGGCACAACTTAAACCCATTTTCTCTCATCCTGTGACTAGTTACTTAGGAGAAAAGACCAACACTGGCCTCACTACAACCTCCTTTCAGGTAGTTGTAGAGAGCAATAAGATCTATGCTTAGCCTTTTCTTCTCCAGGCTAGACAACCCCAGCTCCCTCAACCACTCTTCATAGGACATGCCCTCCAAACCCCTCACCAGCCTTGTTGCCCAAAGGGGGTTGTGGTTTCTCATTTATAGTTCTTTAAATTTTAACCTATGGGTAGCCTGAGTAAATAAATATATTACTCCTACAGTGGTTACTATTAGTTACCTTAAACGTTTCCCTTGAGACTAACTCCATTTTGATTGGAATCTGTAGGGGGGAAAAAAAAGTTCAGACCGTGTTGCACATGAGAAAATTGTTTTGCTCAAAACTGATTTAAAAGTCTTCATTGGTTTGTGTTCTGATCAGAAGTTGTCTCCTACGCTTGCTTTCTGATGAGAAAAGTCATTGCTCAGTTTTGGAGCTTTGCAAATGGATGAGGTTTTCAGGGTTGCTGGCTGTGCCTCCTAATTTAGGAACGTGGGGTGGGGAGGGAACTATCCAGGTTATCAGGTTCAGCCTCCTACCCTCATATGCAATTGCACCATTGCTGCTGTTTTTTCTGGCTGTATCAGATCTACCTTATCCCTTCTGGTTTTCTACTTCTGCTATTTCTCTTGAAGTGTTGTTTTGATTTTATTTTCCCCTGTGATTTTGAAGTTTACCTTATTGCCTAACCTATGTGTATTCATGTAGGTAATTTTAACCTAATTTTGATTTGTCTTGTGCCAATATTGTTCTTCGGCTCTCTCTGGTTTTGATGTTTACCTATCAGCTGCTTTATAGGGAAATGTATTGCCTGTGCTTTGTGACAACAACCCCCCACTGCTTCCCCCCCCAGGCTCTTGGCTGTCGGTGTAGCACAGTGGGACATCAAGAAGATCATAGAATCATAGAATCATAGAATGGTAAGGTTGGAAGGGACCTCAAGGATCATCTAGTTCCAACCCCCTGCCATAGGCAGGGACACCTCCCACCAGTACAGGTCACTCAAGGCCTCATCCAATCTGGCCTTGAACACATCCAGGGAGGGAGCATCCACAACCTCCCTGGGCAACCTGTTCCAGTGCCTCACCACCCTTACTGTAAAGAACTTCCTCCTAACATCCAGTCTAAATCTCCCCTCTGCCAGTTTAAACCCATTGCCCCTTGTCCTGTCATTGCAGGACCTTGTAAATAATCCTTCCCCAGCCTTCCTGTAGGCCCCCTGCAGATACTGGAAGGCTACTATCAGGTCCCCTCGAAGCCTTCTCTTCTCCAGGCTGAAGAGCCCCAACTCCCTCAGCCTGTCCTCATAGGAGAGCTGCTCCAGCCCTCTGATCATCTTTGTGGCCCTCCTCTGGACCCGCTCCAACACTTCCATGTCCTTCCTGTGCTGAGGGTTCCAGAACTGCACACAGTACTCCAGGTGGGGTCTGACGAGAGCAGAGTAAAGGGGCAGAATCCCCTCCCTTGCCCTGCTGGCCACGCTTCTCTTGATGCAGCCTAGGACTCGGTTGCTGTCTGGGCTGCATGTGCACACTGCAGACTCATGTTGAGCTTTTCATCAACCCAGACTCCCAGGTCCTTTTCCTCAGGGCTGCTCTCCAGCCATTCACCACCCAGCCTGGATTTGTGCTTGGGATTGTGCCTACCCAGGTGCAGGACCTTACACTTGGCCTTATTGAATTTCATCAGGTTGGCCTGGTATCCCAGATATCCCAGGCTAATGGAAATTCAAACATACGAGGCTGCAAGCTGCAGCTGCAGGCAGGTTTCATTGCTTGTGCACTTGTATGTTCAGCTATGCTCAGGAGAATTTGTTTACTCAGCTGCAGTGCTAAGTAAGCATTGCTACTTTGTTGTGGACCCAAGCTGGGTCTTTGCAAAGCTGCATTGGGTATCTTTGCACCGCAGAATCACAGAATGTCAGGGGCTGGAAGGGATCCCAAAAGATCATCCAGTCCAAAATCCCTGCTAGAGCAGGGTCGCCTGTACCAGATCACTCAGGATTGTGTCCAGGCAGATGTTGAGTATCTCCAGAGAGGGAAGCTCCACAACTTCCCTGAGCAGCCTGTTCCAGTGTTCTGTCACTCTCACAGAAGAAAAAAATTCTCCTCGTGTTTAAATGAAACTTCCTATGCCTCAGCTTCCACCCATTGCTCCTTGCCCTGTTGTTGGGCATCACCCAGCAGAGCCTGGCTCCAGCCTCTTGGCACTCACCCTGCACACATTTATAAGTATTGATGAGGTCACCTCTCAATCTGCTCTTCTCCAAGCTAAAGAGCCACATCTCCCTCAGTCTCTCCTCATAAGAGACATGTTCCATTCCCTTAATCATCTTTGTGGCTCTGTGCTGGACTCTCTCAAGCTCTTCTATGTCCCTCTTGAACTGGGGGGCCCAGAATTGAACACAGCACTCCAGATGTGGCCTCACCAGGGCAGAGTAGAGGGGCAGGAGAACCTCTGAAGACCTATTAGCCACAACCCTTCTAGTACACCCCAGAATGGCATTGGCCCTCCTGGCCACAAGTACACATTGCTGTCTTGTTGTCAATCTTCCATCAGCTAGGGCAGAGTGAGTTCATCTGCAGGGCTGTGCTCTCTGGTGGGACTGTTGCATTGTCTTGATATGAAGTGTGATGCCTACTCTGTGGAAGCCTATTCAAGAAAGGGCAGGAAATGCCAAGAAAAGGAGGGAGGTGAAAGGGTGAAAAAGGAGGGAGGTGAAAGCGTAATTGGTAATAACAGAGGTAAGAGGAGAGGAGGGTCTGTGTCAGAGCAGATAACCGTTGCAGCTTGTGGAAGACTGAATGCTGGAGCTGATGGTATTCCCAAAGGACCTGACCTCTAGAGAGCTGTGAAGGTTTGGGAGTTCCCCACCCCCCCACACTTTGAAAAATGACCCAGACTAGCACTCAGTCGGCTGGAAGTTAAATGATGAAGCTCTATTTACAGCTCAGCACAATGTACAGCAGATATTTACACTATATACACAATATTTACAGAAATATACAAGTAAAAGGTAATACAGCAACACAACTCCCCTCCCAGAAATCAGAGACCCCAGGAGGGGCTCCCAACCACCCTTCCACCTTCTCCCCACCCCTGTACCTTACCCCAAGGTTTGCCTTACGTGCAAGGTAAATTAGGAGGATCGGCCAAGGAGGTTAGAAGAAAAGTGGTTAGTGAGGATTAATCAGCAGAGGAGCCAGAGCCCAGAAGCTGCTAGATCCCACCAGCAGCTCCTGTTCCAGCAAGAGCCAGAGAGAGACTGACTTATCAATTGTTTTGGTTAGTGTTCCCAAACAATTCTCCAGCAAGCCTATGAGTGAAGTAGACATCATGATGTTTTCCTTTCACAGCCTATAGTGTAATTTTCTCTATTAAAATATTCTAATTAGCCTCAAACCAGCACAAGAGCCTACACTGGAGAAGAGAAAAACTGTAAGCAGGAAGGAGCAGCAGTCTGTGTACAAACTGTGAAACCTCTCTCCACCTCTTGTGCGTTTCTTGGTTCACTGAGGGGATTGAGTGTGACTGTGTAACTTGTGCTGATAGCATGGAGGGAGGAAAAGGGGCTGCAGGGAAGGAGTGAAGCTTAGCCTGTCAGAGTGGGTGGAGAGATGTTTTCCCCAGTGCTGTTTCTCTAATGTAAAGTTTCTCTATTTGTTTCTCACTAACAAAATCAGTAAATAAATATATATTAACTAGCAACAAATTTGTTTCCCCAGGCTGAACTTATTTTGCTTACAGTAGTATCTGGCAGATGATCTCCTTGTCTTTAGTCTTGACCCATGAGCCTTCTTGCTGCTCTTCTCTTCAGGAAGAGAGAAACTGGGAAGAAGAATGAGGAAGCAACTGGGTGGGAGTCTGACTGCTAGCCAGGTCCAAGCTAGCACAAACTTTGACACTAGTTTTGTGCAAACAGCAGGGTAAAACTTTAATTCTGTTGTTGGTGAGCCTCCCCAGTGTGATATGGCTAAACTTGATGCTGAAGAGTAATTTGAATCTGGAGGTGTGCTTTTGGTTTTTTGTTTGTTTGGGTTGTGTGGGTTTTATTGTGGATTTTTTTTTTCCCCCTGTTTTTGGTTGGTTTGATTTGTTTCCTTTTAAACTAGGGTGGAAATAGGACAAGACAGCTAAAGGTGTATGCCTTAAAGACAGTAAATTTAGTCTTCAAAGGTTGATCACTGCATCTTATGCTGGCCAGATTTGTGCTGCTTATGCTCTACACATCCTTCCTGCTTCCCCATCTCAGAGCTGTTTGTTAGTAGAGTATGGATGACACACTTAGAAATATGCAGTTGTAAGGGTGAGCAGTTAACTGACTTTTGGATTTTAGACAAATTTAGATTAAGTCTTAGAGTATCACCACAGCCATTTAGTGCTTTTAAAGAATCCAGATTTTAAAGAATCCAGAAATCCTCACAGGAGCTAGAGCATGGGAGGACTGCTGTTTGAAGGTTAAAAGGATGCTTTGTTCTACTAATCTAAACAAGTCTGTTGTCTGGCTTTTCAGAAAGCATATTGATTATTCTTGATAGAAACAGGCTATTCTTTTGTGTGTTTTCCCTGAGATCAATAGTAGGTCTGAAAGTTCCTAATGATAATGTCTCATAACAGCCATGGTGGTTTTTCTTGTTAGATTTCTCTCTTATTTATGTCCTTTTATGTTTGAGTGACAGAATTACTGAAGCATGGAGATCAGCATGGAGAAGCAGCATTTCATTTTAGCCCGTGCTTCTGAACAGAATGTACTCCTTGGAGAACTCTATGTGCAAACATACTGTTAGTTTCTGTCCTCACAGAATCAGAGAATGGTAAGGTTGGAAGGGACCTCAAGGATCACCTAGTTCCAACCCCCTGCCATAGGCAGGGACACCTCCCACTAGTACAGGTCACTCAAGGCCTCCTCCAACCTGGCCTTGAACACCTCCATGGAGGGAGCAGCCACAACCTCCCTGGGCAACCTGTGCCAGTGTCTCACCACCCTCACTGCAAACAACTTCCTCCTAACATCCAGTCTAAATCTCCCCTCTGCCACTTCAAACCCATTGCCCCTTGTCCTGTCATTGCAAGACCTTGTCAATAGTCCCTCCCCAGCCTTCCTGTAGGTCCCCATCAGATACTGGAAGGCTACTCTAAGGTCTCCTCGAAGCCTTCTCTTCTCCAGGCTGAAGAGCCCCAACTCCCTCAGCCTGTCCTCATAGCAGAGCTGCTGCAGCCCTCTGAGCATCTTCATGGCCTCCTCTGGACCCACTCCAACAGTTCCATGTCCTCCCTGTGCTGGGGGACTCCAGAACTGTGCACAGGAGTCCAGGTTGGGTCTGAGGAGAGTAAAGGGGCAGAATCACCTCCTTTGCCCTGCTGGCCACGCTAATTTTTTTTTTTTTCTTAGATCCTTAACATGTAAGGATGCCTATATTGCTTTGGCTGATATATTTACTTCAAAATTTATCAGGTGTTGCTGTATTTTTTTCTTTATGAGAAATGCAAATCCTAGTTAAAGACCTCCTGTGAGTCACATTAATGCTTCTTTGTAAGCAACACTCAGTGGCTCAGATGCAAGACCAGAACCCACGTTAGCAGTGGTCAGGAAATTTCATCTTCTGTCCTACATCATCTTGATTTTTTTCCTTAGAAGTCTCCTGTACAGAAGTATGTTTAATGTTGTCTTTGTTTTCTTGTGGTGTCTAATCATACAACCAGAGTAAGGCAGCTACCAAGAGATGTCTTCAGTCCTAAACACCTGTCGCAGACTTATAAATACTTCTGGATATAAGAGAACAGTGGACCAACAGATTAATAATTGATAGCCATCATTAATGACTCCAGCCTTTGTAATTAACCTTCTGTTTTATTTGAAACCTGTCAACATTTTCAGGTCAGGCACTCAGAGTGGGGTACACTGAACTGTCAAAATGAAATATGAAGCAGTGTGATGGGAGCTCCAGAACAGGCTACACACAGCACTGGGAGACTCAGACAAGCTCTGTTTAAAATCTTGTGTGCCAACTTCCTTGCATACACTTTCAATCAGTGTTTTTGACTAGACCTCCTGTAATGCCACAGCAATTCTGAAAATCATAGGATCATCATAGGATCATCATAGGATCATCATAGGATCATCATAGGAATGGTAGGGTTGGAAGGGGCCTCAAGGATCTAGTTCCAACCCCCTGCCACTAGATGGGGATGCCACTCCCACTGGAGACCAGTCCTGAGGAAAAGGCCCTGGGGGTCTGGGGTGATGAAAAGCTCAACATGAGCCTGCAGTGTGAGTGCAGCCCAGACAGCAACTGAGTGCTGGACTGCAGCAAGAGCAGTGTGGGCAGCAGGGCAAGGGAGGGGATTCTGCCCCTTTGCTCTGCTCTCCTCAGACCCCACCTGGAGTCCTGTGTGCAGTTCTGGAGCCCTCAGCACAGGAAGGACATGGAAGTGTTGGAGTGAGTCCAGAGGAGGGCACGAAGATACTGAGAGGGTTGCAGCAGCTCTGCTATGAGGACAGACTGAGAGAGTTGGGGCTCTGCAACCTGGAGAAGAGAAGGCTTCCAGGAGGCCTTAGAGTAGCCTTCCAGTATCTGAAGGGGGCCTACAGGAAGGCTGGGGAGGGACTATTGACAAGGTCTTG
>VWZE01023182.1:12289-22852 GCA_013396675.1 Eubucco bourcierii
CTCTCACCACCCTCACTGCAAACAACTTCCTCCTCACATCCACTTTCAATCTCCCCTCTGCCACTCCAAACCTATTCCCCTTGTCCTGCCATTCCAAGCCCTTCTCAACAGTCCCTCCCCAGCCTTCCTGTAGTCCCCTTCAGATCCCTGAAGGCTACTCTGAAGTCTCCTGGAAGCCTTCTCCTCTCCAGGTTGCAGAGCCCCAACTCTCTCAGCCTGTCTAAACAGCTTCTCCCCTCCTCCTGCTGCATCTCCTGCCAGGTGAAGTCACCCAGGGTGCACCCTGACCACTGTGAGGTCTAAAAACCACTACAGAGGTAAATATTGAGGGCTTGGAGAGCTCCAGGGCAGGCTTGGGAGCCCCCAGGCAAGAGGAGTTTTGTGCTCAGACACTTCAGAGTGTTTCTAAACCCTGTGTTTGCCATGGTCTTGGAGCTGGATCCTTCTCCCAGGCCCAGCCCATGCCAACTCAAGCTCTACCTTCAGTAGTTTTGTTCCTAAGCACAAAGGCAGCTTGGTAAGAGAGTTTCTGCAGGCAGGTAGTGCCATCTGCAGCTGCCCCCAGACCCAGCACAACCAGTTGGGCTTTCCCATCCTGTTACTGGCAAGGGAGTCATTGGAACTCCTCTTCCTCAGCTCAGCAAACAGCTGCATCAGCACCCACACTCCTAGGGGCATGAGTGCACTCAGCTAAGGTACAGCTGGGTGGTGACCAAAGAGCTCCAGTGGGCATAAAAAGCCCAAGAGGGGGTTGCAGGCCCTTGGTTGGGGGTGGAAAGGAGGCAGCACAGCAACAGAAACTTGGCTCACAGCAGCACTGGAGCTGGAGCCTGTGAAAGGCTCAGCCCAGGTTCATTTAAACTAAGCAGACAGTGAGCACTGCACTGTTTGGCTTGGAGCAGACCTTGCAGATGACTGAGTCCAACCATTCCCTAACTGTGCCAAGGCTGGGGCTGAGCCTCAGCACCAAAGCTCTGCCTCTTGGAAGCACCTCCAGGGGTGGGGATTGAACCATCTCTCTGGGCAGCCTGTGCCAGGCTTGGAGAAGCCTTTTAGTCAAGAACTTTCTTCTCATGTCCAACCTAAACCTCCCCTAGAGCAACCTGAGGCTATTTCCTCTCATCCTGTCACTCACTGTTTGGGAGAAGCCAAGAGAATCACAGGACACATCTGCTTGGAAGAGACTTTTGAGGCCTCCAGTCCAAACTGTGACCTCCAACCTCATCACAACTTCCTTTCAAGGAGTTGCAGAGGGCTGATCAAGATCACCCAGCTCAGGAAGGGCACCAAACCCATGCTCAGGCTGAACTTTCACCTCCATGGCAGTGCCAACATAACTCTGATACCAGGGCAAGCCATGACCATCAATTAACCCATCAAGAGATGGGCTCACTGCAGCTACAGGGTGACTGTAGCAAGTCATAAGCATTGTGTAAGGCACTACTCATGGTGTAAGACACTGCTTGTGTCACACCACCCTTTACTAACCAAAAAGATCCTCACTGCACCTTCAGCCAGGCACAGAAGGTGTCAGGAAGCCCCAGGCTAAGCAGTATGAGTGAGGAGCTGATGTTAGCAGCACACTACTGGCTCCAAACGTGATGCAAAAAGAAATTTCCTTCTTCTCTGGCTCCAGTTTGGAAGTTCTGGGCCATTTCCCTCTTCCACCCTGCCAGAAGAACCCCACTCCCCTTCTAATGTTCTTCAGCCAAGTTCATAGAATCATGGAATGGGTTGGGTGGGAAAGGACCTTCAAGATCAGCCAGTTCCAGCCCTCTGCCACAGGCAGGGACAGCTCTCAGCTGGGTTCAGCTGCTCCAGGCCTCATCCAGCCTGGTCTTGAACACCTCCAGGCAGGAGGCAGCCACAGCCTCCCTGGGCAGCCTGTGCCAGGCTCTCACCACCCTCACACTCAACAACTCCTTCCTCAGCTCCACTCTAACCCTGCTCTGCCTCAGCTCCAAACCATTGCCCCTTGGCCTGGCTCAGATTCCCTCAGCAAAAGTCTCTCTGCAGCCTTCCTGCAGGATCCTTTCAGGCACTGGAGAATTCCTAGGTCTGAAGAGTCAGGAATTCTCCTCTATGCAAATTTCCACCTTACCAGAGACAGGAAAAGAGCAAATCTCTGCCAGGGTTTGGTTTTTTAGGGCAGTCAGGAGGAGGTTTGCTGCTTGTCAGCATCCCCAGCCAGGCCCAACCCCTCAGCACAGAGTAGTGGAGAGCTCAGTGGTGTCCCCTGCCCAATCCTCCTACTAGACACCAGATCAGCACAACTCCCTCATGGAGAGAGCTCATGGGGGAGGCCTTATGGACAGAATGAGTTGGAAGGGACTTCAAAGCTCATCCAATTCCAACCCCCTTTGCCACAGGCAGCAACACCTTCCACTAGCCCAGGCTGCTCAAGGCTGCTCAAGACCTCATCCAATTTTGCCTTGAACACCTCCAAGGAAGAGACATCCCCAACACAACCTGCAGAGGAACAAAAAAACCCAAACCACCCAAACCAAAACTCTGCACACAACTCAGCCAAGTCCCAACCCAAGGCTTGGCCACGTAGGAAATGATCACCACCAGCAGCAGCGTTCCTCAGGACGAGCTGGCAGCTGTCAAACCAACCAAAAGGATCCATTCCTGCTGAAGGTTTTGCTTTGAAAAGGCAAAGGAGGTGTTTGTGTGTGTGTGTGGGAGGGGAGAAGCTCAGGTGGGACCTTACCTATCCAAGTCATCTTCCCCAAGTAAAAGAGGGGGCAGCGGAAGCGGAGGCAACGTTGAAGTTTTCAGGTGCGGGATAGCAGCCGTCACAGCCACTTGAGTCTTTGTAGCCACTTGGACAGAGGACTGAGAGTTCACCTGAGAGGATAAAGTAGACGTCCTTGGGTGGGCAGAGGATGGCAAAGAGGTTGGGGCTGCTGTAGGGAGCTGGGGGGGAGCTGGTTGGGCTGGTGGCAAAGGTGGGACAGCAGGAGACGGAGGCAAAGGCGGCAAAGGCGGAGTGGGAGGCGGCGGCGTGGTGGTGGGCAGAGGGGGAGGAGGGGACTTGAGAGAGGGGAGGGGAGGGGGAATCTCCTTCTCTGCTGTCTCTGGTTCCTTTGCAGATAGGAGGTCCTCTGCCCCTGCAACAGGCTTGGAGTCCTTTGCTGCTGTCTGTTTGGGGTCTCTGGCTGGCACAAGGAGTTTCCTCTCGGAGTTCTCCTCCGCCTTGGGCTTCGCTGCCTCCGCAGAGCTTTTGGTGTCGGCGTTGGTGTGAGGCTGGGCTGGGGGCTCCGGCTCCGAGGAGGCCTTCTCACACTTGACACTTTTGGAGACCTTTTTAGCATCTGCTGCAGGCTCCTTCAGCTCAGCCAAGCTGTTCTCCTTCCTAGCCAGGAAAATGGGGGAGCCCTTTGCCTCCTTCCCATCCACCTTAGCCGCCGCTGCCGCCGCCGCCGCTCGCTCCTTTTTCTTCCTGCTGAGCTCTGCCCCCAGGCTGGAGTTGAGGGGCAGCCGGGAGGGGGAGATGCTGGAATGGCGACTGCGGGAGCCAGACCTCTGCTTCTTGCTGTGAGATGAAGAGTGCCTGGAGTAAGCAGGGCTCCTGCTGCGGGACTTCACCGACTTCCTGCAGGGACAAAGAGGAGAGGAGAAATGAAAAGGGAGAATCGCACAACCTCCTCCGGGCTGCTCGCCCCTGCCAGCGCCTCTCGAGTCAGCCTGCAGCCAGCCCTGGCCAGCTAAGGTCAGGAGCTCCAGAAAAGAAAAGCCACCCACGGGAGCCCCAGAAAAAGCCACCCACGGGAGCCCCAGAAAAAGCCACCCACGGGAGCCCCAGAAAAAGCCACCCACGGGAAAGACTGGAATGGGAGAATCAGGGAAAGGGTTGGAAGGGACCTCAAAGGTCATTGAGTCCAACCCCACTGCATCCTCCACTAGAGGAGGTTGCTCAGAGCCTGATGGTGAATATCTCCCCAGGGATGGGTCTCAACCAGCTCCCTGGGCAACTACAGGAAGGTTGGAGAGGAATTGTCACCAGGGCAATAGGACAAGGGGCAGGGACACCTCTCAACTCAACTTGGCTGCTCCAGGCCTCATCTAACCTGGTCTTGACCATTCCCAAGCAGGAGGCAGCCACAGCCTCCCTGGGCAGCCTGTGCCAGGCTCTCACCACCCTCACACTCAACAACTCCTTCCTCAGCTCCACTCTAACCCTGCTCTGCCTCAGCTCCAAACCATTCCCCCTTGGCTTGGCTCCAGACACCCTCAGCAAAAGTCTCTCTGCAGCCTCTCTGCAGGATGCCTTCAGACCCTGGCAGCAGCTCTGAGGTGCCCCTGGAGCCTGAGCCTCTGCAGGCTGCACCCCCCCAGTCCAATTTTTCTCACTAGGTAATGTCCAACAACCTTTTGCCATGGCCAAGAGCTGGCTGAGAGTGGTCTCTGCTCCAGCAGGTCCACACAGAGCTGCCACACTTAGCCCAAGCCACCTTCAGCAAGCTGAAGGCCTCTGGAATGTTTTGTCCTAGAGCTGCAGTGCCAGCAGCTGCTCCAAGGAATGGAGGCCCACAACTGTTCTTTCCCTTCCTGACCATTCCTCACCTCCAGAGAAAAGATTCAGGCAGGGACCCTTCAAAGATCATCTTGTCCAACCCAGTTTGAAAGCAGATTGTGATGCACAACCATCTGAAAGCCAAACCTGCTGGGTGGGCTCCCAGCAGCACAGCACCTTAGCTCCTAATACTGAATTTGGGACTTGAGGATTCAAGAAAACACAGAAAGCACTTAAAAAACCCACAAAACTCACAAACCCAACCCTCCAAGTCAGTGGAAATAATCCAGTGTCCCAGAAATGCCTCTGCTACCTCCTCTGAAGGATCTGAGCCACAGTCAGATGTTTGCTGCCTAAGCAAGTGTGCCAGATGAAGGCATCTGCACTCCCAAACCATTCCTGCTCCTCTGCAGGAGCCAGGAGCAGGGATCACACAGTCCCTCCCCCACCCCAGCCACCCCGGGGCAATGGCAGCTGCCTCCCCTTCCACTCTTCTCTGCAGATCAACCTTCAGAGGAGCTGCAGGGAAGCCTCAGCTGATCTGCTCCTGCAAGGTGAGCTCCTGACAGGGCAGCAGCAGCAGCAGGGCCCCCACCTTGGGCTTTTGGAGCAGATGTTGGACCATAAACTTCCACAGATCTGCCTGATCAGAGAATGGTTTGACTTGGAAGTGACCTCCAAAGCTCATCCAGTCCAACCCCTCTGCAGTCAGCAGGGATCATCCCCAACTCAAGACTGCTCAGACCCCTCTCAACCCTGACCTTGAACATCTCCAGGGATGAGCAACCTGTTGCAGTGTTCCAGCACCCTCATGGTGCAGAGCTTGCTCCTCACATCCAATCCAGATGTGCTCTGCTCTCATTCTAAACCATTGCCCTCATCCTCTTCCTGCAGGCCTTTAGGAACAGTCCCTCTGTAGCCTTCCTATAGCCCCACCCCACCCCAGATACTGTCAGGCTGCTCTAAGGTCTCCCTGGAGCCTTCTCTTCAAGCACAACAACTCCACCTCCCTCAGCCTCAGCACCAGGGAAGCAAACCCAGCAATGAATGAATGGAAAGCATCAACTTCCCTCTGCTCCTTCACTGGAATCACTCCAGGAGGATGTTTTCTGAAGGTGTGAGCCATAGGTTTTGCTCTGCTTTGAAGGGCTGCATTACACAGAGGAGAGAAGAGGAGCAGGTGACCAACTGAAGCCAGAGATTCAGAGGATTCAGTACAAGCTGAGTGTAAACAGTGACTATAACCTTTGGAACCTCTTGCTTTGGGGTCCAGGGTTTTGTCAGCAAGTCAGAGATGCCCTTACAAAAGTTTTTAGGCCAGTTGAGAGAAGGTGTTTCAAAGTTGGTTCCCAACTGAGATGAGGGGAAAAGAATTGTTTGGTTTCCTCAGGTCAGAAGCAAGGAGCAGGTTACAGAAAGAGTAACTTCAGGGCCAGACACAGAGCAGCCTGGGGTGGGGGGGGAACCCCAGCTCTCTGTAAACTCATTTTCAGCTGCTGTCTCCCTGCTCAGAGCTGAACATGGACTTCATCAAGAGCCCACAGAGATACCATAAAGTCCACACAGCTTCCTACCACTGCATTCTTCCCCTTCCAAAAGGGTCAGCAAGTGACACTAAGAGCAGTGCCACCAGGGCAAGGAGGATTGAGAGAAGAGAAACATTCAGAGTGGAAGAAGCTGGAGTTAAAGTGGACATTAGAAA
Organism: Eubucco bourcierii; assembly: GCA_013396675.1. NCBI lineage: Eukaryota > Metazoa > Chordata > Aves > Piciformes > Ramphastidae > Eubucco > Eubucco bourcierii. The sequence goes on from VWZE01023182.1 coordinate 18,511, forward strand.
GAAATTCTTCCCCATGAAGGTGGTGAGGCACTGGAACAGGTTGCTCAGGGAAGCTGTGCAGAGTTGAAAGCCAGGCTGGATGGGACCTCAAGCAACCTGGGGCTAGTGGAGGTGTCCCAGCCCATGGCAGGAGGTTGGAACTGAATGAGCTTTAAGGCCCTTTCCAACCTAAGCCATTCCATGTCCCTCAGAACCTCTCAGGTGCACCCAGAGAAAGAGCCTGAAGAAAATGTTCACTCTGAAAAATGCCAGCAGAGGAAAGATTGTCCCTGAAAGCTTCCAGGGTGCTAACCCTAACACACAACCTCCCTCACACAGCAAGGACAAAGGCTTCAAAGCCACCAGGGAAAACTATTCCTGAAGGGAATTGCTGTGGCAACCAAAGCCCTGCCCCCTCTCACTCCAAGTTCTTTGGGAAGTGCTGATCACATCCACACTCTCTGGAGGCAGCAGCAGCAACTCCTGTCGGGGCCAGAGGATGCAGCAGAGCTCAGCCAGCACAGAGCATTTCTATAGAGATTACAATTCCAGGTCACATCTTAATTGCCATGGAGCTCCAAAAGCAAAGCTCCCCAGCACCCATAGTGACAACTGGAGCTGAACTGAGCTAAACCCAAGAATCAACACAGAGCTGTGCATTATCCTGCAGGCCACAAGAGGAAGATTGATAAAGCTTTGAACTAAAACACTTCAGGTAAGTTTCCTTTTGTAGCAAAGTTACCAAGTAAAGAAAAAAAAAACCAACCCAAACCAACCAAGAAAAACTAAATCATAGCTAAGGTAGAACTCAGCTGCCCCCTGCTTGCCCTTCCAGCATGCTCCAATTTCATGCTGAAAACACCACCAAACTCTTGGGGTGTGAAAGGAAAGTTTAGGCTGAAGAGATGGAGTTTATAGATGTGGTCGTTTTTATCTCAAGGGAAAAGGGAAGTCAGGTCAGAAAGAGCAAAATCCACTCCCAAAGGAACTCCCCTCCTGCAAAGTGGGGTCCACTTCCCACACCTTGGAGCCTCTGGTTAAGTGAAAACATCCTCCCTGTGGAACTTCTCCCTAAAGAAGCACTTTAGATCCTGTATCAGGAGCCGAATGGCTTCATCTGCCTTCAGAGCACAACCCTCCGGAGGAGCCTGGGCCCTTCTGCAGGGGCCAACTCCTCAGGGGGTGTAATTTAATCCCAGGAGCTCAGCCAACCCTGGGCCTCTCTGCCCAGGGCCAACATGGAGGCTGCCGACAGCCAGCCAGGGAGGGGTCTCCTAAAGTGTGAACACCTTCTGAACCTAACCAAAGCAGCACCACAGCAAGCAGCCAGCACCCTGGGCCCCACCATCAGCCACAGCATGGAGTGAGCTGGAAAGGACCTTCCAGCTCCAACCCCTGCCATGGGCAGGGACAGCTCCCACCAGCACAGGCTGCAAAAGGCCTCATCCAACCTGCCCTCCAACACCCCCAGGGAGGGCACATCCACAACCTTCCCTGAGCAACCTGTTCCTTTGCAGTGAGGTTGGTGAGACACTGCACCAGGATGAGAGCTTGAGCAGCTGAGCCTAGCTGAGAGCTGTCCCTGCCCATGGCAGTTGAGCTCTGAGCTCCCTTCCAAGCTGAGCCATTCCAGGATTGATAATTAAACCACAACAGCTCCCAAAGGAAGTTCAACTCCCAGCAACTCCCCTGTAAGGAACAAGTCCTGCACCAGCAGGGCTCTAAGACAGGCTGCCCAGGGAGGTGCTTCAACCTGCCCTCAACAGCCCCAGGGAGGGCACATCCACAACCTCCCCTGGGCAACCTGCTCCTTTGCAGTGAGGTTGGTGAGACACTGCACCAGGATGAGACCTTGAGCAGCTGAGCCTAGCTGAGAGCTGTCCCTGCCCATGGCAGTTGAGCTCTGAGCTCCCTTCCAAGCTGAGCCATTCCAGGATTGATAATTAAACCACAACAGCTCCCAAAGGAAGTTCAACCCCCAGCAACTCCCCTGCCTCACCACCCCTGTAAGGAACAAGTCCTGCACCAGCAGGGCTCTAAGACAGGCTGCCCAGGGAGGTGCTTCAACCTGCCCTCAACACCCCCAGGGAGGGCACACGCACAACCTCCCCGGGCAACTTATTCCAGACAAGGAAAAAGAGGTTAAGCCCAACCCTTTGCCCACACCCCAGGGGGCACCGAGCGGCACTCACCTGGCGATGGGGCTGCGGCTGACCGAGCGCTTGGCGCCGAAGGGGCTGCTGGAGCGGCGGCGGCTGTAGGGGCTGGGGGACCTGCCGCTGTAGGAGCCGCTGCCTCGCTCGTAGCTGGACGAACGCCTCCTGCTGTAGGGGCTGATGGACCTCTGGCGCCGGCTGTAGGGGCTGGGCGAGCGAGCGTTGGACTGGTATGCCACAGGCTCCTTGTAGGGTGGGCTGATGGAGGGGCGGCGTGAGGAGCCGCCGGGGCTCTTCCTGTAAGGATCGTAGTTGCTGGAGGTGTGGGAGCGGGGAGGGCTGAGGTCGTATTCCTGGATGTAGGAGGCTCCCGAGGGGCTGTCGTCCAGTTTAGGGCTGTCAGACCATTTCCTGTGGGGACTCCTGGATTTCCGCTTGGGGCTGTCAAGGGTTTTGTAGCTTTTCGGTGCGTCCCTTTTGCGATGGCTTTTGCTGCGTTCCTTGTGGCTGGATTTGAGCTCCCGATCCTTCCTGGATTTCTCCTTGTGTGCCTTGGCCGATCGGGACTCCTTGTTGCTGCTCTTGGAGGATAAGGATTTCGGGTGCTCCTCGCTCTCAAGGAGTCTCTTGGATGATCCAGACACTCTGTCCTTGGTGGACCCGGACCTGCTGGATGCCTCCAGGCTCTTTTCTAACTTCCTTTCTTTCTCGGCCTGTTTGCTCTTCATCAGCTCCCGAATGCGTTTGTGCTGGTGGTGCCGATGCTTCTGCAGCCTCTCGCTCCTGTCCTTCCTCTCCTCGTTTTCCCTCCTGTCCAGTTTGAGGGCCACATCATCCGAAAAGGTATCCGAATCCGAACTGATGTCATCGTACTCCACCAGGGGCTTGATCATCGCGCCCAAGGGTGCCGCCGTCTCCTGGGCTGCCAGCGGCGACTCCCTGGAGTGCCTGGACTTGTGCCTCTTGTGCCTGGAAGCCAGCCGGTGCCTCTCCTTGCTGTTGGAACTGCCGCTGCCAGGTCCGTGCTGCGAGGACCCCCCGCCGCCCCCATCCTTCTTGCCCCCATGCCTGTCCGGATTTGGCATTCCTCCTCCACTGTGCTCAGGAGAGGGGAGGGGGGCAAGCCTCCGGAACCCTCAAACGTCAGACTGCCTCAGCGCCCCGCTCCTCGCACCATTCACCCCGGCCTCGGCCCTCCCTGCCGCCAACACCCCCCTTCTACATGGGGAGCGGGGCAGGCAGCGCGGCCCCGCCAGGCCCCGGAGGAGGCGGAAGGCGGGGAAGGGGAGGGCAGGTTACGGGAAAGGGCCCCGGCCTCACCGCCTCATCCGAGGGGCCCAGGCCCTGAGGGCAGCGCGGCGGCGGGGGCGCCCCGGGAAGGCGGGGCCTGGGCCCGCGATCCCTCCCCGCTCCCTCAGCACCGGTCGCCCCGGGCTCCGCTCGGATCCTTCAACCGGAAGGCCCACAGGGCTCGGTCGCCGCCCGCTTCCCCTGCCCGGCCCGGTGCGGCCTGGCCCGGCCCGCCGCGCCCCGCCGCCGCCCCCCGCTCACTTCCCAAAGCGAAACGGCTCCGCGTCCAAGGGGGGCAGCCGCCAACTCTCGCGAGAGGCGCTCGGTTCTCGCGAGAACGCCGCCGCCCTCCGCCCCGCCGGCTGCCGTTGATCCCGCGAGACTTGGCGGAGGAGAGGAGCAGGGGGCGCAGCACTGCCTCCTCTCGCGAGAGCTGCGCCGCCGCCGTGCGCGGGCCGATGACGCTCTCGTCCGTCTGCCAACTTTATTGGAGTGCCGAGCGGGGACCCGGCGCCCGCCGCCTGCCCTTCAACAGAGCTTTATGGAGGCGATGCCGGCCCCTCAGCGCCGCGGAGCCCGGTCCCGCCTCGGTCCTCTGCCGGTCTCAGCCTCTCCCTGGCTGTTAGCGGGTCGTTGCTTGGCGCCGGGGCTGAGCGCGACCGGTAACAGGCGGTGGAGCCGCGAGAGCCTCCGCGCACCCCGCTAGAAGGAGGCTAGGGCGGGAGGGCGGAGCCTCGCTGCCACTCGCCCCGCCCATCCCTCCCACGCGCTCTCTCCCCACCTCTCGCGCGGTTTGGCTCCTCTCGCGGTGCTTCTCTACTCCCTCGCGAGATTTGGCGGCTCTCTCGCGAGAGGTCGGCAGCGCAGCCGCGGCCGGAGGGATGGCGGCGGCCGCCTCCGTGTGAGGCCGGCCCGGA
>VWZE01023183.1:17154-35892 GCA_013396675.1 Eubucco bourcierii
AGGGGTGGGGAGAAGATGGAAGGGTGGTTGGGAACCCCTCCTGGGGTCTCTGATTTCTGGGAGGGATGTTGTGTTTGTGTACTACCTTTAACTTGTATATTTCTGTAAATATTCCTGTATATAGCACATATATCTGCTTGTATATTGTGCTGAGCTGTAAATATAGTTTCATTCCTTAACTTACAGCCGGTTGAGTCTAGTCTGGGTGATCTTACAAAGTGTGGGGGGGCAGGTAACTCCCAAACCATCACATGTTGATTCCTAAAATTTAACTCTGAATTTCTACTGTTCTGTGTAAAGGTTCTCCATAATAAAATAGTGTCAGTGGAGAGAAACATTTAGTTTAGCCTTTTGTCGGCATACTTAACTTTCTTCTCAATCAGCACTGAGAGTTTAAGTGTGTCCAACCACACCACTGTCTTTGTGTTCCCTCAAGTAGCACCCAGGCCTCTGTGTTACCATCTTACATTTCATTACTGCCCAGGAAAGCCAGAAGCAACAGGGAAATTAGCTCAGTTGGTTATTCAGATCACACTGTGACTCTTGTGTGTCTGTGAAGAGGACTGCAAAATCCTTCCCCTGATGTGCCAAATGCCCAGATTACCAAAAGGAGGAGTAACTGGAGGGTGCTTCTCCTAATCTGATTTGGTGGAGAAGGTTAGAGTCATTGACTTCTTCTCACAGTCATGTTATCAGCTACCTGGTGCCAGTGAGAGCAGTAAGAGTTCTGTAACACCACACATAGCAAGGAAGGAAACCAGAAGTCACAGAGCAACTAGATTGATGGGCTGAGGCCAGTTGTATGATGTTCAACAAGGCCAAGTGCTGGGTCCTGCATTTGGGTCACAACAACCCTATGCAATTCTACAGGCTTGGGGAAGAGTAGTTAGAAAGCTCTCTAGGTGTTGATCAACAGCTAGATGAACATGAGCCAGCAGAGTGCTCAGGTGGTCAGGAAGTCCAACAGCATCCTGGCTTATATCACAAACAGTGTGGACGGCAGGTGTTGGGAAGTGATTGTGCCCCTGTACTCATCTCTGGTGAGGCTTCACCTTGAATACTGGGTTCAGTTTTGGTACCCACACTACAACAAGGACATTGAGGTCCTGGATCATGTCCAAAGTAGGATGACAAAGCTGGTGAAGGATCTGGAGAACAAGTCTCATGAGAAGCAGCTGAGGAAATCAGGGGTTTTTAGCCCAGAGAAGAAGAGCCTCAGGGGGGACCTCATTTTTTATGACTACACAAAAGAAGACTGTAGTGAAGTAGATATTGGTCTCTCCTCCTTAGTAACAATTGATAGGATAAGAAGAAGTGGCTTCAAATTACACTGAGGGAGGTTTAAATTGGGTAGTGGAAAAAAATTCTTCACTGAAAGGATTCTCAAACTCTGGAGTAGGTTCCCTGTGAAGGTGGTTGCATCCCCATATCTAGAGGTGTTTAAAAGACTCATAGATGTGGTTCTAAGGGACATGGTTTAACACCATACTTGATAGTTAGATAATGGTTATACTCAATGATCTTAAAAATCTTTTCCAACCAAAATGATTCTTTGATTCTATAATTCATAGATTCATAGAACAGGGTGAGTTGGAAGGAACTTTAGAAATTATCAAGTACCAGCCTCACTGCTATGGGCAGGGACACCTTCCACTAGATCAGATTGCTCAAGGCCTCATCGAGCCTGGACATCTCCAAGAAGAGGGCATCCATGACTTCCCTGGGCAACCTGTTATAATGTCTCGCCACTCTTAAAATATGGAATTTCTTCCTAATATCTAGTCTAAATCTGCCCTCCTCATTCTTCAATCCATTTCCTCTCACCCTATCATTTCAAGACCTTGTAAAAAGTCCCTTTGTAGCTTTCCTGTAGACTCCCTTCAGATACTGAAAGGCCTCTATAAGCCCCCAGAGCCACCTTTTCTCCAGGTTGAACAGTCTGAGTTCTCTAAGTCTGTGCCCATAGGGAAGGCACTCTGAGCCTTTGATAATCTCTGTGACCCTGCTCTTGACCCTTTTCCAGTTTGATGTCCTTCTGATTTATGTCTGGACCCTTTTCCAGTTTGATGTCCTTCTTCTGCTTTATGTATTCGCCCCTTAGGCAATGGCTGATACGCTAACACAACGGCTGTTTTGTTAACCTACACACAGCACGCTCAACAACATACACCACTATCACAACCTCAGTTCCCCATGAGCTGCATCAGACTCTACTAATCAGCACTAAAACAGTTGTGTTTTATTTGCAACTTCTGTTCATCTAGCTGCTTTTGTTTTATTTTTGTAAGTAAGCTAAATTTTTGTTCCCCTTGGTGCCTCTTTGATTTGCTTCACTAAGCAGATAAAATAAGTAGCTGTATCTACTTCTGGTTTATGCTCCTTTGAACACCAGCTCCCTGTGGATGTTGTGCCTTGCACTGGGATTCTGGCAGGGTGCAGAGAAAGACAGAGGGTTTTCATCTGCCATCTCTTGGCAGGTACCTTTGAGAACGTCAAATGCAGCTAGAGATCTGGCCTGGGGTGTTTTATAACCAGTGATATGCTTGCTTACTGAGTTGCATTTGTTGACATAGCTCACAAATTTCCCCTGACGGAGAGGTCCTGTTACTGTGTAAGACAGTAAAACAGTATTTATTTTGACCACTGCTTGAATGAACTTGATCATAGCTTGACTAAAATAGTCTGTGTAGGAGGTTTCCATGTCTGCTGGACCATCATGTAGGAAAAGTAGAATTGCTTTGATGAGAATTGTGTATGTTTAAACAAACTTGTCCAGGCTTGAACAATTTGAAAACATTACTAACACTGTCAAGCTGTCTTTAGAAGGTATGCACAGGGAGGACACCTGTACTGGGAATAAATTGTGTTTCTGCATCCTGAGGCTGTGAGTGGAGCTGCATCAACTTGTTTGGCAGCACCAGTTCAGCATCCAGAGCTGTGCTCTAGCCGCAGGTACTGGGTGACAGGAAAACCTAAACTTAGGAAAATGTTTTTGTGTTAATTTGAAGTCTTAGGCACAAAGCATTAAGCTGTGCAGTATAATAAAGCTTATTAAACAGGAGAAAAGAGAGTTGACCTGAGGCTTCAGTAACCAGTTATGTGCATTATATGAAGTTATTATGTATAGTTATTATAGGAAGGAGGCATTGTTCAAAGGACTTTTTTAATAGATAAGACAAAGAAAGGTCAGTGCTACTCTCAGAGCCATTCACAGCAGTTTCTATTAATAAATACCAGGAAATTATTTACAAAATATCACTTTCATAAAAATAAGGTAATGAAAAATAATAGTATCTACTGTGGTAAAACCTCTTTTACTCACCAAGATCATTCTGCAAAATAAAACTGAAGACAATTAATTTCCACAAAAACAGCTGTTTAAATTCTGCCTGGAATCTTTTCTGTGACTGTTCACCTTCAAGAAATTATAACCAAAGTCACTGGAAGGAAACAGATGAACTGGTTCTTGGAACAGAAGCCAAGCTGAATGTTATTCTAAAAAAGTTCTTATGTTGTGTCATGGTATCAGGGGAAAATTTTCACCCACCCTTCCTTTTTGGTACACACAATTGAAAACATACAGGATTTCTTCATGTTTCTTTCTTCTGCCTGTCTGGCTGAAAATCTGAAAAGTCTTCATGGGTATCTTAGAAAGTAACTTAGGATAGGTATCAATTAATAGTGGTGAAAGTATGCAGAACTATTTGAAGAAAGAAGAATGGGGAAACGAAGGCTACACTGTCCTAGTAGTGTGAAAGGCAGTTTCTCCAGAACAAGTTTTTCTTAATTGCAAAAGAACATAAGTATAAGCTCAAACAAACTCTATCCTGTAGTTTTGAACATCTAACATTTTGATGACAAGGCTATAAAAAAACCACAGCCACCAATGGGTGCAACACTTAAAGAAATTCTTCTGTCAGTATATGTATCATCCATAAAAAACCCTTTCTAAATATACTTTGGATCAGTTTGTTTAATGGAATAAACTGTATTTATAAAGTGTATAAGTGACTCTAAGATCAGCTAAAATAACTACTAAAAGCTACTTCATCAGTAGATTCTGTTTATTTATTAATTTATTTTCATGTAAATCTATCAGTCTGTCAACAAATTGTTTCAAGAACACACTTTTTCTCTGGAGAGTTGCTGTATTACATAGCACTTAGGAATAGTTGGCATGGTTCCCTGTACTATTAAAGCAGAGGTGCAGAATATCTGTGCTATATTCTGTATGACTCCCACTTCAGTGCTAACTGGAATAGATACTAGACAAAAAATCTTCACTCTTCTCTGAGTTCATATGATCAACACAAAAAAAATATACAGAAGGATAACAAAGATTTTACAGTTCTTGAAGAATGCCATGAGATGAGAGAACATAAAAGGTTATAGCCTAGAAAAGAGAAGTCTCATAGTGAGTGATGGAGTGAGTGGAGGATGGAGAATGACATGAAAATAGTTTACAAAATTTGTTCATAGTAATAATAACAAATAAGAGATCTAAACAAGGAAAAGCAAGAAATGCAGGTTTGGACTCCAAGCATTCAAGCAAGGCAACTGATAAACAAAGAGAAATGCCAGAAGAGAGGATGGGAAACCAGAAATTCTAAGGAAATAAATATGGTTGTTGGGACCTGCTGGTGATATTGTCGTGGAAAATCTAATGTGACCAAATGAGTGTTTCCTGGCTCAGTTTCCTGTGAAGCATATCCTCCTACTTTCCCCGCAGCCACAGAAAAAGCTTGTCTGTTATGGGATTGCTGTGACAGTGTCACTGTGGGAAGACTGTAGGAGTCTTTTTATCTATTTATATTCATTTTATACATGCAGCTTTAGTAGAGGTGGTTGGGTAAAGCTCAGTACTTCTGGTTATAACTAAGTCAAGCACTTAACTACATTTTTAGCTACTTTGAAGAACTAGGAGAGAGTTAAGAGGTATTTTTGAAGAAGCTTAAATATGCTTTTCTAAAACTTATTTGTGACAGGGAGAACACACATTTTGTGATTTATTGGTAGTAAGAAAACTGCTGGTGTAACAAAAAAAAGGAAAGAGCATGTCTAATTGCTCAATTAGGTCACATAACAATTCTTAAATGTATACATTTTCACCAAGTGTTGCAGTAGTTTGTGAACTATATTTATTACTGCCTGAATTCACTGTGATGTTTCAGTGGAATTAAGTGGTAGGTATAATCTGGTACTATACCCAAAATCAATATCACTGGCTTGGCAGAAAAGACTTTATGGTACAGTAATCAATTCTTCACCAACTTTCAGTGTCTATACTAGCCCAGAAACCTATCAAAGCCTGCCTGCTGTTAAAAACTGGGAGATGTTTCTGCAACATAGGGAAGTTTGATGACAGTGATGAGCAGATTACCCAGGAAAAAATGTAAAGCCATCGTTTACTCTTCAAGCAGTAGCAGTTTCTAGCAGTAGAAACTGTGACAGAAAAATTCTGTCTCCTCTTTCAGAATAATAAAACCATACCTCCTCTAGATTTCTTACCAGTAGCCTACCAGCAGCCCCTACACTAACTGTAGTACAGTAGGTGTTCTGTTCAAGTGAACCATTTGCTGTGTTGCCATTTGTTTTCAACAAAGTGAATCATATTTGCATAATGCTTGACTAATTTACTATCAAAATATTAGTTTGATATTACTTCATTCCATATAACCTCCTGTATCTGTCTAGTGCAGCAGTATAATTAGGGTATTGACAGAAAGAGTCCTGTCCCACACAGCATTGTGCTAAGCTAACGCAGTGGCACAGAAACTTACTAAGACACTGTTACATATTAAAATATATTTAATGCAGATATGCAGAATATATAAATGTTAATGTTGCCCATTGTAGTTCCTAGATACTGCCTCAGGGTATTAGGAAGTAATGTGTTTCTGATTAATCCAAGACTTGTACCACATGAGCACGTGTGCTGCCCTGATTGCCCCGGTAAGGGTAAAAAGTCTATTATGCAATGCAAACATATTAGGACTATAAACTCTTATGAGTTACTTTCAGTTTTGAGGCTTTGATACTAAGTCATTGACTTTTCTTATTGTGTGAATAATAATTATTTCCTTATTGACTTCACTGGAATTTAACAATTCATTCTAGAACATAATCTACTCATATTCTAGAACATATTCTATTAATTTATTCATTTCTTCTAGAACATTTTACAAGTCTGTAAGTCTGAGTTACTAATTGTAGCTCCACTTTGTAGGCAGGGCAGGCTGTGATGTCTTTTATATGACTACAGTATTTTTTTTTAAACTTCAAAACATTGTATTTCTGTATAACAATTTTCATGGAGAGATTCCCTTCATGGAGGATATGTCACAATCATTGCCCTTTATGAAATCTTGAAAAAATTCAACCAAGATGTTCTTGAGGCATATGTCTCTTTTTTCCCCAAAACTATGAAATAAAACAGGTAAAGATTACCTCTCAGTCTGATGAGTGACAGGTCATATTTAGTCCCTCTGGAAATAGCAATGGAGCCCAAGGTAGTTTTTGTACAACCATCTGACGAAGACAAGAGTAAATTTAGGAATGGATTTTTTGGGGAAAAGGGAAAAAAAAAAAAAAGTGATGATGAAATGGAGGGAGGTAAATCCTCCCTCAGTCTCAAAGGACACAAGGATGAGATGAAGGGTACAGATGTCATTTTAAAGATTTGGAAGCCAAGCAACAAGTGATTGGAGATTGTGACTGCATAAAATCCAGAATTTGGGGAAAACAAAGAAACATGGATAAAAAGAAATGGATGGGACTGAATTTTTCTTAAGAATCTTCTCAGAACATACCTGTTAGGTTGAGACACCAGAGTGACTATAAACAATAGATTTCTGATCTTAACTGACTTAAGGGATACAAAATTCTCATCGGCTCAAAGTGCAACCCATTTTAAAATGTGATAAATACATGAAAAGTAGAGGACTACATAAAGTTCTGTATTAAATCTCTGATAAATTAATTGAAAATGAGAAATTATAGTTTTAAGTACTTTGTTTCAAAATAAAATATGTAAATTTTCATTACAAAATTCCTACTTTCTTTGATAATTATATATAACTCTCGAGGTAAAAGGAAAAGATTACGCAAACAATGTGACAATATGATTGAAACGTAGTAGGGTATTACCTATCACCTAAGTGGCTGAGATTGTACTCTCACTCTTAACTGCCTAGCTGGGTAGCATTGGAGGTTCAGGCACATTTCAGTAGAAAGAATTTTAAGCTAAGAAGCATTTCATTTAAATATTGCATTCGAAGAACATTTTTTTATATTTTGATAAACTGACTAAAAAGCCAATGTTTGTCTAGTATTAACCATAATTACAAAAATATGGCAAATTTTCTCTGTGCTGATGTGATGGTTTGGGAGTTACCCACCCCCCACACTTNCCACCCTCCCAGAAATCAGAGATCCCATGAGGGGTTCCCAACCACCCTTCCACCTTCTCCCCACCCCTGCTTGCCTTATACACAAGGTGACTTAGGAGGATCGGTCAGGTGGGTTAGAAGAAAAGTGGTTAGTGAAGATTAACCAGAAAAAGAGGAGTCAGCCAGAAGCTGTTAAATCGCCCCAGACACTATCCTGCCAGAGAGAGACAGACAGTGAATGCCTTATCTATGTTTTGGTTTCTTTTCCCAAAACAATCTCAACAAGCGTATGAGTGAACTAGACATCACCATGTTTTCCTTTCACAGCCTATAGTGTAATTTTCTCTATTAAAATATTCCAGTTAGCCTCAAACCAGCACAGCTGAATATTTTTGTGACCACTTTTGCCTACTTAATTACAATTCTATGAGGCCTCAGAAACGACTAACCCCTTTTTAGCTATTTATTAGCACTACAGATGTGTTTATGATTGAATATATTAAACTTTGTTTTAATACTTATGCACAGAAAATACTTTCAGTAGTTAGGAGTGACTGTTGGTCGCACACATTTTTATGATTTTAGTTTTTCTTAACAAAGATAAAACTATCCCAGACGAATGTTCCCAGAGGGTTGTCTGATGACGTAGGGCAGTTTGAAAGCTTTACACTCCAGAAAGTGTGTTATTTAGTATCATTGCCATAATAATCCCACAGTCCTCACAGCCTTCTCTCCTGGTACACGTGGTCATTGTAGAGACTTGCTTAATTTTCTTTTTATGTTTCAGAATTCTGAAATCTGTCATCCTCTTAGGACTATTTAGAATTACATCTTTCAGTATTCTGCTACAATACTAGTCTCCCAGATCTACACCTGTTAGTGATCAAACACATGAAGACTTGGATGGGAGAAAAAAAATGCTTCCTTTCTTATCCTCCAAATGGAGACAAATAAATTTGTGTGCAACCTAACATCTATTTCAAAATATCTAGAAATATTACCTTTATGCTGTAGGTAGTCAGCTATAATTAAGTGCTCATTAGTTTCCTGATACCCTGCCTCCAATTTTTCTTTCAGTAAACTTAGTAATTATTCTACCTTGCCTGCTGGCTGGTAATCAGTTTCAATGTCTTACAACAATTGCCAAAAACCTTTGCAAAATTCAGTAATTACTCTCTAGCATTTTTCGTGTGTATATATTAGAAATAGTCTGTGTATCCTTTCACGCAATTTTTTGAGACAGTGAAGGGAAATTAGTCTTTGAAATTATATTCAAACAGACCCTGAAGTTTTTACTTCACCAGAATGACACAACAGTCCTGGATAAGTTAAGCGGGAGAGAGATTGAGAGCAAGTGCCTTTCTGCAGCCTGAAGTTTCTCCATAAAATAGTTTGGGTTGGAAGGCACTTTGGAATGTCACCTAATCCAGTGTCCTCTGCAATAAGTAGATACATCTCCAGCTAGGTCTGATGGCTCAAATTCCTGTCTAACCAGACCTTGAATGTTGAGTTGTCTTTCCAACTTTATTCTGTTACTTCCTCACCAGATTTCTTCCATGATCCATTTTTTTGCACCAAGAGAAAGTTCTTGGCAAAAATACAACTGTTTTTCTTCTTTTTACTTTCATGATGTCATTTTAATTATAAGTAGATCTTATGCTACCTTGGTTTGAACTGGAACAGCTCAGGACCAAGGACAAAATAAATTTACCCCAAAGGAGTAAATAACCACACTCACACAGGATTGGAAAAGTAAACAAAATACAAAACCTACCAAGATAAAAGTATACATACATACACTCAGAATCAGCCTTGGCCCAGGTCCTCAGCTGGGGCCCAGACCAGACCTCAACCAACCAAACCTCCCCCACATTCTAGGACCCAACAAGCCCACAGACCTCGCCGCTCCACCTACCCCCACCCCTTTACCAGCAACTAATATAGGCTCAGATCAGGCCTGAGCTACACAGTGAGAAGTATCTTGCCAGACAGGCTTACTCCCACACAAACCAAAGCAATAGCATACGCTCAGAGAGGAGAGGTGGGAGAGAGCAAGACAGTGGTGACTACCAAGGCTGCCCCTCACAGAGGGAGGGAAAGGGAACAGAATAACAATATCCCAGCCCTCCCTGCTGGGATGGACTCTCCCACCTCCTCAGGAGGTCTACTCTATGGTTCTGTCGATTAACTTGCAGCTTCCTTAACTTACAACATATGCTTAGAAAAAGTCAGTTATGTCGTCTGGCAGCTGTACCATGAAGGATGCAATCCAAAATTCCTTCATAGTTATATAAAACATTATATCATAATCATCAATCTGAAAGTGTTGTCATTGCCTTTTACTATTTAATTCACTCCAATAGCTGAGTAATGTTATTTTGTTCTGTAAGGAACTATTCCAAATGTTTTCAGATCTCCAAAAGGAACTGTGCTGCATGCACATTAATACAAACTTTGGAAATATTCTGACTTTGCTGGATTTTGCAGACTTTAACATATTTTTTTATGGAAAACGGAAACTTGAAAGAATGCATTAAGAGATGAAAGAGATGTTTTTCACTCCTGATGTGCTCATTTTTAGTCTTTTTGCCCTCTGTCTGGGTCATTTAGAATTGTCTGTTCAGTAGAAGATATTTTTTCAGGTAAATATCCCTGTAACGTGTAGTATGCACATGTTCCCTGTTTCACTCCTTTTAGTCTTTCACGTGATCACAGATTGCTGCAGATATTTCATCTAGGTTTTACTGTGGCAGTAATTGCTTCACACTTAGAATTTACCCTCACACGTCTACTGCCATAAAGTTTATTTTGTATTCAGAGATTTAATAGTTGTGAACATTAGTGGTATTTTCTTCAACCTCACAAGGCAACTATTCAACTGGTAACAATTAGTACTGTGTCTTTGACTTCAATAGATGAACATAGAGTTGCCATAATTGCAGATTTGGCCTAAAATTTCTTTGGTTTTGGGACATGTTCCTCTAAGAATTCCTTAACACCAAATTTCCATCAATCCTTTCTCCCCTCCACCTGCTAATTGTGGTGCATGCAGAGCAGAAACATATCTGAGAATCTAATCTTGTGCTGGATGATTGCTTTTTCATTTTTTCTGGAGATCAGGTACAACAGGTAAAAAGTGATTAATCTTTGCAAACATGTTTAATTCCTCATTGAACCTTGAGTTTCCATGTGCTTTTTATTTTCATTCTTACTTTTCAAAGTTCAGATATTCCATCCCAAGTTAAACACCATAGCATTGTTAAATTATGACAATTCAAATAATGGAAAATATGAAAGCAATTAAGAGTAACAGAAAAGAGGACTGATCCATTTATTGTACCTCATTACATATTCATGCTTTGATGTAGTTAGCATTTTTAAACAAAAAACAAACAAACAAACATTCTCCTCTTCTTGGCAAGCACATGTAGAAATTCTTAAATATAGCTGCTCAGTCACTAAGATTTTGTTTGGAGATCCAGTTACGTAGTTTCCAATTTAAGTTTTCTGATTTTATTAATCATTTAATAATTTCTATAAACCTATATTACTAATTCTTTCACTAATAAAATTTCTGTCACTGAAGAGATAACACCTTGTATATTCATTGTGTCTGGTATGAAAAAAATGCCCTGATAAATTGCACTAATGCCACTGATTTTTTTCTTTGTTTGTTTGTTTTAAACATTGATCTTGGTTCATATAGTCTATTCAGTCATAAAGAACAGTTTCTTCTCTACTAGTCAAGTATGCCACTTTCTTGTGGTAAGTCACTTTATTGCTTCTATTACAAGATCCAGGCACAGTGTTGAGATGTAGACATGTCCTCTAAATATGATCATAAGCTGTACTGAAATCTACATGTTCTCCTTTACTTTAGTGCTATTTCAAAAACCCTTAAGTGAAACAGAAAAACCTTAAGAAGTAATGTCTTTTCAAACTTAAGAGACTATACTAATGGTACCATATAAAACTTGAAAAATCTTACTTAAGCAACCTGATGTTTTAATTTTAAAATTATTCTGTTTATGCGAAATTGCAATTTTTTAGGTATAGTTCAATGTACTTTTTGGTCTTGCTGATTTGGATTTGTAGACTTTATCAGGCTGTATTCAAAGGATATCATCATGTATGGTGCATTTTAGAAAATACTTCTTACTGTTGAGTATACTTTGCTTCTAGAATCCTTCTCTCCATTTTGTCAGAATGGGATTTTCTGCAGTATATAGAAGAGTTTCCTTTGCCTTATATTTGAAGCAGCCACCAACTCCTGCTACTTCTTGCTGGTAAAAAGGGCAGTGTTTAAAATGTCTTTGAAACTGTAGGCCATAATTCCAGGTAAACAGCGACGGCTACATTGTCAAGAGCATCCACAAAACTGCCTGAATCTGAAAGAAAAGAAGCTCATTGCAAGGTTTCAGTGAGAAAAATCATATTCTCTAATGGATCAAAAGCTTGGTTTGTTTTTATTTTCTTTTTATAGGCCCTTGTGATGGTTTGAGAGTTACCTGCCCCCCCCCCCCCCATTATAAAATCCCCCAGACTAAACCCAGCCCAGCCCTGGCATTTTTTTTTTTTTATTAAAACTACCTTTTCCTGAAAATTGCTGATTTAAGTTCATGGAAGCATTAAATGCCTGTTGTCTTTGCCAAGCTGTGTCATTAAGGAAAGGAAGCTTAAAAAAAATACCCTCAACATTTAATTTCATTCTTTGCAAAAGAAAGTTACATCATCTGAATTGAAAAGCAAAGCTTCTTTTTACGATTCATCTACTTAAAGTAAGTTTGAAGTTTAATAAAAAAATTCAACAAAGATTAATCCAAATCACATTTTCAGACATCATTTGAGGAACTGCTATAAAGCAGGGTCATGAGCTCTTCACATAATTCTGGCAAAAACAACTTTTGTATGAGGATATGTAATACGTTAAAAATATTTGTACACAACTACTGTGACCTCTCTATATCATGACCTAATCATTAGGCAGGGTAATCATTTTAGTTTTGTGAACCTTTCTCCCAACGCAATATTTCTATTTTGATAGTTTTCAGTTTGTTGGTTTTGGGGTTTTTTTTAATCTCTTCCTTTGACTGAAGGATACCTTAATAAATTTTAACGTCATCATTACCTTCTGTCTTTTCAAAAGAATCCAACAGGACTTTCTGTTTTAATACGAATTTTACATGTTTATCTCAGTAGCTGTTTGGAAACCTAGTACTGCCTCCTGATGTATGCATCTATAAACATCTCTGAGGATGGACATTTAAAGGAGGAAATAAAGAGTCAACTCAAAACTCTGTCAGACTACAAGTTTTGGGAAATAAAATATAAATTTGATCTTGAAACTCTGATTTTGGCACAATTCAGTGGAGATATTTGTCTTCCTCTGATGGTTTTAATATTTGTCCTTATTTCTTGAAAAAACTTTAGAGCAGTTGAAATAATTGCTAAAAATTCTGAAGAATAAGCTGACAATTTTTTGAAGATGTAGAATTTTAACCTTTCTCTAAGTCAGAATAAAAATAAAAAGGAGAGAGATTCAGGTAAAGGAAATTGTTGAGTGTGTTATGCCACTCCTTTGAAATAATAACACGATCGTCCTGATGCTCTGTCCAACTGATCTATGATCATGATGTATATTGGTGGCTGCAAGAATTCAGAGTAATTTGAATTGAATTGAATTGCATTGAAAGAATCCTCAAAATACTTGAGGATTTCCTCTTCAGTCTCATCATATGCTGCACCTGATTCAACACTGGACTGTGCTCCTCTCCCATGCAACCTTGTCAACATTACAGGGTGAAAGAGAGGACAGGCAATGAAATATATCTTAAGCAGTGGTCAGAAATTTCCTGGTAGTGAGACTGGGAACCTAGTCATTTCCCAGTGTCAGCCGCATCAGTGTAAGGTCATGGTCACAACACAATGAAACCTTACTAACTTGCTGAGATCAAAGAAACTGATAGTCCATTCTGGTTTGAAATTTTGGAGAAAAAAAACTGAAACCATTCCAGCTGAGGAGATAGCAGGATTCAGATCTTCTGACTAAGGCTCTTAATAGTGAGTATGACTTGTACAGAAAGTACAGGGGAAATCAAGAGAGATTAATTGCAGGGAAAGGGTCAGCAGAACACCTTCACTTTCATCTACTTATTGCTGCCTCTGAGAAGCAGTCTTTAGGTTTTAAAAGAAAAAGAATTATTGGGCGGAAAACAAACAAACAAACACACAAAACCCAAAACCAAACAACCCAACCAAAACAACAACCACCAGCCTTTCTGTTAGAGAATTAAATCTCATGAGTAGAGGAACTTTCCCCTTGTCTTCTAATTTAAGGTGACATTTAAGGACCAGCCCTCTTGGTGGCAATTCCTAGAGGATAGCTACAAGACCTCATTGCTTAGAATGCTCTTCTTGAGGCAGGTCTTCTTCTTTGATGTGTAACACTACATACACATTTTAAAGGAATCATAGGCATATGAATACATGATGTCTGCTTCTGAAATGGATGAGAAGAATCCAAAAGCTAAGCACTCTTGTGTTACTGTATTTTTGTGAGTGCAACTTCTTGGCACCCTAAAGATAGGAAAAAACCCCAAAGAAACAAACATCAAACTGTCAGGGAAATTCTGTTGTTCCATTAAGACTTCCTTAACTATTTACATTGAAGCATGAAAGAGTGTCGCCCTGCGATCTCTCCCCAGTAGACTATGGCCATTTTAAGCTGTCATTCTGCCTTGGCTCAAAATACAGACCAAGTGTGTCAGGCAACGCATGTCTGAGGAATCTCATGGCAGGAACAAGGTGGAATACTTTTACTGGTGGTAGATAGATGGTCGGTCTACATGTTATTAATTGATGCACTGCACATACGTGGGCTCCATCAACAGGTCTCAGATATCTTGAATTCACCAATTAAGCACATTATATTGTTATTTCTTTGAAACTTTTGAATATTGTTGCTTATTTCTTTCTGAGAGGATTCAAAATCTGTGGGGATCCTTCACAAATGTACAGCACCAAGAAAAGGGATACAGGATGATAAAAGAAGCTTCACCATCATCTTACATAATAAAACAGTGGGTTTGTGAGTTTAAAAAAATTGATTTAGTAGCATTTGCAATGCAAATAACCAGGATAAGGACTATATTTACAATTTCATTGAGCCATTGTATATCTCTATTTTTAGCATATGGAACACAGAAGACAGATTCTCAACTATGAATAATGTTACTAGCATAAATAGTTTCCAGAAATGTTCTTTCCAATACTACAGCCTCCTATAGCTGCCAACATCAGAAACATCTTTAGAAGCAGTCAACCAGGCACAGATCTAATTGCCATAGCTGAAAATAAATGCAATTTAAAATGTGACACAGATGTATCCAGACTGTAGAAGCTAGAACATATTTCCATAATCTTATGACAATTTAACAGTTATACACTAACATGACTGGTGGAATTAGTGAGCTAAGCTCTTTTCAGTAGGCAAGGACACACACAGGTTTCCCAAATTTCAGACAAAATATCTGAAAACTAGAATGCAGGATAAGAGAACTTTTTTATTTCATTCCCTGCTGTGCAGAAATGCAGATCCAAGGGAAAATAGTTGTATAGAAGGTATTGTAAACAACCCTCTACTGGCCTATGAATATTTCTTGGTTTTCAGCAACAGTAAGAAGCTGAAATGTAAGACAGAAGAGAACTTAAAGCAGTATATAGCTCTTCTTTGTGCTCTGAGGTGGGGTTAGATACACATGCACAAGTTATTGCCTCTTCTTTATTTTAAAACATTGAATGTGTGATTCTACACAGTAGCTTCAGGTAGCCTTTTATGACATTAATTATCCCTACACTTATAAAACTTTTTCTAATATATAGTCTGAATCTCCTTTGCTACCGATTAAACTGATTACTGTTTGTTTAACCTCATAATAATACCACTGAAAATACAATGTTAAACATAACCCACTTGAAAACTTCACATGACTCAAGTATCTCTGGCAGAACCATTTCCTAATGCATTTCCTAAGCTAATCAGTGATTGCAATAAAAGCAATCCAGGTGTAGCATGGTGTCTGACATGAGATAATGCAAGAAATAAGGCTTTGCAGTAAATCACCTGTGAGGTTTTTTTTTTCATTAATGTCAGACAAAAATTTCTCTTTGCTTCCTTTTTCTTGGAAAAATACAATAAACTGTCCCAACGAATATCTGGTTTTTGTTCCATTGTATTTAATTTTTGGAGGAAAATAATATAAGGATCCTGGAGTGCATTTTCATGCATCCTTCAAAATTTATTAATAGATTGTAGTAAAAATCACCCAGAGAACAAACTAGAAAAGGAAAATTTCTCCTTTGCCTTTTTCAGGATGGATTAAAGAGTAATAGATCACAAATAAGGAACAAGAAAGGAGAAATAAATTAACTTGATCCTAGGTCACAAGGTTTTTTTGTTGGTTTTGAATGTTTTTGAGTTTTTTTCTGAAAGCTTTCCAAGCTAATTCTGATTTTCAATTTCCCTGACATTTAAAAAGCACAAACATCACATAACCATTGTACATTTCTAAATATTAATGGATCTAATTCCACACTATCTGTAGATAATTTCTCAATTTCACCAGTAAGCATAACTCTTCTACAGCTATTAAGAACAAGGAACATCTGTCCCTGACTGTAAATCTGTCATGTCACCAGAAAATGCCACCAAGAAGACATTACTAGCATATTACTCCAAAAGCCACAGTTACATGTATAAAAATACAGTGTCCTGCAAAACAGCTGCCATGTTACCTCAGATCTGTCTAAAATAGGACAGTGTGTTAATGTACACTTACCTTTCACATTTCAAAAGTCTTTATTCATCCACAACTGTGTTTCAAGACAGGAACTTCTATACAGAAGGATACTGTAAGAAGATGAACTTTGCTGCCTGGGTAATAGGCTGCACTTCGTTAATAGCCATTCCACTTTTCTAGTTTTGTTTGCTTTAATATTGGAGTTTGGTCTAAAATGAACTCTATATGTATGTACTCTGCTTCCATGTTGAGGACATTAAGTTATCCCTTTTATTTTAATCTCTGGGTGATTTTTTAGTACAATATATATGTATATTCTGAAGATTATATGGAAATGCACTCCAAGAGCTTTATATTATTTTCTTGCAAAACTTAAATACAAAGTTCAATACTTTCTTTTCTCAAGGATGAACCAGTAGCACCGGTGAAAGTGATAATTTATTGTGAAGATTTTTTCCAAGGTGGATCCTCCATTTTTTTTTTCATCTAGTCTCTTGGGGGGAAAAAAATATTTTTTTAAAAAAAAAAATCAAGTTTGCCCACCTAAATCAGTACAAAATCACTGATGGCTTAAGCTTGCATTATGAAGCTGAAACAGTAGTTCGTTGATGAGCTTGGTAAGGCTTCATTTTAAGGAAGACATGAGTGACATGAGCACTGGAAGCTGGAGCCACATTTGACTCAAACAGCTGATACTGTGCAGTGCTGTGCAGAAGCTGAGCTATACGCCTCTCACATATCCCATGCATATTTTGCCTGTAGGCTGCAGATCATACTTGGTTGTAACAATAGTGAGGCATCTGTGATAAATATCTTCAGTTCAGTATTCAGGCTAGCTAGTGTTAACATTAATGCCTGAGCACTGCATGAAGATCGAAGATGGGCAAGTGAAGAACTAGTTTACTGACAATATTGGCAAGAAACACTTCTAACAAAAGCAGCAGAGTTGGTACATAGAAGCAATAGGAAATGACAGACATTGGGCATATAATTTCTTGGTCACAGTAGAATAAATAACTTCAAAGACGTGTAACATTGTATTAATTCTGCACAAAAGTAGCAGACTGCCTTGGTCTGTTGCCCTTGTCCTGCCTTCAGTCTGTCCCTGCCGTTTTAGGGATAGTGTGTGTCAATAGGCTGTGTGACACAGATAGGCTGTGTCAATCTGCTCCTCTTAGCACAGAAGATAAAGTTTTTTTCAAAAAACAGTTGAGAAGTTGCTATAGGCTTTGTTTCCGGCTCTGTATGGAGAGGGATTTTAACTCAGCAGCAATTATCATGTAGCCATCTTCTGGATAAATGTACCAGAGAGGTGGTGAGTGAGAACCCTTTCCCCTCTTCTTTCTCACTTACGGAACCACTTAAATCTTGTCTAAAATTTATATGCTGAAACAAACCTATCATTGCGAGTGTTTCTTCAAACTTCAAAAGTGTTTCAGGAAAACAGTTGAGCTTGGCTTAGACATGAGCATTATAGCACTATTGGTATTTTCATTTATTTTTACCCTTAATGTATACATTTGGGAAGAGACTATGTTCATGAAACTTGCAATTTTTTAATTGCTTTTTGTTCCACAGCCCTTATAAGTGGAAAATGTTTTGAGGTTTTCAAATGTTTCTAGTTTATAAAAGACTCATAGAATCACGTTCTTATTGGTAATTTTTTTTCTGCTCTGCAGAAGTTTCTCAGAGCTCAGCCTTTTATTAAGAGAGTTAGTTTTTGTTCACTTCACCCTAAGATTATTAATGAAGGTGACTTAAACTGTTTTGAATTATCCTCTTGCACCTCCTCCTAGTCTGCAGAAAAGAATTTTCCATTTTAATAGTTTGGGCTTATTAGGCTTCAAAATTTGAAGTCTATTTGTAATGTGACCCTCAGAGGGAGTGGCTGGTTCTCAGCTAACTCAGAACCTATAGAACGTATTTAAGCTCATATCCAAATATTTTAAGGAATTGAATACAAACTGCCTTTTACTCTCTGCTAGCTACATGCACACACATGTATGCACTCACAGGAACACACCTTCACATATATACATGCACACTTTACACACATATACACAAATACACATGATTTCTACTCAGAAAGATGCAAATCTGATTTAAGCTGTTCAATAAATACTTCCTCCTCTTAAGACGTTCATTCTTGTAATCTCAAGTACTATTTTATATCAAATTTCTTGATTTTTTTTTTTTATTTTATATCAGTTCTCAGAAATTCCATCAGAATTATGGAGCTAATAAACGCCTTGGTGATTAGTTGTTAAGGAGGGGTTGAATCTGGGTTGTAAATGAATTGTAATAAGGCCAATATAAAAATATTAAATATGTTTATCAAACCAAGAAAATTCCCCAACTTATATACAATTCAAACACAGATTCTTATATGTGGTTGGAAAAACTATCTTTGCAGAATGAATATATATACAATAAAATTGATTTAAATTATTTTTAAGAGGCGTTTAGGAAAATGAACAGCTATGAAGTCCTGCAGCATAATCTGCTGCCCCAAGACTAAATGCAAACCTTCCCGGACTTCGGAAAAGAGAATT
>VWZE01023183.1:38135-50410 GCA_013396675.1 Eubucco bourcierii
TAGACTGTGCTATCATCCAACAAGATCTGGACAGGCTGGAGAGCTGGGTGAAGACAAACCTTAGGGAGTTCAGTAAGGGCATGTACAGGGTCCTCCACCTGGGGAAGAGTAACAACAGGCACCAGTACAGGTTTGGGGCTGCACTGCTTCAGAGGAGCTCTGTGGAGAAAGACCATGGCGTCCTGGTGGACAGTAAGTTCTGCATGGGCCAACAATGTGCCTTTGTGGCCAAGAGAACCAATGGCATCCTGGGGTGCATCAGAAAAAGTGTGTCCAGCAGGTCTAGGGAGGTTCTTCTCTTCCTCTGCTCTACCCTGTTGAGACCACACNNNCTACCCTGTTGAGACCACACCTGGAATATTGTGTCCAGTTTTGGGCTCCCCAGTTCAAGAGACAGGGACCTGCTGGAGACAGTCCAGTGGAGAGCCACAAAGATGATTAAGGGACTTGAGCATCTCCCCTATGAAGAGAGACTGAGAAACCTGGGGCTGTTTAGTTTGGAGAAGAGAAGACTGAGATCTGATCAATGTGTACAAATATCTGAAGGGTTTGTGTCAAGTGGATGAGGCCAATCTCTTTTTGCTGGTCAGCAGCAATAAGACAAGGAGCAATGGCTACAAATTGGAACATGGAAGGTTTCATCTTAACACGTGGAGAAACTTCTTCACAGTGAGAGTGACAGAGCACTGGAACAGGTTGCCCAGAGAGGTTGTAGAATCTCCTTCTCTGAAGACTTTCAAAACCCACCTGGATGTGTTCCTGAGCAAACTCCCTAAGTGATTCTGCCTTGGCAGGGATGGTTGGACTTGATGATCTCTGCAGATCCCTTCAAATCTCTAAAGCTCTATGATTCTGTGATTCTGAAACAAAACAAAACAAAAAGAAAATCTGCAGGTGTTGACTTTTAGCGATTCAATTATGAATTTTATTAAAGTACATGAAATAATGCTGCAATTACACATTGTATACTGGTAGAACCCAGGAAAACAGAGTAATTACAAGAGGCAAAGCCAAAAAAATGTGAAATGCACAGATGGGATTGTAAAGGTGTTTTATGTATGTGAAAGACTTCTCCACCTTCAGTGGCAGACTGTTGTAGCTATGATGGTCTAGGGATAGAAATAAAAGCAATTTCTATGAAAAGAATAATAGCTTTCGTTAGTTTAAACTGAAACAATCTACCAAAAGTCTAGATGACTGAAAAAGAACAAAGTTCTTTATGTATCTATCATCTTGAGATAATAAAAATATTATAAGGTTTGTTTTACTCAATGCATTGTGTGCTCTGTAACAATACTAACTGTCTTGAGTTTCGATGCAAGCATACATTTTCACAAGAAAATCAATACACAAAGTGTGAAATTTATTAATCAAGTAACCATTAATAAGAAAGGAAAAATAAGATGAAAAATTTGAGGCCTGTGCCTTTTGGGAAAGGTAAAGAACATACGAGTTTCAGAAAGTCATGACCTCATGTAGCTCAGTGAGATGTGAAATGTTTTTGTGTGACTGGAGTTGCTGGCATTTATTGCTTCTGCACTGGAATTATTAACTGTATGGCAATGTTCTCATACTCTTCAGGGCCCAACCTACACAGTACAGAAGCAAGCATCTCTTTTATTAAGCTGGGGCATTGAAAGGTAAACGTTGTGAACAAGTCAAGAAGCTGGAAATAGCCTGACTAGTTTCCCTACTTTCTAACTCCTACTCATGGGTAAATTACATTTCCTCAGGTAGCCGTGAAATTGTTGAAATTTCAGATGAGTGGAAAAATACATCCATACGTATCTTGTTCTCTCTCTCCCTCTGAGATATTTCTTTATTCTTCATGAATATCCTTAAATTCATTTTTTAAAAAATCCTTAAATTCACTTTTTGTGTCTTGATATTCATAGATTCTCAAGATCGTATTTTAATACTTGCATATTAACAGGTTTAATTTTTTTCCTTAAAATTACCAAAGAATGGTCAGATTTTAAATGTAGAGTGGACTCATTCATTACTTCGATTGTTTCTCCATATTTTGTATCACTCATGTAGATATACCTGTGTAAATATTTTTCCCTAGATTGCAGCACATTTTGATTTTTGTAGATTATATATTTAATCCCTTTACCTTTTAAATCGACATATCTGTAATAATATTTCTGTTTTCTAGGGCATTTTAATGAAACAGAATTTTATTTCCCATCTTCTGAACCCTTCATAGTGTTTAAATGATCACCTGAGTTTTCACACTGGCAAACAGAACAGAAGAATGCACTCCAGTAGCAAATTATTGAAATGATGGTGATGGCAGACAAACTATAGGATCTGATTTTATCTGAAGCAGCTACAGTGTGTTCGTATAACATATGTGTTATTATTTGGCTGGTCACCAAGTACAGGCAATTGTATCACAGGAGTCCACCTGGAAGTAACAGATGTCAATGGATTAAATGTGATGAAAAAAAAAAAATTTTCCAATAGCAATTGAGAAAGGAGATGAATATCTGAATACAATTTGCTAAAGAGAGCTGGTGGACACAGATAAAATCACAGATTGAGCTGTCACAAAAGTCTGATCCTAATCAAAAAAGAGTATCTTCAGTTTTGAAAGGTTTTTCATCAGTAGAGAGGCTTATGAACAGATTTGCATCAGAAGCTGCATGACTGTTGCATACCGTGAGTATGATATAAACTTTCAAATCTTGTAAGAAAAATTTAGCAACAGTGTCATAATATCATAATGAAAAGACTGAGGTAAACATAAGGTCATCTTTTAGAATAAGCAGTGCATGACATATTGAGCAATTTATTTAAAGTGCCATTTACGGTAGCTAAATATTTTTCTTAAATAGTCAGTCCCTCCATCAAATTTAGTGTCTGACATGAGAAATACCTCACATTAACTGAATATTGCAAACTAGTCTTGTTTGGCTTTATTTACAACGTGTTCTGTTAGTTAAATTTCCTCTCATGTCATTGAAATTATATATCACCCTTTTTCAAACCTAATTCAACACTTCAAAAAGAGGTGTGGGGTTTTTTCCTCTACATTCAGTAAATATCACTTTGAAGGTTATGAGATATGCAATATGTCAGAATTTGGTAAAGCAATATCTCTTGTTGACTTCCCTATTACACTTTGATCTTTTCTGAGTGAGGCAAAAATATTTACTGTAAATTTCAGTGAGATGTGGATTACCACAACTGATTGCCATCTTTTCAGTCTACATTTGAATGAAGTGATGTTGGCCAGCAAGTGGACAGAGTTACATTGACCTTTCTTTTGTGTGAGAGCATATTTCTTTTTCTGTGAACCAGACAAGTAATCTCAAATCATGCCAGATTTGTTTTTACTCCTTTGGTCTTTCTGCGTGAGAGGTAATTCTAAAGCTTGATTCTTTATTCCAGATATAACTAGTGGGAATTGTTGTTTAATCTTTTCCAGAGCAGAGTTGAAAACCCCTCCACTTTTTTACTGCTGTAGAGTTGCCTAGAAACTCTTCAGTCTTCAAAGCCGGGGCAGACCAAAGAGAATTTATTTTGCTTGTGACTAACTCTCTAGTTGCTTCTAAATCAGTTTTGGATTTAATTCAAGTTTCTGATCCTCATCCCTACAGCTCTTTCTGGTAATACTTCTCTCTTTCCAGCAAAAAGAGGATTTGGCTTTCAGTTCAGTAAGAATAATTAGCAGGGACAAGATGCATTCTGTTGAGAGACCACTTGAATGTGGGATTCACTGCAGTTGGAGATCCACCTGATCCAGTCTTGACTCCGGTAGGGTAGGATAAAGGGTTTGTCTCTTTGCTTTGTCCTTTCCCATTTTGGATTGCATGCTGCTTCCAGCAACACTGTTCTGGACATTGCCTCATTTTGTTCCATTTTTAAAACAAGTTGTCACTTTGTAGAAGCACATACTGAACTTTACTTCTGTCTATAAGTCAAAACTCGTGATAACTATCAGAGAAAGTAGCAGGAAAAGAAGAAATAGTTTTTAGGGCTTCATTTAGTTATGCTTCATCTAGAGGCTTACACTGGTAAGGACATGATGCATTCATATACCAGTAATCATTAAGAATTTGTCATATTGTCTGTGAACAGTCAGTGCTTAATACCAGACTGAATTCTTCAGGTGTAAATAAAAATCAGAGCCCTCTTTTTGATAGCTATTCTATTGCTAGAAGCTGTATGATGTACATCAAGTACACAGATTACAAGGAGATTCAGATGATCTTTACAAGATTGTTACGGTAGTATTTTTCCAGTCTATCTATGTATCAGAAAACGATGAAGGTTAGAGAGGAAGCATTATGGAAAGAGAATGAAGAGGAAAGGGAAGATTGAAACAATTAGTCAAAGAGAGGATGCAGTTATGGAGAGGAGCATTTAGAGGGAAAGTTGTGGAGTGTTACAGGACGACATAGATGGAAAGCAGGGAAAAGGAAAAGTTATTAGATGAGAAGGAAGATGACATAATTTATGCAAAAGGCCCTGGCATTTTCTTGTGTTCATGTGCCAAAAATTCTCTTGACAACTTTGATTGTCATCAATAAAATCGCTTCCTCACAATTACCATATGTATCTGGAAGCTAGCCACACTCCTTGTTTAACCACAGTACATGCTTTGGATATATCTTTTAAATGTCAACACTGTCTGTTTGAATTGAATTGGATTCTATTTAACTCTTTGCTTTTATCTAAGTCAACATCCAGGACCAAAATAGCTGCTGATTTTTCTAACTTTTAACCTCTTCATCTCCATTTCTCACTTTCTGCAGTGTCAAAATACCTTTCTTTTTCCTTTTTTTTCTTTTTTTTTTTTTAATGTGAATGTCATGTCTCACACACATATACACACACATTAATAAAAGAGCAGAGAAAGGAGTCTGGAATTTTGCAGAGTGATCCAAATTTAATTAATGCATAGGTTTAAGCTATCATATGTACCAGAATAATGGTCCGTAAAACACTCTTTTCAGTCCTTTGAATCCTCTAACTGTCTTCTTCAGGATTACAAAACTGTCCTAGTTCAAAAAGCTACTTCTTTCAGCCTTTTGTCTTATATACTCTTCAGGTTTTCTTAGAGCCTTATGGAGGGTAGACACAAGTGGTTTGCTTCCACTTTCACAGATCTAACAGATTTAATCAGTTTTCTAAAATAAACCTCCTTCAAACAAACTTTTCATACTCATCTAAATATTTAGAACTATGTCACCTTTTTAATGAGTTTGTTAGTCTTCCTTCAACAACCATTAAGTCAGCTGTATGCACCTTGCTGGAAGACTTTTCAGATCCTTACTGGAAAAACAGTGAGTGTCAAAGATACCCCACATGGCAGATCCTCATAGCGACACGTGCTAATGGGGATATAATAATGAATGGAAAATGAAAATATTAATTGACCATACATAGCATAGAAAAGAGACCATTTGTACGGCTCACACAGTTCTTTTTGGATGTTCAATACAAGGTTAAGGTCTTTCTTTTATGCTTATCTTTATGGATGAGCAGTAGTTTGGAGTAGTATAAGATGAGCAGGCAGTTCTGCTCTTGTGTCTGAATCCCATTGTTTGGTTTTGGGTTTGCATACTACATGGTTTTGAATAGCTTAAGAATGCTGAATAATATTATCACTTATTGTACTGCTTCTACTTTTATAGCTTTCCTGCTAAGGATTTCTTGCTTCAAGACACACCTTGTTTGTTTTAGAATCTAATCCTCTGTTTCCATTACATTTTGTCAGCTACACTTCTGCTGTTTCATCTCTCCTTTTGGGTCCTCTTCAACTCTTTGCCCTCTTGTTTTGGACTCAGAGTATAAAATGAACTACAGATCCTTCAATGTTGTGCATCTTTAGAAAACCTATCAATGATGGATGCTTTACTTGATTTTTCCTCACCCGTTGTCTCTAGATCTCCAGCATTTGTAGCTCTTTCTTTACATTGTAGATATTCTTTTTGCCAGCTTAACCCTAGGTGCAACAGTTTTATCTTCTTTCCTTGGTGTATCAAGTATCTTTTGGCTCTGTGCTTCCCTCATTCTGTCCTTTCCATGTTTGCGTACCTCTGTAGAATGAATTCAATGAATCTTTTTCTATTGGTCTTTCTGACAAAAAAGTCTTCGCTACCATGCTTTAGTTCACCTTCCCCATAATACATGATGCACAAACACAGCTACCATCTCTGTACAAACCGTGCTTTCACAATCTCTTAATTCACAATCTTCAAATCAGAAGCTGAAGCAGCCTTTCTGATGTTTCTGTAACAGTAACTATTACTTACCTCAGTCTCAACATGACATAAACAGACCTCACCTTCAATCATATTGTCAATTTTTTTTTTGTTGTGTTTCTATAAATTCATCACTCAGGCACGTGATTGCAAACAATCATTTTCTTCTTAGAAATACCCCAAGCTCTCACTTCTACAGTGCATGTGAGTTGCAACCCTAGATTAGTCCATCTTCATTTTCATCACTCTCGACAAACTCTGTCTTTATCCACCTTGAACACAGCTACAGGGGATGTTTTACTGCCCTTTATTTTCTGTTACCCTTTTTGTCCAACACAAGGAGTTTTGTTTTTTATTTCAAAGCTTTTCTTGGGAAATTATATGTTATCCTTCAATTGTTCCCTTTCACACTTTCACCAGCAGTTTGTTGCTACAGAGAAGGAAGTGTCATTGTGATTTGTCCTGTGATCATTTTCTTAATTTTCCTCTTTAAAACTGTCTTCCGATGCTGTTATCTGTGCCAGTCATCTGAAATCACATCACAGCAGCTTAATTTTACCTTTACCTGTCTCATATTGTTTAGATTGTGTACACCTGTGAGATCTACTTTTCTCACATGTCAGAGTTATGTTAAATTCCTTGACAAAGTTCCATTTAAAGTTTTGAAATCTCTGAGGTCAGGAATTTCCCCCATAACACAGCAGCAGTAAAGTAGTAGCAGTATTCCATTTATGCAGAATTAACCTTCTGCTAATGAAACTGTGGAGATTTTTGCATTTCTAATTGGGTAGAATGATCAACTTTGTAATCATTTCCATTAACTATGACCTAATACTATGATGCATTTTCAACAAATGTGCTAGTGCTATTTGGTAGAACAGCCTTTGAGATAGGAACAGATCATTCATTGTTCTCTTCCAAATTCTGTCTCCTGACATTTTTAGTCATTTAGCTTAAATATCTTTACTTTTTACATAAAATCACTCTTTTTATTTTGGTAGTCCTTGCAATTTTATTATTTTTTTCCCATTTCCAAGATAACATGTCCAATCCTATGGTATTTTTCAGTCTATTATCTAGCTATTAGCTGTACTTTAGAGTAAAGTATTTCCTGTGTGTTGAGCTTATCTTGTGACTAATGCACCAGTCATTTTTATCTAGCTGCTTATAGTCATATAGTCTTTGGTCTAAAGATTTGTGTTTTACAGACACATGCTTCCATATGACCTGTGTTAGTTATCATTCTCTGAAAGGAACTATCTCTTGAAGTCATCAATATATGTGGCTTCTCCATTTTTAAGTGTCAGAGTTTTCTTTTTATTACTTTATTATATTTTATTTAAATTATTTGCTTGATTTTCCCAAACATAAATTAAAAATAGATCTGTAGAAATATGTACCCTTGTGATGTGCCTGCATGTTTAAATATTTCGTATTAAGTTTTCTTTGGATTATAACCCAGATGTCTTCTTATCCAGACTCCAAGCAGACTCTTAGCAACACCTGCTTTAAGAAGTAGAGATAATTTAATCTCCTAAATGTTTTTCTGATGAATTTATGTCTCCAGCTTTTCACAACACTGAACAAACCACATTCAGGAGAGCTGAAAAGATAGTCAATTCTCCTGGCTATATTCAACAGCTCCTCAGAATGCAACAGGATATCTTCACAACCTTCCATGTCCATCCTTTCGCAGCTTTCCATATTGGGAAAGAATGTTCAGCTAGTACATTTCTGATGTTCTGATGTAACATCTCTTTTATTTAATCTCTCAATGAGGGAGATGAGTGTCTAGATTTTCTTCTTACAGAAGCATGAATATGATCTAATATTTTTCCTGTGTGTTTTCATGACATAACCTACAATTTTACTTTGCTGTTTTTCTTCCTTTTCAACAGTGCGATGAAATGCAGGTCACACACACACACACACATAATTACAAGATACTTCCTGAATTCAGTTTGCATTATTCAGGATGGTTTCTGTACAGTTTTACAATCTTTTTGCAGAGCTTTACTGAGACTAAATTCTAAAGCAGCAGAATTCCTGTTTCCTCACACCGTATTTGTATATGGTTTTCTAACTTTATTTTGTCATACCTACAGCTTCTTCCCTGGTTTTACCACTCTCAAAGTTTTAATGATGAAGTTACATCAGGAGTGAGGCTGACCAGTTTTCTTTGCTGGAGGCTCTGCACTCCGTGATGGGTAAAGCTCTTTGAACACATTCTGCTTTTACTTAGGGAGCCACTCACATGCCTAAACAAAATGTAGGCATTTAGTGTCAATTTAGACACCTTCAGATATCTAAGTTATCTTCAGAGTAATGCAGTATGACGCAGGACTACCACAAGCCTCCTATCTCTCTGCAGCAACAGCACAAGCCCGAATGGAGTAGATCGGCAGTTTTCAAACGGTACTAGAACCATACATAGGCAGCTGAATTGCTCCCTTAGGACATAACAATGGTTTCAACTTGAGAAGACTTTGGCCTATATGTAGTGCTTTCTGTGACCACCTTAGTTTAGTAAAAACAGATTTTTCTTGGCAAATGCTGAGAACAGAGATTGTCTGATTTCCTGTATATCATGTTAAAATTGCATGCGTAGCACCGGGGACAGACATTTCCTGCTCTTGGCTGTAAGCAGGAATTTTGTAGATCTGTGGCCACAACTGTGAAATACGCAAGTATTCATTGATTCAAACACAAACTTCTTTTAAGGCATTTCACCACTATTTTTTCTTTAAGGTAGTAGGTATTTTCCATAGATTTCATTTCACTGTCATGAATTCTTACAGTCCATCAGATTCTGACAGCTGTATTAATGTTTTACATTTATATACTGTGAAAGAAATTAATTGTATTAAAACCTGATACATCATATGGTGTGTAGAATTATCACAGAATAAGTTTTTGAGTTGGTACAAGATCACTGGTGGTCATTAAAAACAGATTCATCAGAATCACAGGGCATTTTACATCTAGGATAAAGCTACAAGTCAGTGATGGGATACTTTATCTATCTCTGATGAATACCTAGTTATGTAGAGAACGCTTTTTACCTGCTCCTTTTAGTAATGGATTGTTCTACTGCTTCTGAAAAACACCCCAAAATACTACCATTTCTAGCAGAGATTTACAAGAATATAAATTGCCCTCCTATTCTGAGATAAGAAATATCTCATATAGTGAAAACAGTTGTCCACACTTCCTATATTTTTTGGAAGGGGACTTTTTGATGCATGCCTGCATGGACAGTTGTTACTGAACTGCATATCATATATACCAGTTGTAATATTTTCCTGTATCAGAATGTAGCACAGTAGGAAGCTCTTATTTCAACTTACTGTCAAGGTACATCTTAGTGCATTTCAGTGCTGCATGCAGGTCTAAGTGGAGAATTAAGCTGCTAATGCTAGAAGTAAACATACACAGAATTAATGCAGAGATTAAGTGAGGTAAAAACACTAAATCTTCAAACACGATTAGATGACTCAAAAGTTCTCCTGTGGCAATTGCATATTAGGTCTCCAATTGTGTACATCACATCCCCCTTTCCCCTTCTCCCCCTTTCTTCCCAGCAGCAAATGATATAATTTCTTTTCTTCTGATAAGAAACTAGAAGGATCTTAAGAGCCCAACAAATATTGTGACATTTTATATATTTTGCACTTGATAATTCCAGTCCACATGTTCTTAAGAATTCGGAGTCAGTCCCTGCTCTTAGATAAAATTCTTTAATTACTGAAAGACAGTATCACTTTCTATTCCACCTTAACATTCCTCCTTAACATTTACTCTAATTTTCCTGAAGCTACATAGATTTGAGAAATTAGGAATACCCAGTCTCCAGGCTTCTTATGGTATGTCAGAATTGTCAAATGGAAAAAGTGCTGAACAGCCCTGTATAAGTTTTAGTGATACACAGAGAGCTATGCTGCAAATTTTCTGTTCAGGTATACTTGTTTGATATCTCTTCAGGGAGAGGGAAACTAAAGTTAGCAGAATGAGCATTAGCAAAATCAATTAGTAGTTACTATGGGGTATTATCCTCTCTGCTACCAAAATCTAGAGGTTTTGAAAGGTGCTTTAGTCATTTAAGGCTGTTTCCAGTATTTCTACGTAGTGATTACGTGAAAGAACAGGTACTGCAAGTATATGTTATGTAAACATAATGCCCTACTGTATGCAAATTAAGGAGAATTAAAGCGTTTACAGCCATATCAACCTACCTAAGGGCCTATTTCCATTAAAAATCATATATATTGCATGGGTTACACAGGTCAATTCAAGCACCACCTTGCCCCACTATGTTGGATGCCTGTCAGGCTGCTATGTTGGACTTACATGTCTTTGTGAATTCTGAAGGGAAAAATGTGAAAGCAGAATAAATCTGTGATTTTTGTTCCTCCTTTCTGAACATGTGACAGAAGTAGTCCTGAGCAAGTGTGGAAATAAATGACAACTATAAGAAGAACTTTAAAAAGAGATGGTGAAAATCTAAAAGTGAAGTTGGAAACTTGATTTGGGCAAGTTGTTTCTGAGAAGCAGAGCAGAAAGCAAGAGGGACAAATTTGCATCATTTTAAGGACACATCACTTTCCAGAGAGTAAATTGATCAGAAAGAGGATTTGGCTCTCAGTGTAGCTCCTGGTTAAGTTGCATGGCTTCCCAGGAGAAAAAGGAGAGTTTGGATTTTTTTATTATTTTTTTTTTTAAATCACATCTTTTCAAAAGTCAGAAGTCACATGGAATTTTCACCTATATTACTGTATTTTGGAAATATATGTGGGAATTTTGATAAGTTGGAAAGTTGGCTGAAAAATGGCAGTTAGACATTATGACTAAAGGAATTTCAGAATAATTTTATCTGTTGTCTAGGTGTTTCTTCATAGAACATATAGCTTAGCAGCAATAAAACCAAAAATGAAAAGTTTGTCTTATCTGGGCCTTGCCTGTGCTGAAGGAATGTGTGAGTATCAGCAAGACATTTTTTAGGACTATTATCCATTTAATCAATGGTGGCATAATTAATTTCTAGATTATTTTCCAGATTATTTCCCATTGAGAGGTTATTCCCAAGGTTCATTAACATTCCATGTGAAATCATTGTAAACATTTTTACACATGGTTGCTAATTAGTCAAGACAGGGAAAAGCATGCAGCTCAACTTCCTGAGGCTGAAGCACATAAGAAAGGTGCTAAATAAAGAATATAAAAATATATGTATATATATGCAAAAACATTAAATGCCATGTAATTCATGCCATAGATATGTTCCAAGTCATTCCCTGTACTAATCACTTATCACACTTACCAGAACTTCCATTCTTGTACACTTCTTCTGCTCCAGCATGAATTCAGAATGCAGTTCAAATACATGGTGAAAAGCAGTAGTAGGAAAGTACTTTAAATTTATTCAGTCTCATAATTTGGCAGATACAAAGGTTAAGAACTGTGTGATACCAATGAATTTGCAGTGATATTAAAAGCAATGGTTTCTTCTTTTTTCTTTCTTTTTTTTTTTTCCTTTTCAAGTCCAACCAAATAACCACTATTCATTAACTGTATCAATTTTTAAGATCCTACCAGAAATAAGAAAAAAGTAATTATCTTGCTAATCCCACGTAACTAGGTGAAGTTAATGTTGCATCCTGATGTCACATGCCTATGTCATGGTCAAAATTTTTGTTTTCACTAGAATTTGACAGAAAGCTAGCTAATGTATTCATCTATCTTATTTTTTGACAGTGAAGGCATAGCCTAACTTAACATAGTAAGGCAGATGGGGATAGCTGTGTGAGTGAACAGGATTTGGTTCAGTATGGCTCTCAATCAGAAAATCCACAAGCAGAATGGAGCAAAATAGATGGAAATAGCTGAAAAATATGACGGATATATTTTTAAGAGAGTGAGTGAGTATCAGTGAAAAAACAGGTTTATGAGCTAATATTAATCTCAGAATTTTTTCTGCCAACAGATGCATCTTGCCGAAGAACTGTTTTCTCTGCTGGTTTGGGAGATCCCTGCCCCCCCACACTTTGAAAAAATGACCCAGAC
>VWZE01023185.1:2155-17864 GCA_013396675.1 Eubucco bourcierii
GAGAGGAGCCTGGAGGGGAGAGGAGCCTGGAGGGGAGAGGAGCCTGGAGGGGAGAGGAGCCTGGAGGGGAGAGGAGCCTGGAGGGGAGAGGAGCCTGGAGGGGAGAGGAGCCTGGAGGGGAGAAGAGACTGGAGGGGAGAAGAGACTGGAGGGGAGAAGAGACTGGAGGGGAGAGGAGCCTGGAGGGGAGAGGAGCTGCTCTGAGCTCTCCCTGCAACCTTCTCTTCTCCAGGCTGCACAGCCCCAACCCTCCCAGCCCATCCCTGCAGATGCTGCCCCAACACTGCCCACAGCAGTACCCAATCTGCTCTGGCACCAGTTACAGATCTGATTGCTCAGGGACTTTCTGCCAGTGGCCTGAAGGAGCATTGCCTGTGCTGGAGTTGCACTCGTGGTGCTTCAGCAGGAGACGAAGCCCTCAAAGGGGATGGCAAACTGCCCATCACAGCAGGGCATCCAGGGGCCAGCAGTGCCACCAGAGCACAGCTCAGGGCCCTGCCTGCAGGCAGGAAGGCTGCAGGGGTCTTACCTGTGGGTCAAAGTTCACTGCCAGCAGTTTGGTGTCTGGATCTCGGCGGAGGAGAGGCTGAGCGAGGTTGTACTGGGACTGCTCAGAGACTGCCTGGCACCAGTCCTTGTAGAGCTGCTGCTGATACCTGCCAGAAGTAAAACACTGCCATGGAGCTGAGCTACCAAGGCAGCAGAGCAAGGCACACAGCCACATGAAAGCCAAGGAGGCCACTACTGAGGGAACAAGAAGAGAGCAGCAGCTCCAAAGTGTGTAGGCAGGAGAGGTGCCTGAGCCAGAGCAGGCACCAGGGGTGGATGCAGTTGGCCTCACTCCTCACAGGGGGACTGCAGGGAGCCCTTCAGCCCCAGGGCAATGCAGCTCCTGGAAAGCTCAGGGACACCAGCTGGGATAGGAACAGAGTGCTGAGGAGGGCTCTGGTGTGTCTGGAGCAGGTTGCCCAGGGAGGTTGTGCATCACAGAATGTGGTTCTGTGATCCACAACCTCCCTGGGGGTTGCCAAGGCCAGGATGGACCCTTCAAGGTGTCCCTGCTGAAGGTGGTGAGGAGGTGGAGCCTGGTGCTCAAGCAGCACCTCCTGGACCATGTCACAAAGGTGAGAGCTGTTCCTGCCTCCTCCTCCTGCACCTGTGCTGCCCAAAGGGGCTTTGTTTGTCTTGTCCTTAGCACTGCACAGCAGTACCCACAGGCTGGCACAGCAGAGCAGAGGGAGCCTGCATCTGTGCTTGGGATTGCCCCAGTCCTGCAGTTGGGGCAGGGCAGTGCCAAGCACAAACCCAGCCTGGGTGAGGAGTGGCTGAGAGCAGCCTGCAGGAGAAGGCCTTGGGGGTATGAGCTGGTGCCCAAGTGCCCAGCAGGCAGCACTGGTGGCTGGCAGCACAGAGGCAGCTGTGTGCTGGCTGCAGGCAGAGCAGGGAGAGCAGCAGCACAGGGAGGGGATTCTGCCCCTCTGCTCTGCTCTGCTCAGCCCTCACCTGCAGCACTGCCTCCAGCTCTGGGCAAGCCAGCACAAGGAGGCCCTGGAGCTGCTGGAGAGGCTCCAGAGGAGGCCACCAAGATGCTGAGAGGCTGCAGAAGCTGTGCTGTGGGGCCAGGCTGGGAGAGTTGGGGCTGTGCAGCCTGGAGAAGAGAAGGCTGCAGGGAGAGCTCAGAGCAGCCTTGCAGTGCCTGAAGGGGCTGCAGGAGAGCTGGGGAGGGACTGGCACAGGCTGCCCAGGGAGGTTGCGGAGCACAGAATCACCCA
Organism: Eubucco bourcierii; assembly: GCA_013396675.1. Lineage (NCBI taxonomy): Eukaryota > Metazoa > Chordata > Aves > Piciformes > Ramphastidae > Eubucco > Eubucco bourcierii. The sequence continues at coordinate 3,928 of VWZE01023185.1, forward strand.
ACCTGATCTTTGATCTTTGATCACGTTGGGTGATTCTGTGCTCCACAACCTCCCTGGAGGTGTTCAGGGCCAGGCTGGATGAGGCCTTGAGCAGCCTGTGCTGGTGGGAGGTGTCCCTGGGCTTGGAACTGAATAATCTTGAAGGTCCCTTCCAACCCAAACCATCCTGTGAATCTCAGAGGCCATGGACAGTCCCAACCAGCCAAGCTACAAAGCTCCTCCTGCATCCTCACCTGAGCACTTTGGGCAGTGCCACCCAGAGAACATCACCTCTGGAGGCACCCAGGACTGAAATGCTGCTGCAGCCCTTCAGAACCTCTGCTGCTTGGGTGCCTTCTGAAAGGCTGCACCAGAACTTTAATGAGCAGGAACTCCACTGCCCTGCAGCAGCCAGCAGCCAGCTCAGCTCCTGCAGAGCAGACCCTGAAGGGACACCTCAGGGGAGGCTCTGCCCAAGAGAGAGCCAGGAGCAAGCAGCTCAGATTGAACAGGGGCAATGAATCCCACTCCAAACTGTGACACAGAGACAGGACAGCCCTGGAAATACTCTGTGGATGGGCATGAGTGGATTGAAGCTTCTCCTCAGCCCTGGCTTTCTGCTATGGCAGCTTCTCCATGCAACAGAGTGGCTGCAGGGCCACCAAACAGGGCTCTCTGCCAGGCTCACAGCCCTTGCTCCACTCATTTCAAGGCATCCCAGGCAGACCAAGGGATAAAGCACCAGGGAAGGCTTAGGCTGGAGAGGAGGGAAAATTTCTTTGCTGCAGGAGTGGTCAGGGATTGGCAGAGGCTACCCAGGGGGGTGGTGGAGTGCCCATGCCAGGAGGTGTTCCAGCAAGCTGTGCCCATGGCAGCTGGGGACAGGGTTTGGTGCCCATGGTGAGGTTGCAGGTTTCCTCCTCCTCTCTCATCAGAAAATTCCCTCTGGCTTAGCAGGAGACATTGGAGCTCCTGGGCTGGCAAAGGTGCTGGCAGGTGGCTTTGAGCACAGGTAAAGCCTTGCCTGAGCCACCACCTACCTGCTCAGCAGCTGGTCCAGTCCTTCATACTTCTCCAGCACTCTTCTTTCTTCAGCAGGGTCCAGGCAGCTGGTGGCACAACAGACAAGGTCAGCATCCTGCTCAGCTCCCTGAGGCTGCATTCAGCCCTGCCAGGAGCATGCAGCATGCTGCAGGAGGGCTCTGCCTGGGGACCTTGGATTCCACCCCTCCCAAATCATGTTGCTGCCCGAAGGCTACCCGAGCTGGGACCCAAGCTGCAACCCAAGCTGCCCAGGGTGCCCTGCCTCAGGCACCTGCATGGCAACCTGCAAGCAGCAACCAGGTGCTGGGGTGGAGGAGGGGCTCAGTGCTGCTGGGGGATGCTGGAGGGCCCAGTACACTGAATGGTCCCAGTTTCAAACTGGGTATCTGCACATCTGCTGGGCAGCCTGCACTGCCCCAGAGCAAGGAGGCTCAGAGGAAGCAGCACCCAGAGCAGCTTGCTCAGGGCCCCATCCAAGCTGGTCCTCCCCACCCTCACTCTCAGGAACTTCTTCCTCCTGATGTCCACCTGCAAGTGATGTGCAGAACTTCCTCCTGATGCCCAACCTAACTCTGGCTCCAGTCCCAAACCACTGCCCTCAGCCTATCCCCCCAGCCCCTTCTGAGCAGTCCCTCCCCAGCTTTCCTGCAGCCCCTTCAGGCACTGCAAGGCTGCTCTGAGCTCTCCCTGCAGCCTTCTCTTCTCCAGGCTGCACAGCCCCAACTCTCCCAGCCTGGCCCCACAGCACAGCTTCTGCAGCCTCTGATCACCTTTGTGGCCTCCTCTGGAGCCTCTCCAGCAGCCTCAGGTCTCTCTTGTCTTGGGGGCTCCATACCTGGCCCCAGCCCTGCAGCTGAGCTCTCCCCAGAGCAGAGCACAGGGGCAGGATCTCCTCTCTGCAGCTCTGCCCACGCTGCTTTGGATGCAGCCCAGGCTGCCCTTGGCCTCCTGTGCTGCCAGTGCCCACTGCTGGCTCCTGCCCAGCTCCTCCCCCACCAGCACCCCCAGGTCCTTCTCTGCAGGGCTGCTCTCAGTCTCACCACCCCCAGCCTGGATTGGTACTGAGGTTTGCCCTGACCCAGGGGCAGGACCTTGCCTTGGCCTTGCAGAACCCCCTGAGCTCACCTCTCTGGCCTGCCCAGGTCCCTCTGGATGGCACCAACCTCACCCTTCAGTCTCCCCACCCACACCTCTCAGCTTGCTGCCATCTGCAGACTTGCTGAGGCTGCCTCAGCCTGGATCTCTGATACTAAGACACTGAACAGCACAGGTCCTTGGGTGGATTGTCACCCATCCCCATCAGGGCACTGCACAGCTCCCTGGCACGACTGCAGGTGTCACCCTGGCTGATGGTTCAGCCCAGAGTGCTGAGAGCAGGCAGAGAGTTGGGACAAGGCCACTTAGCTGAAGGGACACCCACAGCCACGGGAGGCTCCTCAAGCGACCCACAGGCAGCTGGATCCGTGCCCGCAGCTCCTGAGCCCAGCACACTGCTCCAGCCACTGGTGGCATGTTCTTGTGCACGGGGGCACAGCCTAGGGGAGGGATTGAGACAGCATTTGGTGAGAAGTGCATTGGGAAGCCCAGGGGCACACCAGGCGAAGCTCAGCAGCAGCACAGGACTGCTCTGATCTCCTGCCCTGCTCAGAGAAGCACAGAATGGGTTTGGGTTGGAAGAGACCTTCAAGATCTTGGATCATCCAATGCCAACCTCCTGCCATGCCCAGGGACACCTCCCATCAGCACAGGCTGCTCAGGGCCTCATCCAGCCTGGTCCTGAGCACCTCCAGGGAGGTTGTGGAGCAGAATCACCCAATGGGATCAAAGATCAAAGATCAGGTTGGGTGATTCTGTGCTCCACAACCTCCCTGGGCAGCCTGTGCCAGTCTCCCCCCACCCTCCATCTCAACAACCTCTTCCTCAGCTCCACTCTCACTCTCCCCTCTCCCAGCTCCACTGTCCCTCTGCCTGCCACTCCCAGCCCTTGCCCAAAGTCCCTCCCCAGCTCTCCTGTATCCCCTTCAGGCACTGCAAGGCTGCTCTGAGCTCTCCCTGCAGCCTTCTCTTCTCCAGGCTGCACAGCCCCAACTCTCCCAGCCTGGCCCCACAGCACAGCTTCTGCAGCCTCTCAGCATCTTGGTGGCCTCCTCTGAAGCATCTTCAGCAGCTCCAGGGGCTCCTTGTGCTGGGCTGCCCAGAGCTGCAGGTGAGGGCTGAGCAGAGCTGAGGGGTAGAAGACAGGCTGCCCAGGGAGGCTGTGGAGCACAGAATCACCCAACGTGACCAAACATGATCATAGATCCCATTCTGTGCTTCAGTGCTCCACAGCCTCCCTGGGCAACCTGTGCCAGTCTCTCCCCACCCTACCTCTCAACAATCTCTTCCTCAGCTCCACTCTCACTCTCCCCTCTCCCAGCTCACAGTCATTGTCTTTCCTCCTGTCCTTGTCAAAAGTCCCTCCCCAGCTTCCTTGTAGCTCCCTTTCAGGTACTGGAAGGCTTCTCAAAGGTCTCCCTGGAGCCTTCTCTTCTCCAGGTCTTCCTTCCTTCAGTCCAACTTCTGACACAGGTCTGTGACCAGGATAAGCCTTCCAGTGCCTCTGAACCATCAGTGAGGAGCTGAGGTGCCAGGAGAAGCTGGTACAGGTTGGTGGCAGAGCAGGTGCAGAGAGCTGCAGCCCCTGCTCCCCACACACCCCATGCAGGGATTGCTGCCCAGGAGCTGCTCCTGCCCCTCCTCCCCAACACCCACAGAGCAGCCCCTCTGGGCTCTTCTCCAGCAAGCTCTCCACTCCCTTTGTCCCCCTGCATGCTTCCAGCCTCTCCTGCACTTGCCTGGTTCTAGCACAGACATCCTGAGGCAGGCAAATGCACCCCTAAGCCCTCACAGTCTGGCAGGAGCTGACAAAGCTCCTCCAGTGCCTGCATCCATGGGGAGTAACTGACTTGGACAGGGCTGGCCAAAGCCAAGTGGAGCTGCCAAGCTCCACTCTCATGTTTTGCTTTACAGCACCAGAAGGGAGCCCAAATAAACTCCCCCTGGAGGGGTGCAAGTCCCTGGGATCCCCAAAGTGGGGAAAGAAGCCTCTTGTCCCAGCCTGGCTGGGGGAAAGCTCCACTGCCAGTCACACACCAGAGCCACTCAGTGGGAAAGGAGCACTGCCCCTAAAGGATTTGTGGTTTTGCTTAGGGCAGCAAAGGTGGGGAAGGGTCTAGAGAAGAGGGCTGGGGAGGAGCAGCTGAGGGAGCTGGGGGTGTGCAGTGTGGAGCAGAGCAGGCTGAGGGCAGAGCTCATTGCTCTCTGCAGCTCCCTGAGAGGAGGCTGCAGCCAGCTGGGGGGTTGGAGAGGAACAGGAGAGGAACTGGCCTGGAATTGTGCTAGGGGAGGGTTAGGTTTGCTCTGATTTGATTCTCCCACACCCCCCAGGGCTGTGTCTGCAGTGCCAGCCACACTGTCCTGCAGCAAAGCTGTCCTGAGCCTGCACAGCTGTCACAGCAGCACCTCACAGCTGCCTTCTGTCCCTGGGGCTTCCTACTCTCCTTATGCCCTTCCAGCCTCATTGCCTGCAGAGCTGGAAACTGCCAGGGGAGGGTTGGGCTGGAGAGCAGGAAAGATTTCCTTGCTGTGGATCACCAAGGGATGATGAGTGGTCAGGGGTTGGTAGAGGCTGCCCAGGGAGGTGGTGGAGTGCCCATGCCTGGGGGGGTTCCAGCAAGGTGTGGCCATGGCACTTGAGGACAGGGTTTGGTGCCCATGGAGCTGCTGGGTGAAGGTTAGGACTGGATGACCTTGGAGAGCTTTTCCAACCCAAACACCTCTCTGATTCTACACAGAGCAGACTTTTCCAAGGTGTTTCCATCCCCACCAGGATCACTTGAGGCTGAAAATATTCAGAGCTTGGCAAGATTTGAGTGCCTTAGGAAAAAGGCAAATTGTTTGCCCCCCAGGTGAAGGCATTTTCCTGCCTTCCCACTCAGCTCCCTGAAGCCAGGCTGCTCACCAAGCTCCTGCTCTGCCTTGATGTGCCTGGTGTAGATCAAGTGAGCATGGTCCAGGGCACTGCTGACCATGTGGAGCAGGACAGAGAATCTGTCAGCAGCATCTGCAGCCAGTGCTGGGCGCTCCAAGAGGCTTCCAAACATCTCCAGCAGCTGGGCAGGGAAGAAGCAGGGAAAGGAAAAGGTTGTGGAGCACAGAAGACCTTCAGGGAGGTTGTGGAGCACAGAATCACCCAACGTGATCAAAGATCAAAGATTCTGTGCTCCACAACCTCCCTGGGCAACCTGTGCCAGTGTCTCACCACCCTCAACCTGTGCCAGTCTCTCACCACCCTCAACCTGTGCCAGTCTCTCACCACCCTCACTGCAAACAACTTCCTCCTAACATCCACTTTCAATCTCCCCTCTGCCACTCCAAACCCATTCCCCTTGTCCTGCCATTCCCAGCCCTTGGCAATAGTCCCTCCCCAGCCTTCCTGCAGCCCCCCTCAGACCCTGCAAGGCCACTCCAAGCTCTCCTGGAAGCCTTCTCCTCTCCAGGCTGCACAGCCCCAACTCTCTCAGCCTGTCCTCACAGCAGAGCTGCTGCAGCCCTCTCAGCATCTTGGTGGCCTCCTCTGGACAGGTTCCAACACTTCCATGTCCTTCCTGTGCTGGGGGCTCCACAACTGCACCCAGGACTGCAGCTGGGGTCAGATGAGAGCAGAGTAAAGGGGGAGATGCTGAGGGGCATGGAGCAGCTTTGTCAGGGGGCAAGGCTGAGAGCCCTGGGGCTGAGAGACCTGGAGCAGAGTCCCTGCCCAGCTTTGCTGCAGGCCCCTTCAGGCACTGGCATGATGCTGACCAAGGTAAACCACAGGAGCCTTCACCTCCCTCCTGGCAAAGGGCAGGGACAGGACTGCCAAACCTTGAAGGTGTGCTCCAGGTCCGAGGCATCGCTGAAGGCCTGGGTGAAGACAGTGCCCAGGCGCAGGTCGATGTCTTCTACCTTCTGCTGGAAGGCAAAGGTGTCCTGCTCAAACTCCTGTGCCAAGGACAAAGCAGAGAGTGGTGAGGCTCAGAGAAGGAACCTGCAGCCTCCTGATCCAGAGGTCACTGCTCTCAGCCACCAGGAAGGTTGGGCAGAGGAGTAGGCAGCCTTCGGCTGCTGCAGCATGGCAAAGCCTGGCAGAGCCCCAGGACGTTCCTGCACTATGCCACAGCCAAGATCCTGACCCTCCAGGGTGGATCCCTTGGTCCTTGAGGGTTTTCTAACAAGCACTAACATCAGCCTGGAAGCAGGATGGACTACTGCCAAACACTGCCCTGCTGTGCCCTGAAAACCACAGTATCACCCAAGACACTCCACAGGTGCCCCTGCTGAGCTCCAGCTTCAGTCCAGTCCCAAGCCAAAACAAGCCTCTGGGTTTGGCCATGAGCTGCCTGGCACTGGGGCAACAACAGAGGCAGTTTGGACACACTGGCACAGCTGGTCCTGAGAGGTTGTGGAGGAGGCTGCAGTATCTGGACAGGCTGAGAGAGTTGGGGCTGTGCAGCCTGGGGAAGAGAAGGCTGCAGGGAGAGCTCAGAGCTCAACATCTGCAGGGAACCTGCAGGCAGACTGGGGAGGGACTGCTCAGAAGGGGCTGTGGGGACAGGACTAGAGGCAATGGTTTGGAACTGGAGCAGGGCAGAGTTAGGTTGGACCTCAGGAGGAAGTTGTGCCCAGGGAGGGTGGGCAGAGACTGGCACAGGCTGCCCAGGGAGGTGCTTGAGGCTCCATCCCTGGAGCCATCCAAGCTCAGCCTTGCTGTGTCCCTGTGCAGCCTGCTCTGGCTGGAGCTGTCCCTGTGCCTGCAGGGGCTTGGCCACGTTGCCCTTGGAAGGTCCCTTCCAACCCAATGCCATCTGCGACTGTGTGAGGAGGGAGCTGGGAAGAGGGCAGCATGGCAGAGGAAGCTGCTGCTGGCATCCCCAGGAGCTGGTCCCACCTACCCTGTTGGCCAGGTCGAGGCAGTTGTAGTTTCTCTCTGCAAACACTCTGTAGGCCTCCTGGAACTCCTCATACATGTCCAGCACCTGCTGGCCCAGGGCCTTCCCCTTCCCCCCGCTGAACTCCAGCTTCTCCAGCTTCCTCAGCTCCAGGGCAGTGCTCAGGAGACCCTTCAAAGGCAAGGGAGGCACAGACAGGTGGAGATGCTGAGCCACAGCAGTTGCCACAAGAGGTCCCTGAGCTTGCTGCTGTGCCAAGGGCTCAGGATGAGTGGCACAAATGGAAGGAGGGAGACAGATCCTGGGCACCAAGAGCTGCTCAAAACATGTCCCTCCCTAGTGGGACCTGCTGCTGCCTCTGTGCCAACTGCAAAATTGCTGGGAAGGGTATTAGAGGAGAAAGGAGAGCCCGAGATGCACAGCAAAGAATCCCAGCCCAGGGGTGGTAACTGAGACCCCTGACATTGACAGGGACCTGAAGGGTCCAAAGCTCCTGCTGCTGACCCTGCCCAGCTGACCTGATCTGAGATGGGGATGTGTGGCTGTGCAGGGAGCTGGAGGAGTCCCCATGCCTGGAGGAGTTCCAGCAAGGTGTGGCCATGGCAGCTGGGGCCATGGTTTGGTGGCCACAGTGGGGTTGGGCTGGGTGATCTCAGAGGCGTTTGCCAACCCAAACCATTCCGTGGTTCTTTAGGTCCTTCTTGGGCAGCCTGGGAGGGCCTGACCCTCACCCAGCTATGGCAGCAGCACTGGGCAGCCCTGTCACCACCACACCTACCCCTTCTGGCAGGGCTAAGCAAGGGCTGGCTGCCCTTTGTCTCAGGCACCAAACTGTGCTGGTGGCTCTCCTGCCCACACTCAACTCAGGAGGCAATCCTGCAAGCAGAGCTGTGTGGGTATGGAGCTTCATCCTGAGCACTGCCAGCCAAGCACAGGCTGCCACATGGGTCACAGCCAGGGCACAGGACATGGCTCAGAGCTTGCTGTGGCACAAGGGCAAGTGCAGGGTCCTGCCCCTGGGGAGGAACAACCTCCTGCAGCAGGACAGGTAAGGAAGCAGCTCCACAGAGGACCTGGGAGTGCTGGGGGACAAGTTCCCCATCAGCCAGCAAGGTACCCTCGTGGCCAAGAAGGGCAATGGGGTCCTGGAGTGCATGAAAGAGTGTGGCCAGCAGGGCAGGGGTTCTCCTTCTGCTCTGTGCTAGGGAGGCCACATCTGGAGTGCTGGGTCCAGCTCTGGGCTCCCCAGGTCCAGAGGGACAGGGAAGTGCTGGAGAGAGCCCAGGGCAGGCTGCAGAGCTGCTGAGGGGCCTGGAGCAGCTCTGGCAGCAGCAAAGGCTGAGAGCCCTGGGGCTGAGAGCCTGCACAAGAGCAGCCCCAGAGGGCAGCTGAGCAGTGCTCAGCAAGAGCTGAAGGAGCTGTGGGGTGCAGGAGCCTTGGGCCAGGCTCTGCTCAGTGGTGCCCAGGGACAGCACAAGGGGCAATGGGCACAGACTGGCACCCAGGAGGTGCCACCTGAGCAGCAGGAGAAAGTTGTTTGTTGTGAGGGTGCTGGAGGCCTGGAGCAGGCTGCCCAGAGAGGCTGTGGAGTGTCCTTGTGTGGAGAGCTTCCAAGGCCAGCTGGGCACTGTGCTGCTGGGCAAGCTGCTGGGGGTGCCCTGCTGGAGCAGGGCTGGCACTGGAGCATCTCCAGAGGCCCCTTTCAACCCCACCCTGCTGGCACTCTGAGCTTCACTGCACAAATACCTTTCAGGGCACAGCTCAGTCAGGACCTCCTTGCTCTGTCTCATGAGGTTGCTCAAAAAGAAAAGGGCTGATGAGGGACAGAGCTGGAGAGAAGCAGAGGAGCTCCTCATTGCCAAGCTGCTGTGCACCATGTACTTAATTGTTGTTTCCACAGCCTTTCCTTCTGACTTCACATCCTGCAGCCTCTGACCACCCTAGGAGGTGTGGGACAGACATGGGAGGAGGAGATGGGCACTGGCCATGGCACACAGCAGTGCTCTGCTCCCAGAGCAGTGCAGGAGCAGCTCAGACTCCACAGCACACACAGTGAGCAGTCAGCAGCCAGAGCCTCAGCAGGGTGACAGGGCACAATTCCTGTCACCCACACCAGCCTCTTGATGACCTGGAGTTACAGCTGTGTCTGCTCCTAATTGCTCTCTGCACCACTCAGCAAGGAGCTGGTTGCACCCTGAAGCCTTCTGCAATCCACTGTGCCAAGCAGACATCAGTCCTGGTGCACAACACCTCCAGCCCTCCAGCAGGGCTAACACAGCAAAGCCTCTGGGCCACTGGAGAGGGCAAGAGAGGAAAGAAAACAAGAAAGAAATTCTTTGCAGTGAGGGTGGTGAGAGCCTGGCACAGGTTGAGGGTGGTGAGACACTGGCACAGGCTGAGGGTGGTGAGACACTGGCACAGGTTGAGGGTGGTGAGACGCTGGCACAGGTTGCCCAGGGAGGTGGTGGAGCACAGAATCACCCAACGTGATCAAAGATCACGTTGGGTGATTCTGTGCTCCACCACCTCCCTGGAGGTCTCCTGTGCTCCACAACCTCCCTGGAGGTCTCCTATGCTCCACAACCTCCCTGGAGGTCTCCTGTGCTCCACAACCTCCCTGGAGGTGTTCAAAGCCAGGCTGGAAGAGGCCCTGAGCATCCTGTGCTGGTGGGAGCAGCTTTAAGGTCCCTTCCTTACCAAACCATTCTGTGATTCAATGAATCTCCTCCAGCTCAAGGAGCCCTTGGCCATGCTGGCAGCTGAGGGGCAGTGAGACTCATGCCACCAGCCTGGCCCTGCCTCAGGTAAGCCTCTCACAGGGACACACTTGGCAAACACCTGCCCCAGAGCACTCCAGCTGGCCAGAGCAGTAGGATCTGAAGGGATGAGCTGGTGAGGAACATGTCCCTGCTGCTCCTCCTCTGGTCTATGTGGCACAGCCAAGCAGTAGGTAGCCTTAAGGGCAGCCTGTGGCTTCTCCAAGTCAGGCTGGTGCCAGCTCTAGGGTGGCAAGAGAAGACAAGCAGAGGTCTTGCTTCATTTACAGCCATGGACACCAGAGCTGCCAGTGCCCTCGATTTCCCTGCCCCAACAGCAGCAAGGAGCCCCACAGGACACCTGCCAGCTTGAGCAGAAGGGCACAGTTGTGAATCTCACACATGCAGCAAGCAGGAGGTGGTAAGAGAAGTTTCTAGTCTGGCTCTTGGCAGGAGACCTCCCAGCCAAGAGCAGCCCCAGGCCCTGCTGGAAGGTGAAGGTGCAGGAAGGGAAGATGCCAGCCAGAGAGTGCAGAGCTACAGAGCTCTGCCCAGGGTTTGCAGCAGTCTCACCTGCACCATCTGCAGCCTGCTCAGGAAGCTGTCCAGCCTGGCAAACACCATGCTGGCATGGAAGTCCCACGGCCTCACTTCCTGGCCTGGCTCATAGTAGGTGTGCAGCTGCTCCCTCCTCTCCTCAAACATCCCTTTGAACTCAGTCAGGATGCTGAGCACCATCTGCACCTTGCCCAGGCTCTCCTCCATCTCCCCTTTCAGAAGGTCTTCTGGAGCCAGGTACACTTGGGCCTGGAAGAGCAAAATTACACCTGAGAGGTCACTTGTGCCACCAGAGGAAGTGGTGACTGCTTGCACTGAGCATGTCTGAAGCAGGTTCAGTGACAGGACAAGAGGGACTGGGCACAGGTTTGATCACAGGAGGCTCCATCTAAAGAGGAGAAGGAACTTCTTTACTGTGAGCAGGTGCCCAGAGAGGTGATGAAGTCTCTGGAGACTTTCAAGAGCCACCTGGGCACATTCCTGTGTGACCTGCCCCAGGGGATCCTGCTCTGGCAGGGAGGTTGGACTCAGTCTCCAGAGGTCCCTTCCACCCCCTGTAGCACCTGAGGCTAAAGATCAGCACTCCAGGGAAGGAGAGGGGGAGGGAGGAGAGAGGGGACCTCTATACAAGAGCTGCCCTTGGCACAAGCAGGCACCACAGCCACACACCTGCTGAATGAGGAGGTTGCAGATCTCCTGGAGCAGCACAACTATCCTGATGGGCACGCTGTAGCTCCTGGAGCTGACCCAGATTAAACACACCACGTGGAGCAGAGGCAGCAGCAGAGGCTTCACCTTGCTGAACTCCACAGCCTCGATGCCCTCCAGGTGTCTCCTGAGAGGTGCCAGGTGCAGGTCAATGTCCTGAGCTTCACTCAGAGCTGCAGCAAGGAATCAGGCACAGGAAGTTCCACCTCAGCATGAGGAGGAACTTGTTTGGTGTGAGGATGCTGGGGCCCTGGAGCAGGCTGCCCAGAGAGGCTGTGGACTTTGCTTCTCTGGAGACTTCCAAGACCCATTCCTGTGTGACCTGCCCTGCCCTGCTCTGGCAGGAGGGCTGGAGCTGATCTCCAGAGGTGCCTTCCAACCCCTACCATTCCGTGACTCCATGATCTGTCCTGCTGCTCTGAACCTCAGCTCCTGCAGACTGACCCCAGAGGAGCTGGTGAAGGTTGGGCTGAGTCCTGCTGCACCACTGCAAGAGCTTTACTGCAGCAGAGTGAGGCCCCAGACCCACCCTGCCTGAGCTCCAGGACCTTGTCCCAGCCTGGAAACAAAAGCATCAGGCCAAGCACAATCAGCCCAGCTCCAGTGCACAGCCAGGAACAAGGCTGCAGTCCCCATGCTCCCAGCAGACTGCCAGTGAGCAGTGCCAGCACAGCCCTGCCGGGCATCAAACCAGCAACACCAGCCTGTGGGCAAAGGGCACAGCTCAGCACTGGGGTGAGGGTGCCTCAGCAGCTCACCTGCCTCAACATCCAGGAGCAAGGCTTTGAAGACTGGCACATAGCTGCTCTCAACTCTCTCCAGCACCCCCAGCATGTTGCTGACCCTCCTGGTTCTCAGCTGGTGGTAAATGCACTCCAGGTCCTCACACCTGCAGCACCAAGACACCTCAGAGCCCCAGGCTGGGCCAGCAGCACCCCCACAGCATACCCCTGCCATGGGCCTCCTTCCTCCAGCTGCACAGGGACTGAGTGCCGAGAGTGAAAGGCAAGAGGAAGGTCCTGCAGGAGGCATGGGCAGCCCCAGAGGACACAGCAGCTCTGGCACTGGCAGGGCAGGGCTGAAGGGAGCCATCAGGAGTCTCTCCAGCTCAGCCTGTGCCAACATGGCACAAGGGTTTCCCAGAGCAGGAGGCAATCCAACTGCCTGGCTCTCTGGCAGCAGCAGGGCAGCAGCAGCCAGCTGGGGGGCAGCTCTCACAGCTGCAGCTGGAGCCCAGGGAGCAGTGATGGGCAGAGTGTTCCCCAGAGCATGCCCTGCAGGTGCAGCCCTGGGCTGGGGCTGGGCCAAACCAGGCAGTGCCCAGGGCCCTCCCAGACACTTCTCAGGTGAGGATCATTTCATGTGCAGGAGCAGATCTCCTCAGCTCAACCGATACAGGAGCCTCAGGCAGGTTCTCAGGCAGCTGTGCCTGGCACCATCACCACCCTCCCTCCATGCAGAACCAGCCCCAGTGGGCAGCATGCCCTAGCCAGGCTACCCAGGGTACCTGTCCCTCCAGAACTCCAGTTCCACCCTCGGGTTGGGGTTTCTGCCTTGCAGCAGAGGCTCTAAAGATTCCTTCTTCAGTGCTTCCTGGATCTGGCAGCTCCAGTCCAAGATGGTAGCCTCGGCAGCAGGCACAAGAGATTTGTCTACCAGCTCCAAGCTGCAAGCAACAAAACACATGGCTTGGTGTGCACTGCCCAGCTGGGTCTGCTGCAAAGGACCCCAGGGGCAGCTGGGCACCTGCCACCAGCACAGGATGCTCAGGGACTCATCCAGCCTGGTCCTGAACACCTCCAGGGAGGTTGGGGAGCACAGAAGCACCAAATGTGATCAAAGATCATATTCTGTGCTTCTGTGCTCCACAACCTTCCTGGGCAACCTGTGCCAGGCTCTCCCCACCCCCAATCTGTGCCAGTGTCTCACCACCCCCAATCTGTGCCAGTCTCTCACCACCCCCAATCTGTGCCAGTCTCTCCTCACCCTCCCTCTCAACAATCTCTTCCTCAGCTCCACTCTCACTCTCCCCTCTCCCAGCTCCATTGTCCCTCTGCCTGCCACTCCCAGCCCTTGCCCAAAGTCCCTCCCCAGCTCTCCTGCAGCCCCTTCAGGCACTGCAAGGCTGCTCTGAGCTCTCCCTGCAGCCTTCTCTTCTCCAGGCTGCACAGCCCCAACTCTCCCAGCCTGGCCCCACAGGGAAGCTTCTCCAGCTTGCAGGAAGCTGAAGGTACTAAATGCCCCCAAAGCCTCCCACTCCCTCCCTGGCAGTCAGGATGAGCAGCAGAGGAGAAGGAGCAAGAAGAGCTCCCCATGAGTGGCAGGAAAGGTCCCCAGGAGACACAGCACCTGCAAGAGCAGAAGAAAGCCCAGTGGAGAGCCAAGGGTGGTCCTCACCATTTCTCACTGTCCAGATCAATGTCCTCAATGCCCTCAGAGCCAGCTGGAAGGGGCAGCAGGGTCTTGCCCTTTACTTGGCCAAGGACCTTGAAAACAGAGCTGCTGAGCTTGTGGACGTGGCGAGTCAGGTCTTGTGACACCACTCTGGGCCAGCCCTGATGGTTCTTCTTGTTGGTCAGGATGGGCACAACCACCTACAGCAGGAGCCATGGCAGAGAAACAAGAGGAAGCAGTGCTGCAGGAGGTGGGCAGGCACCGGGCACCAAGGGCCTTGCTTGGCCAAGCCTGGACACACACAGGAACAGGCCCTGGGGGTGTGGGGTGAGGAAAAGCTCAAGTTGAGGCTGCAGTGTGAGTGCAGCCCAGACAGCAACTGTGTGCTGGGCTGCAGCAAGAGCAGTGTGGGCAGCAGGGCAAGGGAGGGGATTGTGCCCCTTGGCTCTGCTCTCCTCAGACCCCAGCTGCAGTCCTGGGTGCAGTTCTGGAGCCCTCAGCACAGGAAGGACATGGAAGTGTTGGAGCC
>VWZE01023185.1:27075-41005 GCA_013396675.1 Eubucco bourcierii
CGCTCGCCCCCCTCGCCCCCCCCCCAGGGCTGCCCGCTCAGCACCTGCGGCTGCACCACAGCACCGGCAGACAGCAGCCAGCACTCGCTGAGCACAAGGTGGCTCTGCTCGGGCACCCTTCTCCAGGAGCCTGCACTGGTGGCGATGGCTGACTCCCAGACACAGGAGAGCAGCTGGGACTAGCTGGAGCTCTGCGTCTGAGAGCTCCACAGACCGCAGACAGGGGCTGAGCCAAACGCTGGGCCCCGGAGACCAAGTCCAGCTCTCCTGCACTGGAACTCACGGGCAGCTCTCAGAAGCTGCTCTCAGGTCTCACTCCCTCTGCTGGGACAGAGTTCAAGCATCACCGGGAGGCAGAGCTCAGTCTGAATTGCATGGCTAGCTGTGGGGACAAGGTGACTCTTCCAAATCCTGAGCACAGCCCTAAAGTGCTACCAAACAGAAAGCCTCTCCTTGGGGCTGGCCTGTTTGCAGAGCACCCAGCATCTCCTGCCAAGCTTCCCCCACTTCTCCCTGGGGATGCTGAGCAGAGCAGTGAGGGTTACTGTACCACTGTCAGTGCTAAAGAGCTCTCCAAGCACCAAAACCACCCATGGGACTCGAGCCACCAGCAGCTCCAAGGCCAAAAGCTAGCTCAGCACCCTTGCCTGCCTACCAGTGCCAGGCAGCAGCACACCCCCACCTGTGTGTCTTCTCTATGGCCTCCTTCTCCATGCCATCCTCCAGCGTGGCCTCATGGATCAGCAGAGTAGCATCCTTCCCTGTGGACAGAAGCACAGCTGGGATCTCCAGCTGGATGCTGGCCAAGGCAGCTGCCTACAGGAACCCTCAACCCCCCTTAGCCCCTCGTGGGGCTGCAGGCAGGGCACTGAGGGTTTGGAGGTGCCCAACTCAGATACCAACAGCTCAAGACCCTTCTCCAAGAGGCTCTTCAGGCAGAGGGGGGATTTTGTCACCTACCCATTTGCACTAGGGCCCTGCAGGGCATTGTGTCACCAGAGTACACCACTTTCCAGCCAGATTTGTGGACCATGGAACATGCAAAAGCATTTTTACAGTGCTGGACTTCACAAGTCTGAAACTGAAGGAGGACAGAGGTGTCAGAGTTTGGGTCCCCTCTCACCCCCAGCAACTCAGCCTGCAGCCTGCCAGCTTACCTCAGCCAAGTCATAGTCCTCTAGCAAAGAGCTGACAGACCATTTGGCTTTGGGTTTGATGTTCTCACAGCCCTTCACCAGAGACTGGGAACTGATCATTCTGTGAGGAGGGGAGAAGACAGAACTCAGGCTTTACCTTGTACTTGCCCTTAGGTGATGCTGAAGCAGCCCCACTGCTCCTCCTGCTCATCACAGCACTTCACAGACAGAAGTTTTTGTGCACCATCTGCTTCTCCCCTTGCTCTCACCACTCCAGTCCCCAGTAACTCCCCCACCCTCCTCTTTCCCACTGTCAAATGCTGTTTCCTTTACCCAACTTCTCTTTTCCAAAGAAAGGCTAAACTTAAGCCTCTACTAAGTAGCACAAGCAAGTAACAAACCCTCTGCTCCCCTTAGCAACCTGCACAGCCAGCAGGAGTCAGAGTCCCCTGCAGTGAAGGGCTGTGGGGAATGGATGCCAGCAGTTTGTCTCAAGTAAGGAGCCAGCAGGGACCTTTCTCCACACACAACACTCACTTGATGTCTCCAAGAATCTTTTCACAGTGGTTGTGGTACTCATACAGCCAAGGCATGATCTGCTCAGGGGCCACCAGAAACAGGGGGCTGAAGGCCTGGCCAAGGGCTGCCTGGAACAGCAGTGAGGGGGGAAAGCTCAGCACCAAATCAGAAACTCCCAGGCAGAGGCTGGTGGTTGTCCACCACCCAGCAGTTCCCCTCCCTCCACGGCCAGCCCAGGGGCAGGGAGACAAGAGCACTCACAAAAGCTCTCCGCCTCTCCAGCAGGATGTTCAGCAGCCCCTGCAGAGGGAAGCCAGGAGACAAGAAGGTGCAGTCAGACACATCTGGCCTCTCAGTGACAACAGCAAGCTGCACTTTGGGGAAACCCTGTCAGAAATCCTTAGCTGCTGCTTTTCCAACAGCCACACCCTGCTGAGCTGCCCCAACACTGCCACTGCTTCTGGCCAGGAGCAGACAAGCCACTCGACCCCTCCCAGATCTGCTGTGTCTGCTCCCAAACAGAAGGTGCAAAGCACAAACTCGGCTCGACAACTCAGGCCCAGTGTAGCCTGCAGACAGGAGCTAGCAGAGCAGCAAAGAGCCTGCCCAGATCAGCCTGCCCCAACCTAGAGTAGCCCACCTGGTCCTTCTGTGAGGAGCTGGACTCAAGGACCTTAGAAATCTTTTCCAATCAGAGCCATTCAATGACTTTGTGATTCTAGCAAAGGAAGCTGGGTAGGACACAGCTAAAAAAAAAAAATGATGGAGATGACCCCAATAAGGCTTCAGCAGCCCCTACCAGAAAGAGAGGAGGAGGAGCACAGATGGAAGAGTGCCTGGGGAGCACAGAGGGCATGTTAAACCCCATCAGCAGGGCAGCCAATCTCTGTCACAACCACAGAACTTTAGAGGTTGGAAGGGACCTCCAGAGATCGAGTACAACCTCTCTGGCAAGGAATGCATCCTGCAGGAATGCATCCAGGCTGGTTTTGGAAGTCTCCAGAGAAGGAGACTCCACAGCCTCTCTGGGCAGCCTGCTCCAGGCCTCCAGCACCTTCACTGTAAAGAAGTTTCTCTTCATGCTGAGCTGAAACCTTCTGTGTTCCAGTTTGTATCCACTGCTCCTTGTCCTATCGCTGCTGACCAGCAAAAAGAGCTTGGCCCCAGCCACTTGAGCCCCACCCCTCAGGTATTTGTACACACTGCCCAGATCCCCTCTCAGCCTTCTCCTCTCCAGACCAAACAGCCCCAGGGCTCTCTCCACACGGGAGATGCTCAAGTCCTCCAACGACCCTCGTGGCTCTCCCCTGGACTCTCTCCAGCAGGTCTGTGTGCCCTGAACTGGGGAGCTGTGGTCTCAGCAGGGCAGAGGGGCAGAAGAACCTCCCTGTCACTGCAGCCCCCTGGCACACACCGAGTGGTGATCTGTGTGCATGTGAGACACGAAGACAGCTGCCAGGTTACACAGCACTCGGTCGACTCTGTCCCCGTAGTGCCGGCACAGCTGCCCGAAGGTTCCTTCTCCGCAGTCCAGCAGCAGCGATCGGGCAGGGCTGGCAAAGAAGTGACAAAGACATTTAGCAGCCACTAGAGGAGCTCAGGCCAGGGCTCCTCGGGGAGGACAGCCTTTGGAGTTGGACTCACAAAAGCAGTTTGGTTGGAAAAGGCCTTTAAGATCATCAGATCCAACCATTCTCTAACTCTCCTGATTGATGCTAACCCATGGCCCTCAGCACCACATCTACACAGCTCTGAAACACCTCCAGGGATGGAGATTCACCCTGGGCAGCCTGGGCCAGGCTTTCAGAACCATCTTGGGAAGAAGTTTCTTCTCACATCCAACCTAAACCTCCCCTGGGGCAACTTGAGGCCACTTCCTCTCCTCCTATCTCTTGTTACCTGGGAGCAGAGCCCAACCCCCACATGACTGCAACCTCCTCTCAGGGAGCTGCAGAGAGCAATGAGGTCTCCCTCAGCCTCCTCTGCTCCACACTAAACCCCCCAAGCTCCCTCAGCTGCCCCTCCCCAGCCCTCTTCTCCAGACCCTTCCCCAGCTTTGCTGCCCTTCTCTGAACCTGCTTGAGCCCCTCCATGTCCTTGGGAGTGAGGGGCACAAAACTGAGCACAATACTCAAGGTATGGCCCCACCAGTGCCAGATACAGGGGGGCAATCCTCCTGCCCCTCCTGGCCACACTGTTTCTGATCCAGGCCAGGATGCTGGTGGTCTTCTTGGCCACCTGGGCACACCCTGGCTCAGCCTCAGCCTCTATCAACACCTGCAGGTCTGTCTCTGCTGGGCAGTTCAGCCACTCTGGCCCAGGCCTGGGGTAAGGCAGCAAGCTCTCAGCACCCTGCACCCCTACCTGCCCTACCAGCCAAGGCTTCAGCAAGCCTGCTCTGTCTGCACAGCCCATCATGGTGTTGATGCTGAGTACACCCTGGGGGCAGATGGCACAAGGGATGGCCACTGGCTGTGTGGTGGCAGCAGGAGGTACCTGGTGTTGACCAGGGTGGAGCTGACGTTTCGGATCTTCATGGGAATTGCAGATCCTGTTCCCAAGAAGACAATTTCAGGGTAAGTGTCCACATCCCCTGGAGGAAACAGACCACAAGGCTTTGTTACCCACACACTGCCCACTCAGGCACTATTTAGCTCCACAAGCAGGATGCCAGGCTCTGCACACCCAGCACCTTCATTTCTGCCTCCCTCAGCTGCTGGCCTACCCTTCTAATCCACCCCAGAATGGCATTGGCCCTTCTGGCCACAAGAGCAAGCCAGACTGCTGAGCAGCAGAGCACTGCATGTTGCCAGCTCTGTCTGGTCTCCAAAGCAGTGAGTCTCCAGGAGCTCCCTGAGCCTGGAGGAGCTCTGGTCCTTACCTGGGGCAGCAGGGAGGCTCTCTCTGCACTCCTTCACACAGTTCTGGAAGTCAGGCAGGTCTAAGGCCTCACTAACAAACGCCTCCTGGTCACAGACAGTCACAGCATCTCTGCAAGACAAGCTGGGGTCAGGGCAGGGCCAGGCAGGACAGCACCTTCCAGAGCAGTGGCACATCCCTGTGCCAAACAGCCTCACAGCAAAGGGTCATGGAACCACAGGATAGGTTGGAGGGGACCTCTGGAGGCTGACTCCCAACCCCCAACCCAAAGCAGGGTCAGGTCACAGATGGGGCTTGGAAGTGTCCAGAGGAGACTCCACAACCTCTCTGGGCAGCCTGCTCCAGGCTCCAGCACTCTCACTCCAAACAACTTTCTCCTCATGCTGAGATGAAACTTCCTGGGTTCCAGTTTGCATCTACTGCCCCTTGTCCTACCACAGGACACCAGTGACAAGAGTCTGACCCCTTCCTCTTCACACCCAGACCTCAGATACTTATAAACATTGCTCAGGGCCCCTCTGGGGCTGCTCTTCTCCAGGCTCAACAGCCCCAGGGCTCTCAGCATTTCCTCCTCACACAGATGTTCCACCAGGCCCTTCAGCATCCTCAGAGTCTCCACTGGACTCCCTCCTGTAGTTCCCTGTCCCAGTCCCTCAAATGCTTCTCCCACGTTCCCAGGTGAGGTGTGGGGGAAGACACAGCCACGGCTGTGGTGTGTGCCACGAAGGTCTGGTTGGGCTGAACCACACCACAAAGCCAAACCAGCAGCAAGGTCCCTGCAGTGTCCCCTCACAGAGCTGCCTGCACTAGAGGGCACTGCATGGCAGCACCAGGACCTGGGGAGAGCCACCCCAAGGGCTGGGGCACAGCTCCAAAGCACAAGGGACCTGTGCCCTGGTGCTGCCTCAGGGCATGTGCAGGGCCACAGGCACGCAGAGAAACTGAAGCTCCTCTTGGCATCTGGGTCCTGCTGCCCAGCAGAGACAGAAAGGTGAGCCACAGCAGCTGCTATCCCCTTGCACCACCTGCTCCTTGCCCTTTAAGACCCTCACTGAGCAGCTACACCCTCCTGCCCACACTGCCAGCATCAGTGGAGGAGTCTGCAACTGTTCTCCACCTGAGGCTTCCAGCTCTGACACCATCTGAAGACCCAAAAGGCTTCATAAGACTTGCAGTGAGCTGCCCAGAAAATGTACCCCAGCCACAGCTGCAGCTGAGGGCAAAGTGGAGGGCAGAGGAGCACAGGAGGCTGCAAGAGTGCAGGACACTAACAGCACTTCAAACCACTGCTCAGGGTGATCTCAGGGGTCTGGGACTTAAAGTGACAGCAACACATCTGTCAAGACACAGTTGAGAGCCTGGCAGCCTCCCCAGGACAGCCACCAGTGAGAATCACAGATTTGTAGAGTGGGTTGGGTTGGAAGGGACCTCAAAGCTCATCCAGTACCAACCCTGCCATGCCCAGGGACACCTCCCACCAGTACAGGTTGCTCAAGGCATCATCCAGCCTGGTATTGAACACCTCCAGGGAGGTTGTGGAGCACAGAATCACCCAACGTGAACAAAGATCAAAGATCAACGATCACGTTGGGTGATTCTGTGCTCCACAACCTCCCTGGGCAACCTGTGCCAGTCTCTCCCCACCCTCACTCTCAACAACCAAACACCCCTAAACTGCTAATCCAAAGACCCTCACCCACCTCTGCCACTCCTGCTGGGGCCTGAAGTGGTATTTCAGGAGGCACTCTCCCCGCACGATGGGCACACTGCACACAGCCTCTTCCTCCTGTGGGCACAAGTGACCTGAAACACCTTGGACTGCTCAGGGGCTGGAGATGGGGTGGCAAGCAGGGCCTGGCCTACCTTGCTCTTGTAGGTGGTGAGCAGAGGGAAGATCTCTGGGTGGATGAGGTTCAGCTGTGTCTGGATCTTGTAGCTGCGTGGGTTGTGCACGGCAGAGGAGTTTTCATTGAGCACCAAGTGCTGGGTCCCAGGCCCAAACCTGCAAGAGGACAGGAAGTGCACAACAGCTTCAGCTCCACCTTAGAGCTGGGCAGGTGCACACCCCCAGAATCTCATCTGAGCCAGCAAGGCCACTTTATGCTGCAGGAAAAGGCCACTTTATGCTGCTGGCCAGCAGCAGCCCAGGCAGCCACATACCTCTGCAGCCACTGCTGGTAGCGGCTGTCTCGAAGCACTGACTCTGGAGTCATGTGAATAACCAAGGCCACCTGGTTCTCAGGAAGGCCCTCCTGGTACCTGGGACAGGAAAGAGTCCCTGTGATCAGCCACAGAATCATTTGGGTCAGAAAAGCCTTTTAAGATGAAGTTCCAACCATTCTCTAACTCTCCCCAGGCTGGGGCTGACCTATGGCCCTCAGCACCACAGATCTGCAGCCTCTAAACACCTGCAGGGATGGGGACTCAGCCACCTCCCTGGGCAGCCTGTGCCAGGTTTGGAGAACCCTTTCAATACAGAAGTTCCTGGCTAATGCCCAACATAAACCTCCTCTGATGCAACTTGAGGCCATTTCCTCTTCTCCTACCACTTGTTACTTGGAAGATGAGAACAACTCCAGCTGGCTGCAGCCTCCTCTCAGGGAGCTGCAGAGAGCAATGAGCTCTGCTCTCAGCCTCCTCTGCTCCACATTGCACACCCCCAGCAGCTGCTCCTCCCCAGCCCTCTTCTCCAGACCCTTCCCAGCTTTGTTGTCCTTCCCTGGACCTGCCCCAGGCCCTCCATGTCCTTCTGGGAGTGAGGGCCATTTCCTCTTGCCCTATCACGTGTTACTTCGAAGAGACCAAAGCCCAGCTTCCTTTCAGGCAGTGGCAGAGAGTGAGAAGGTCTTCCCTTAAGCCCTCCATCACCTTGGCATCTCCTACCCTCTCCACTCTTGGTCCTACCAGAGGAGTCTCTCCCCTCCCACACAGGCAGAACACAGATCTTAAGTGCACAGCTCTCAGGAGCTCCACCGTGGCAGGCAGAAGGCTTCCTGAGGCTCAAGCCCACCTTTTGCTGACATCTCCCTCTCCCCAGGGTAGTTCCTCCTCTGTTGGTGAGGCTCCACCTCACCACTGCACTCAATACTGCATCCACTTCTGGGCTCCCCAGTTCAGGAAGCACAGGGATCTACAGGAGAGAGTCCAAGGCAGGGCTACAAGGATGCTGAAGGGCTGCAGCACTGCCTGAGGAGAGGCTGAGAGCCCTGGGGCTGCTTGGTCTCAAGAGGAAAAGGCTGAGAGGGGATCTGAGCAATGTCTGTTAATATCTGAGAGCTGGGGTCAGGAAGGAAGGGACAGGGACAGCCTCTGCTCACCTGTGCCCTGGCACAGGACAAGGGCAAGGGATGGAAACTGCAGCACAGAAGTTCCACCTCAGCCTAAGGAAGAACTTGGTGACTGTAAGGGTCCCACAGCCCTGGCACAGGCTGCCCAGAGAGGTTGTGGAGTCTCCTCTGGAGCCTTCCCAGCCCTGTCTGGATGTGTTCCTGTGTGACCTGTGCTGGATTCTCTGCTCCTGCTCTGGCAGGGGTTGGACTCCATGAACTCCAGAGGTCCCCTCCAAGCCCTAACATCCTCTGGCCCTGTGATCTGCAGAGCCTTTCAGAAGCTGCTGCACAGCCCTACAGAGACACTGCCCAGAGCCCAGGCTGCCCCTGCACTCTGCTGTTCCCCAGCAGGACACCCAAGCACACCTCCTCTGGAGGCCCCAGGAGACAGGCCTGTGACAACCACAGAGCCTGCACATGCTGGTCTGTCCCCAGGGCCCTCTGAACACCTCTAACACCTCTCCAGCCAATCTGTGCCTCTCCAGCCCCTCAGCAGTGCCAAGCAGCTCAGACAGGGGCCACAAGAATCCAAACCCCTGGAAGAGAACAGGAACTTCCCCCTGGCAAAGCCCAGCACAGACATCTTCCCCCAAAGACAGGGCAGCACACACAGAGCTGGGGCTTGGAAGGGACCTCTGGAGATCCCCCAGTCCACCCCCCCTGCCAAAGCAGGATCATCCCCCAGGGCCCCCAGCCCTGTTACCTTTGGAAGGTCTCATTTTCACAGATGGCATCCAGGAAGCCCTGGTGAGGACACTCCAGCACGAGGAACACTGGGCCAGGGTCAGCAGGGGTGCACAGCTCCTCAGGAGAGAGCTGCAGGCAGACACAGAGACCACAGCACAGTCACTTAGCCCTTCTCACATCACTACATCCACCTCCTGTGGCAGTTGTCCTGCCAGCCAGCCCCCAGCAGGTCCTGCCCAGGCTCAGCAGCCCCAGCAGTGGTCCCTTTCTGTCCCCATTACAGGTTTCCATTACCCTCTGACAACAAAGCCCAGCTCTGGTCTCAGAGCAAAGCACAGCCTAACATCAGGGAGCTCTACCAGCTCCTAGGTACCTACAACAGGTTCAGATGGTACCAAAAAGTGCTTAACAAACCAAACCAACCAGGCTCTGTGACACTCCTGTGTGACCAAGGGCTGCCAGTCCTGTCCCCAAGGCAAGAGCAGCTGAACACAGCCAGAGCTGGCAGTGCCTCTCACTGCAATGCCTGGCAGAAGAACACTGCACACTTGAACCACTCAACTTCTTCTGGGCTAAGAAGTGCAAAGAGAGCAAGGAGGGAGCTACACAAAGCCCAGATTTAAACCAAGCAGGGCTTAACTCCCAGGCCTGTCTCAAAGAGGAGGTGCAGCAGCTCTGACACAGCAGCCACAGAGCTCCACTCACAAATTAACTCCTTTTGGAGCTACATCCATGAGCCTACCCCTGGAACACTCCCAGACAGTCATGGAATGCTTTGGCTTGGAAGGGACCTGGAAAATCATCTAACTTCCAACCCCCTACCATGAGCAGGGACACCTGCCCCTAGAGCAGGTAACTCAAGGCCTCATCCAACCTGTCCTGGAAAAACTCCAGGGCTGGAGCCACATTCAGCAGGAACTTGGGGCTGGAAAAGGAACCAAAACCAGCCACTAAAAGCTCAGAACCAGCAAACCCCAACCAGCCTTTGGGCAGGGATGAGAAGGAACAAATAGAAAACCAGCACCCAGGACTGGTGTGCAGAGCCCAACCAAACATGGTCCAGGAGCTGCTGCTTGGTAAAACATTCTGCAGGAAGAGATTGTCAGCAGGTGTGCAGCTGGCACCAAGCTGTGTGGCACAGTCACTTGCTAGAGGGCAGGGATCCATCCAGAGGGACCTGCACAGGCTGCAGAGCTGTGCCCAGGCCAACCTCAGGACATTCAACAAGGCCAAGTGTAAGGTCCTGCACCTGGGCAGGCACAATGCCAAGCACAGCTCCAGGTTGGGTGGGGAATGGCTGAGAGCAGCCCTGAGGAACAGGCCCTGGGGGTGTGGGGTGAGGAAAAGCTCAACCTGAGGCTGCAGTGTGAGTGCAGCCCAGACAACAACTGTGTGCTGGGCTGCAGCAAGAGCAGTGTGGGCAGCAGGGCAAGGGAGGGGATTGTGCCCCTTGGCTCTGCTCTCCTCAGACCCCAACTGCAGTCCTGGGTGCAGTTCTGGAGCCCCCAGCACAGGAGGGACATGGAAGTGTTGGAGTGGGTCCAGAGGAGGCCACCAAGATGCTGAGAGGGCTGCAGCAGCTCTGCTGTGAGGACAGGCTGAGAGAGTTGGGGCTGTGCAGCCTGGAGAGGAGAAGGCTTCCAGGAGAGCTTGGAGTGGCCTTGCAGGGTCTGAAGGGGGCTGCAGGAAGGCTGGGGAGGGACTATTGACAAGGTCTGGGAATGGCAGGACAAGGGGAATGGGTTTGGAGTGGCAGAGGGGAGATTGAAAGTGGATGTTAGGAGGAAGTTGTTTGCAGTGAGGGTGGTGAGAGCCTGGCACAGGTTGAGGGTGGTGAGAGCCTGGCACAGGTTGAGGGTGGTGAGAGACTGGCACAGGTTGAGGGTGGTGAGAGACTGGCACAGGTTGCCCAGGGAGGTTGTGGAGCACAGAATCACCCAATGTGAGCTTTGATCCCATTCTGTGCTTCTGTGCTCCACAACCTCCCTGGAGATTTTCAAGGCCAGGTTGGATGAGGCCTTGAGTGCTCTGTGCTAATGGGAGGTGTCCCTGCCTATGGCAGGAGGTTGGAACTGGATGATCCTTGAGGTCTCTTCCAACCTTCCCATTCTATGATTGACCCCCCTGGGAGGCCAGATTGGGGTGGCATAGCCACAGCAGAAGGCACAGCCATATCTCACCTCTCTGCCTTCAAAGGTGATGCTCTCCCCATTCTTGAGTGCTGTGATGATGGGCAGGATGGCTGGGGTGCCCCTGCAAGCAAGGTACACACAGTTTTAGCTGCCAACAGCCAGGCTATGCCCATGCCCAGCCTGGCACTTCATACTCACACTGGCAGGCCCATCTCCTGAGCTTTAGTTGCTAGGAATTTCCCCTTCTTTGGGTGGATCTGAAAAGAGTTCAAAAGACACAAGAACTGTGAGCCACACAAAGAGAGGGTCAGGAAACGAGGCCCACGCACTGACCTCTGCCCTCCCACAGCCACCACTCTAATCCAGCCCCAGAAAGCTCTGACTGGACTTGCTGGTTGCCAAGATGATGGAGTCCCTGAGCTTGGAAAAGATTTCAAAGATCATCAAGTCCAACATTAAGCACAGACTGCCAAACCCATCCCTGAACCATGTCCCTCAGCACCACATCTCCGCAGCTCTGACACCCCTGCAGGGATGGGCACTCCACAACCTTCCTGAGCAGCCTGGGCCTGGAAAACCCTTTTGGGGAAAAAAATGTTCCTCATGTTCAACCTAAACTTCCCCTGGGGCAACCTGAGACTGTTTCCATTTGTCCTATTGCTTGTTCCTTGGGAGAAGAGCCCAACCCTACCTTATTGCAACCTCTCAGGGAGCTGCAGAGAGCAATGAGCTCTACCCTCAGCCTCCTCTGCTCCACACTGCACACCCCCAGCTCCCTCAGCTGCTCCTCCCCAGCCCTCTTCTCCAGACCCTTCTCCAGCTTTGGTGCCCTTAGAATCATAGAATGGGAAGGTTGGAAGGGCCCTCAAAGCTCAGCCAGTTCCAACCCCCTGCCATAGGCAGGGACACCTCCCACTAGCACAGGGCACTCAAGGCCTCCTCCAGTCTGGCCTTGAACACCTCCAGGGAGGTTGTGAGGCACAGAAGAGCTCCAAGGAGGTTGTGGGGCAAAGAGAAGGGAAGATGAGAAGAGAAGCCTTCCAGGAGAGCTTGGAGTGGCCTTGCAGGGTCTGAAGGGGGCTGCAGGAAGGCTGGGGAGGGACTATTGACAAGGGCTGGGAATGGCAGGACAAGGGGAATGGGTTTGGAGTGGCAGAGGGGAGACTGAAAGTGGATGTTAGGAGGAAGTTGTTTGCAGTGAGGGTGGTGAGACACTGGCACAGGTTGAGGGTGGTGAGAGACTGGCACAGGTTGCCCAGGGAGGTATTCAAGGCCAGGTTGGATGAGGCCTTGAGTGCCCTGTGCTAGTGGGAGGTGTCCCTGCCTGTGGCAGGGGGTTGGAACTGGCTGATCCTTGAGGTCCCTTCCAACCTTCCCATTCTATGATTCTATAAATGCAGCCTTGAAAGTCTCCAGAGGAGACTCCACAACCTCTCTGAGCAGCATGCTCCAGGCCTCCAGCAACCTCAGTGTCAAGAAGTTTCTCCTCCTGCTGCAGTTTCTTGCTCCTTGTCTTACTGCTGCAAGAGATTGGTTCCATCCATGTGGTCACTTCAGATT
Organism: Eubucco bourcierii; assembly: GCA_013396675.1. Classification (NCBI taxonomy): domain Eukaryota; kingdom Metazoa; phylum Chordata; class Aves; order Piciformes; family Ramphastidae; genus Eubucco; species Eubucco bourcierii. Next base: position 39,319 of record VWZE01023185.1, read on the forward strand.
CCTTCCAGCTGCAGTACTCTGCCCTACAGCCAGCTCCCAACCCTGATCACAGGAGGTTCCCCCTGAACATGAGGAGCAACTGCTTTAAGGGTGGTGGAGCCCTGGAACAGGCTACCCAGAGAGGTGGTGGAGTCTCCACTTCTGCTGACATTCAGTGCCCACCTGGATGCATTCCTGTGTATCCCAGGCAGGGGTTTGGACTGGATGATCTCCAGAGCTCCTTTCCAAGCCCTCCCACTCTACACTGACTCAAGAGGTCTGTGTGTCCCAGCTTACTTTGCAAAGGAAAGCCATGACCAGGTCAGGTTGTTTGCTTGTACACATCTGTGGGTCACCTGCAGAAGGAAGCAGAACCACTCAGCCAGCACAAACACTTTGCTTAAAGCCAAAACCATCTCCAGAGTTTGCTACCATGTGAACAGGAACCACATCAGCCAGCCTGGAGCACAGCAGCAGAATGTGACCAGCACCTAAGGCCAGGGCCCACATTTTTAGCTACGACAGACTCAAATAAAGCCCAAGACCCACCCAGGCCAACCCCAACACCCCCTCAAAATGAAGTTATGGAGCCTGGAGTGGACAAGGGCAAACTACCACAGGGATTAATCACAGCCCAAGTAGGAATCCTAGAATGGGTTGGGTTGGAAGGGACCTCCAAAGCTCTCCCAGCCCAACCCCCTGCACTCAGCAGGGACATCCTCCATAGAGCAGGTTGCCCACAGCCCTCTCCAGCCTCACCTTCAATATCTCCAGAGATGTGGCCCCAACCCCCTCCCTGGGCAGCCTGTTGCAGTGTTCCAGCAGCCTCCTGGTGCAGAAGTTGTTCCTCACTTCCAATCTCAATCTGCTCTGCCCTCATTTCAGACCATTGCCCTCACCCTGTCCCTGCAGGCCTTTGGAAGCAGTCCCTCTGCAGCCTGCTTGGAGCCCCTTCAGGTACTGAAATGCAGCTCTAAGGTCTCCCCAGAGCCTTCTCTTGTCCATGCAGAACAACCCCAGCTCCCTCAGCCTGTCCTTGTGGGATTCTTCTACATCCTAGGCTTAATTACTTTCAGGTCAGCTTCCAAAGAAGCAGAGCTCATTCTGCTCCTTCAGCTGAGCTCCTCTGCAGAGGTCTGCAAGTGAGGGCCCAGAGGGCAGAAGCCTGTGCTCAACCTGCTGTCCTTTTGTGGAAGCTCCAAGGGTCAGGCCATGTATTTCACCTGTTTTCTTTGGACTGTCTTTTTCCTTGCCCTCCTCCAAGCTTTGTGGTGCAGCTCCTGGGGATCCAGGCCCTGTGTCTCCTTTAGGACTGTTTGCACCTTGGCTTGATTCTTCAGGGCTCTGTGGCAATCCATTTGCAGCAGCCAGAGGTTTTCCTGTCCCAAATCCAATCACGGCAGACAAAGATCACTCAGTTACAAGGGGTAGATAAAAGCATGAGCAGCATCCCCCTCCCCAGGCACAGTCAGGTAGGAACTGCACCAGAAGACAGAGCTCCTCCCAGGCTGACCTCTGTGGCACTGCCCAGCCCCTTCTTTCAGGAGGCATCTGGCATCAGAGCCACACAACCACTCAGCCTGAAGAGACATCCGAGCTCATGTCAAACTCTAACCTAGCACTGCCAGGGCACCGCCAAACCGCGCCCCTCGGCGCCCCCAAACCCGCAGCCCCTCGGCGCCCCCGAGCCCGCAGCCCCTCGGCGCCC
>VWZE01023186.1:0-12671 GCA_013396675.1 Eubucco bourcierii
CTCTCGCCGTGCACAGGGAGCTTCGGCGATCTCTCGCGGTGCACACAGTCTGAGAACAGTGTTTGGAGTCTGTTTTGCTTCAGGGGTCCTTCTGCTTTCTCTGTCATGCAGGAACACCTGCAGGATAGACAGGGAGACGCTGATGACATGGTCTGAAAGTGGCAGGCCAGCTCCAGCAGTGTTCTGTGAGGTAGCAGTGTGACAGTTACACAAACCTCCCTGTCTGCTTTGCAGGAGACAGGCAAGGAGCTGACAGGAATGCCTCTGACCTGTATCCTGCAGCTGGGTTGGGCCAGACCTGGGCACAGATCCAGGCTGGCTGCAGAGTGGGTTGAGAGCAGCCCTGAAGAAACACCTTGGGGGTGTTGGGTGCTGAGCAGCTCCCCAGCAGCCAGCAGTGCCCTCCTGCAGCCCAGCAGGCAGCTGTGTGCTGGCTGCAGCCAGAGCAGTGTGGGCAGAGGGCAAGAGAGGGGATTGTGCCCCTGGGCTCTGCTCTGCTCAGACCTCACCTCCAGTCCTGCCTCCAGCTCTGCTGTCCCCAGAGCTGTCAGAGCTGTTGTTGCTCTGGTGAGACCTCACCTGAAGTACTGTGTTGGGGAGCCCCCAAGACAGGAGAGACAGCAGGACCCTCCTGCTGGGGAGGGTCCAGAGGAGGCCATGGAGGTGGTCAGAGGGCTGGAGAAGCTCCCCTAGTGGGGCAGGCTGGGAGAGCTGAGGCTGTTCAGTCTGGAGAAGAGAAGGCTTCAGTGGGACCTTAGAGCAGCATTTCAGTATCTGAAGGTGACCTACAGGCAGGCTGGGGAGGGACTGTTCAGAAGGGCTTGGAGTGATAGGATGAGGGAAATGGATTGAAACTGGAGCAGGGCAGGTTCAGATTGGGCATCAGGAGGAAGCTCTGCACAGTGAGGGTGGTGAGACTGGCACAGGCTGCCCAGGGATGTGTTTGAGGCCCCATCCCTGGAGACACTGAAGGTCAGATTTGATGTGTCCCTGGGCAGCCTGCTGGGTGTCCCTGCTGCCTGCAGGGGGGGTGGNTACCTGCTTCCCTTCTGGCTCTTCCTGGCTTGTTGAAAGCTGTTTGGATCAAATGAACGAGAGTTCATCCCTCTAATTGGTCCTGAGTTTTTTTTTCCCCCATGAAGTTTTCAACAGATCTGCAACTTCTGAGCCCCGAAGTTCATTGCCCTTCCCATGACTCTTTGGATTGCCTAATTTCAGCAGGTGTGCCCTCAGCTTTGGCTTGCTTGATGCTCAGCAGGTATCACTTAGACCCCCTCAGGTATTTTTCTGAGCTCAGGCTTCAGAGGAAGATGAAGCATGATGAAGTGTGTGATGAAATAGAAATGCCTGAGTGTTAACACTTCAAAAAGAGGAGCCCACAAATCTTACTGCTGCTTTTATCTGTGGTGTTGTCAGCTGTGCTTTTGTGGCAATAGAAAATAGAGCACTGGAAGGCTCAGGCTTGGTGAAGTGTTGGCACTAATGGGTTAAGGAGTTTTTGGGTAGTGATATTATTGGTGACTGTTTTATAAGCTGAAGGCAATGTCCAGGGGAGTGTTTTTATTTAGGGGAGGGGGAAAATCATCATCTCTCCACAGCTCCCTGAAGGAAGGTTGGAGTGAGGTGGAGGTTGAGCTCCCCTACCATGGAACAAGTGACAGGATGAGAGGGAATGGCCTCAAGTTGCACCAGGAGAGGTTCAGGTTGGACATTAGAAGAAAATTCTTCCTCGAAAGGTTGGCACCAGCTGCCCAGGGAGGTGGCTGAATCCCCATCCCTGGAGGTGTTTCAGAGTGCTGAGGGCCATGGCTTAGCCCCAGCCTTGGCAGAGCTGGAGAATGGTTGGGCTGGGTGAGCTGAAAAGGCTTTGCCAGTCAAAATGATTCTGTGATTGTAGGTAAGTGGCATGGCCTGAGGAGGGCTTTTCTGTGATCTGCCAATTAAAGCAGCTAAACATTTGGTACAAAAGCCTCACAGTTTGGAAGCTCTTCTGAGCTGACTTCATCTGCTTGTTGGGATGGAGGGGGTTGGGAGGAACCTCTGGAGGTCATTGACTCCAAACCCCCTGATGCCAGAGCAGCATCACCCAGAGCAGGGCACACAGGAACACATCCAGATGGGGCTTGAAGGTCTCCAGGGAAGGAGACTCCACAGCCTCTTTGGGCAGTCTGCTCCAGGGCTCCAGCACCCTCACAGCAAGGAAGTTTCTCCTCATGTTGAGGTGAATCTTCTGTGTTCTGGCTTGCACCTATTGCTCCTTGCCCTGTCCCTGGGCACCACTGAACAGAGCTTGGCACCCTTCAGATATTTATAGGCATTCTTATAGGGTTTACATTTGACAGCAGTGCTGTGTGGCCACAGCTTTACACAGCTTGCTGCTGGGACTATTAATCATCTTTGACTAATTGTTATTTATCAAAGCCAGTTGTTCTTAACTTAAGCAATTAGGGCAATCATTCCTAAGCTGTGTCTGAAGTTACAGTCAATTTAACTGTTGTTCTGTGGTCTGTAAACTCTCCTGTAGGTCTTTCTCCTGCAGGGAGGAGGTGCTCAAGGTGGTTGGAAGTTTATCTTCCAAAAGCAGAGATTGCACTCATTGTGCTTCACTCTTGGAGAGTTGCTACTTCTGACCCTGAAACTAAGTCTAGGACTGGTGTGGAACTGCACAACCTCTTGAACACCAAATTAGGGCACCACTGCATAAGGTTTCTGCAGTCCTGCAGAAGGGCTCCAGCAGCAGGACAAAGCTTTTCCTCTAGAAGCCTGCACAGCTCTGTCTGCAGCAGCAATGATTCCTGCTGGTTTGCTTCACACTGGGGAGGAAAAGTGCTCTTAAATCTGGAGGAAGAGCAATGTTGTCCCTGCAGCACCCAAAAAGGGGATGCCAACAGCACAGGGCTCTGGTGTTACTCCTGGGAACTTTTACTGGCCTTGGGGGTGCTAGTTCAGAACTGGCTGAAATTGAGCCAGGGTGTGCCCAGGTGGCCAGGAAGGGCACCAGCAGCCTGGCCTGGATCGGCAATGGTGTGGCCAGCAGGAGCAGGGAAATGGCTGTGCCCCTGTGCCCAGCACTGGTGATGCCACAGCTCAGATACTGTGTCCAGTTTTGGACACCTCACTGTAAGAAGGACATTGAGGTGCTGGAGTGGGTACAGAGAAGGACAATGAGGGGTCTGAGGAGCAAGTCTTATGAGGAGAGGCTGTGGGACCTGGAGAAGAGGAGGCTGAGGGCAGAGCTCATTGCTCTCTGCTGCTCCCTGAGAGGAGGCTGCAGGCAGCTGGGGGTTGGGCTCTGCTCCCTAGGCTCAGGTGCTGGAAGGAGAGGAAATGTCCTGAAATTGTGCCAGGGGAGGGTTAGGTTGGAGAGGAGGGAAAATGTCNGGGTTAGGTTGGAGAGGAGGAAAAATGTCTTTGGTGCCAGAGTGGTCAGGGAGTGGCAGAGGCTGCCCAGGGAGGTGGTGGAGTGCCCATGGCTGGAGGTGCTGCAGAAAGCTGTGGCTATGGCACTGTGGCCAGGGTTTGGTGGCCATGGTGGGGTTGGGTTGCTGCTTGGACTGGGTGAGCTTGGAGGTGACAAAGGATTTTGAGAAGCTGAGCACAGAAAGTACAGCTACCTGAAGGGAAGTTGTAGCCAGCTGGGGTTGGGCTCTGCTGCCAGGCACCCAGGGACAGAAGAAGAGGACACAGCCTCAAGCTGTGCCAGGGGAGGTTTAGGCTGGATGCTAGGAAGAAGTTCTTGAGAGAGAGAGTGATTGGCATTGGAATGGGCTGCCCAGGGAGGTGGTGGAGTGCCCATCCCTGGGGTTGTTGAAGAGGAGGCTGCATGAGGCACTCAGTGCCATGGCTTAGTTAATGAGAAGCTGTTAGGTGCTAGTTTGGACTGGATGATCTCAGAGGTCTTTTCCAACCTGCTTAATGCTGTGATTCTGTGAGAAGTGCAAGAGGTTTGAGGAGCAAATCTCATGAGGACAGGCTGCTGGACCTGGGCTTGCTTGGTGTGCAGAAGAGGAAGCTGAGGGGAGACCTCATTACTCTCTACAGCTCCCTGAAAGGAGGTTGCAGTGAGGCTGATTTTTGGCCTCTTCTCCTGTGTGAATAATGACAGGACAAGAAGAAATGGTCTCAAGATGAACCAGAGGAGGCTTAGGTTGAGTATCAGAAAAAATGTCTTTGCTGCAGGAGTGCTCAGGGACTAGAAGAGGCTGCCCAGGGAGGTGGTGGAGTCCCCATGCCTGAGTGCGCTCAAGAAAGCTGCTGTGGCCATGGCACTTGGGGCCAGGGTTTGGTGGCCATGGTGGTGCTGGGTTGATGGTTGGACTCAGTCATCTTAGAGGTCTCTTCCAACCCAAACAACTCTATGATTCTTCAGCATCTCTTGTGTGCTGGTTTCAGGCTGATTGGAATCTTTGAATGGAGAAAATTATATTCTAGGCTGTGAAAAGCAAACAGTGGTGATGTCTGCTGCACTCCTAGGCTTGCTGGGGTGTGTAAGAACAAGAACACAACCATAGATAGCAGTCTCTTGGTCTCTCTCTGGGAGCTGGTGGATCCTCTCCTCTCTCCTAACCTCACTAACCACTTTCCTTCTAACCCCACTTGCTCATCCTCCAAACTCCCCTTGGACCTAAGGCAGACCCTAGGGTAAGGCAGAGGGGTGGGGAGAAGGTGGAAGGGTGGTTGGGAGCCCCTCCTGGGGTCTCTGATTGCTGGGAGGGGAGTTGTGTTTCTGTATCCCCTTTAACTTGTCTCTGTCTGTAACTATTCCTGTCTGTTGTGTCTGTCTCTGCTTGTACATTGTGCTGAGCTGTAAACAGAGCTTCAGTCCTTCACTTCCAGCTGGCTGAGTCTAGTCTGGGGGATTTTACACCTTGAGGAAGATCTTTGTTCCCATCCCTTGATCTCACTTTCCTCCTCAGCTGTATTTCTGCTTCTTCCACCTCCCATCTTGTGCTCATTCCCACACCTTGCCTTCATTTTGTGATATATTGGCCTGAATACCTCACTTGGAACTCAGTGTGGTAACAGCAGAGCCTCTGCTGATAGCCTCCAGCCCCTCTGCCTGCTTCCAGCCTGAGACTGCTGCTGTATTCTTTTTCCTTTGGACTGCAGCCCTCAGAAGGGGAGGTTTACCTCCTGGGCAGCTGAGGTGTGAGCTCTGCAAACCCTCTCCCATGTGAACAGCCTCAGTGTTGTGTGAAGAACATCTGTAAGAAATAACTGTGAGCAGGGAGTTGGTCTTTGCCCAGATCCCAATGGAAAAGTGGCCTGATGAGTTCTCAGGGTAGGAGCTGACCAGGGTTGATGTTTTTGCCTGCAGCCTTGAACCCAAATGGCTTTCACAGGAAAAGAAATCTCACTGTACCCCAAAGGCTACAACCAGGCTCTGCTTGGTGATGCACTAAAGGAGCCAGCAATGGGCACCTGCAGCCCAGCAGGACATTGGCAGCTTGGGCTGCATGCAAAGAAGTGTGGCCAGAGATGGAGAGAGAGCCCTCTGCCTCCTGCCCTCTGCCTCCTGCCCTCTGCCTCCTGCCCTCTGCCTCCTGCCCTCTGCCTCCTGCCCTCTGCCTCCTGCCCTCTGCCTCCTGCCCTCTGCCTCCTGCCCTCTGCCTCCTGCCCTGCTGAGACCTCACCTGCAGTACTATGGGTTGGGCCTCCAGCACAAGTAAGGTATGGAGTGGGTTGAGAGGAGCCACAAAGATGCTCAGAGGGCTGGAGAACCTCTGCTCTGGGGGCAGGTTGGCAGAGTTGGACTGTTCAGCCTGGAGAAGAGAAGGCTTCAGGGAGCCCTCAGAGTTATGTTTCAGTATCTGAAGGGCACCTGCAGAAGGGCCTGTGGGGATAGGGTGAGGGCAGTGGTTTGAAACTGGAGCAGGGCAGGTTCAGATTGGGCATCAGGAGGAAGCTCTGCACAGTGAGGGTGGTGAGACTGGCACAGGCTGCCCAGGGATGTGTTTGAGGCCCCATCCCTGGAGACACTGAAGGTCAGATTTGATGTGTCCCTGGGCAGCCTGCTGGGTGTCCCTGCTGCCTGCAGGGGAGGTGGACAAGACTTTTGAGGGTCCCTTCCAACTGGATGCAGTCTGTGGCAGGGAGGCTGGACCAGATGACCTTTGCAGGTCCCTTCCAGCCCCTGACATTCTGTGATTCAGTGATCTGTAAAATGCCTGCTGTGCTTCCCAGGCTGATGTCTGTGCTGTAGCTCCACTTCTAGCCCATCCCAGTGCTGCCCAAGGGCTGTGATGTTGATGCCTGAGGCAGGCTCTGCATCCTGTCCCCATACCTGCTTCCCTTCTGGCTCTTCCTGGCTTGTTGAAAGCTGTTTGGATCAAATGAACACTTGCTGTGTCCCTGGGCAGCCTGCTCTGGTTGGAGGTGTCCCTGGTGAGTCCAGGGGGCTTGGACAAGATGCCCTTTGAGGGTCCCTTCCAACCCAATGCCACCTGTGAATGTGAGTTAGTTTTTGTCTTGTCCTTTACTACAGAGCTCCTGTTAAGGTCTCTGCATTCTCTTCCCAGCTCTTCCATGTTGCCTATATCCTCATCAAGTTTGCAAATTCTCCTCGCCCAGACCTCTGGATCCTGGAGAGATCAGTGGACTTTGGAAGGACCTACACTCCCTGGCAGTATTTTGCTTGTGAGTATCTCTCCTTGTGTCACTGCTCTGTTGCTGGCAGATTTCTTCTTTGATCCCATTCTGTGCTTCTGTGCTCCACAACCTCCCTGGGCAACCTGTGCCAGTGTCTCACCACCCTCACTGCAAACAACTTCCTCCTAACATCCACTTTCAATCTCCCCTCTGACACTTCAAACCCATTCCCCTTGTCCTGCCATTCCCAGACCTTGTCAATAGTCCCTCCCCAGCCTTCCTGCAGCCCCCTTCAGATCCTGCAAGGCCACTCCAAGCTCTCCTGGAAGCCTTCTCCTCTCCAGGCTGCAGAGCCCCAACTCTCTCAGCCTGTCCTCACAGCAGAGCTGCTGCAGCCCTCTCAGCATCTTGGTGGCCTCCTCTGCACTGGCTCCAACACTTCCATGTCCTTCCTGTGCTGGGGGCTTCTAATTTGTGTGGAGTGGTAAATACCTGTGAGTATGTTGTGTATATCTCTGCTTGGATACTTTGCCATGCTGTAAATAGAGCTACAGCTCACTTCCAAGCTGGCTGAGCTAGTCTGGTAAATCTGAAGTGTGGGGAAGGAGAATTCTTAACTTATCGCATTCTCAGGTTTGGGGTACATAGAATCATAGAATGGGAAGGTTGGAAGTGACCTCAAAGCTCATCCAGTTCCAACCCCCTGCCATAGGCAGGGACACCTCCCACTAGCACAGGGCACTCAAGGCCTCACATCAGAGCTGCTGCTGCTCCTTGCCAAAAGTCAAAGTGAGATGCAAACATTTGGGGTGGATACAGAGCTTTTGAAGGGGGCTGATATGAGAAATGTAGTGCCAGGCATCACTGAATTGCTTAGGGGGAGAAATTGATTTGGTTTAGGGATGGGGAGCACCTCTGCTATGAGGACAGGTTGAGAGGTTGTTGCACATGCAGAAGAAGAGAAGACTCCAAGGAGACCTTAGAGCAACCTTCTGGTATTTGAAGGGGCTCCAGGAGAGCTGCAGAGAGAATTCTGACAAAAGTATGGAGTGAAAGGGTGAGAGGTGATGGCTTTAAATTGGAAAGTGCTCAGTTGAGATTCCCTACTAGAAAGCAATTCTTCCCCATGAGGGTGGTGAGACACTGGAAGGGGGCAAAGAAGATCTGGAGAGGGACTTGGGACAAAGGCATGGAGTGACAGGATGAGAGGTAATGGCTTCACACTGGAAGAAGTTGGATTGAGATGGATTTAGGAAGCAGTTCTTCCCATGAGGGCATTGAAGCACTGGAACAGGTTGTCAGAGAGGTTGGAGGTTCCAAGCCTGGAAGTGTTGAAAGCCAGGTTGGTTGGGATCATCAGCAAGCTGGGCTAGAAGGAGCTGTGCCTTCCCATGGCAGGGAGGCTGGAATTAGATGATCTTGAAGGTCCCTTCCAACTCAAACCACTTTATGAATCTATGGATTTCCATTTTCCTGTAGTGAGTGACACAATCACTGTCACTAATTCAATTAGAGAGCAGAACGTACCTGAGAGAACAGCAGACAGCTCTATAATAATCATGATGATGATGATAATAATAATAATAATGTTTATCTTCACATAGAAGAATATTTTTGTTCTACTTTGACTAGATTCCAAGGCAGATTGCTTGGAGCTGTTTGGAAAGGAAGCAAATCTTCCAGTGAGGAAGGACAATGATGTCCTCTGCACCACGGAGTACTCTCACATTCTGCCTCTTGAGAATGGAGAGGTAAGTGCTGTGGGGAGGCCAAGGTGTGGGGCTGGAAGCACAGAGCATCTCTGAGAGCTGTGGGGAGGCCAAGGTGTGGAGATGAAGCAAAGAGCATCTCTGAGTGCTGTGAGGAGGCCAAGGTGTGGGGCTGGAAGCACAGAGCATCTCTGAGAGCTGTGGGGAGGCCAAGGTGTGGAGATGAAGCAAAGAGCATCTCTGAGTGCTGTGAGGAGGCCAAGGTGTGGGGCTGGAAGCACAGAGCATCTCTGAGAGCTGTGGGGAGGCCAAGGTGTGGAGATGAAGCAAAGAGCATCTCTGAGTGCTGTGAGGAGGCCAAGGTGTGGGGCTGGAAGCACAGAGCATCTCTGAGAGCTGTGGGGAGGCCAAGGTGTGGAGATGAAGCAAAGAGCATCTCTGAGTGCTGTGAGGAGGCCAAGGTGTGGGGCTGGAAGCACAGAGCATCTCTGAGAGCTGTGGGGAGGCCAAGGTGTGGAGATGAAGCAAAGAGCATCTCTGAGTGCTGTGAGGAGGCCAAGGTGTGGGGCTGGAAGCACAGAGCATCTCTGAGAGCTGTGGGGAGGCCAAGGTGTGGAGATGAAGCAAAGAGCATCTCTGAGTGCTGTGAGGAGGCCAAGGTGTGGGGCTGGAAGCACAGAGCATCTCTGAGAGCTGTGGGGAGGCCAAGGTGTGGAGATGAAGCAAAGAGCATCTCTGAGTGCTGTGAGGAGGCCAAGGTGTGGGGCTGGAAGCACAGAGCATCTCTGAGAGCTGTGGGGAGGCCAAGGTGTGGAGATGAAGCAAAGAGCATCTCTGAGTGCTGTGAGGAGGCCAAGGTGTGGGGCTGGAAGCACAGAGCATCTCTGAGAGCTGTGGGGAGGCCAAGGTGTGGAGATGAAGCAAAGAGCATCTCTGAGTGCTGTGAGGAGGCCAAGGTGTGGGGCTGGAAGCACAGAGCATCTCTGAGAGCTGTGGGGAGGCCAAGGTGTGGAGATGAAGCAAAGAGCATCTCTGAGTGCTGTGAGGAGGCCAAGGTGTGGGGCTGGAAGCACAGAGCATCTCTGAGAGCTGTGGGGAGGCCAAGGTGTGGAGATGAAGCAAAGAGCATCTCTGAGTGCTGTGAGGAGGCCAAGGTGTGGGGATGAAGCAAAGAGCATCTCTGAGAGTTGTGGGGTGTACCATGGAGATGGTAGAAGCAAAGAGCAGCTCTGTCAGAAGTTTGCTCTTCAATAAACCCCTAGAACTGGGAGCAAGTCTCCAGCCATGGGTGCTGGGATCTACATTCAGAAGTCCACAAGCAGGCATTTAAGTATCTGGGGAGATGTTTGGAGGGGCAGGAGCTGGCTTCTCCTAACTTTCACCTTTCCCTCTGGGGTTGGGGGGTGCTCAGAGCCACCTGTGTTGACTTTTACCATGGCTCAGGCAGCTCAGAGCCTGTGGAGGTGCTGACCTTGTCCCCTGAACACCTCCTGTGAGCACTGCAGCATGAACTGCCCCACAACAGCTCATGGCAGCAGGGGCTGGGGCAGCAGATACTTCCCACTCAGGAACAAGAAGATATTTGAGAAGGATACACCAAATGCTCTCTGTTTATAATCTAATCCATGTGTTTGGACAAGGTTGCTCTGATTTTAGCTGCTGTTTCTTGCTAGGCAGAGCTGTGGCTTGTGTTATTTGAATGGATGTTCAACTCCTGGCTGTGCTGCTGGCTCCTGCTGATGTTCTCCTTGCACGTCTGAGCTGGTTAGAAGCCAGATCTGAACTCCTCAAGTGTTGTGAGCACATGGATGTGGGGTTGAAATTTCCTCTTCCTAGGAACAAATGATGGGAGGAGGCCAAGGTGTGGGGCTGGAAGCAAAGAGCATCTCTGAGAGCTGTGAGGAGGCCAAGGTGTGGGGATGAAGCAAAGAGCATCTCTGAGAGCTGTGAGGAGGCCAAGGTGTGGGGATGAAGCAAAGAGCATCTCTGAGAGCTGTGAGGAGGCCAAGGTGTGGGGATGAAGCAAAGAGCATCTCTGAGAGCTGTGAGGAGGCCAAGGTGTGGGGCTGGAAGCAAAGAGCATCTCTGAGAGCTGTGAGGAGGCCAAGGTGTGGGGATGAAGCAAAGAGCATCTCTGAGAGCTGTGAGGAGGCCAAGGTGTGGGGATGAAGCAAAGAGCATCTCTGAGAGCTGTGAGGAGGCCAAGGTGTGGGGATGAAGCAAAGTGCATCTCTGTGAGCTGTGAGGAGGCCAAGGTGTGGGGATGAAGCACAGAGCATCTCCAGGATGAGAGCAAATGGTCTGAAGTTGCACTGAGGCAGGTTTAGGTTGGATGTCAGAAGAAACTTCTTCCATGGAAGGGTTCTGCAATACTGGCAGAGGCTGCCCAGGGAGGTGACTGAATCTCACCCCTGGAGGTGTTCCAGAGAGGCAGAGCTGTGGTGCTGAGGGCTATGCCTTGGCAGAGTTGGTCTAGGGAAGCTGGAAAGGCTTCTCCAGCTGCAGCAGTTGTGTGATTCTATCTTGGAGCAGGATTTGTCTCTTACCATGTCTGGAGAATTCTTCTGATGAAATCTTGCAAAGAACAACTTGCAGAGAGGAGCACTGCTGGGGCTGTGCCCTCTCAGGTGCTGTGTGACCTCTCCTAAAGGAATTGTGCTGCAGCCAAGGGCACCACTGCCTTGTCTTGTGCTTGGGTGTCCAGGAGCCAGCTGAAAGCAGCAACCTCTTGTCTGGCCAGTTGTGAAGAAAGCTCCTCGGGGTGCAGGCTGAGTTGTTAATTGCTGCTTGCTGGGCTTGCTCTCTCTCAAAAGCAGAGCTGTTGTTGGGGATGTCAGCTGAAGCTGCTCTCCTCCAAGGGCATTTTCTGAAGCAACAGCTCTGTGCCTGCTTCCAAAGGGCCATTAATATGCTCCCAGGCACTGGACCTGCTAACAATAATATTTTCCCGGAATGTTTGTGCCTTAACCCAAAAATAACTGTACTTTGGGAAAGAGCCAAACCCTTTTTACTCAGGCAAAGCTCCCATTGCCACTCTCAGCTGTTACTAGAACTCTTTGTAGCTGCTCCTCCTGTTTTTGTCCTAGCCAAACATGCACTTTTTGTGTCTTACACTCACTCTTTGCAAAACACAGGCACTTTTTTTTTCCCCTCAGTGTCCTAGAAGGGTAATGAGAATGCAGGAAAGTCCAAGACCAACAGCAGTGTTTTCCTTACTGTCCTGGCTTTGGTATGAAATGTCCCTTTAATGGTATTTCCCTTTAGGACAAGGGACACTGGATGCAAACTGGAACCCAGCAAGTTCCACCTCAACGTGAGGAAAAAGCTTCTTTGCTGTGAAGGTTAACACATTTAGGCCTCCAAGACTCTGCCCTAGTGGGGCCCCACCTGAAATATCATATCCAGCTCTGAGCTCCCCAGTTCAGGAGGGACAGGGATCTGCTGGAGAGAGTCCAAGGGAGGGCTATGAGGATGCTGCAGGGACTGGAGCAGTGCCTGAGGAGGAGAGGCTGAGGGCCCTGGGGATGGTTAGTATGGAGAGGAGAAGGCTGAGAGGGGATCTGAGCAACGTCTGTAAATGTTTAAGGGCTGGGGGCCAGGAGGTGGGGGACAGCGACAGGCTCTGCTCACCTGTGGGATAGGACAAGGAGCAGTGGATGGAAACTGCAGCACAGGAGGTTCAGCTCAAGATGAGGAGGAACTTCTGGTCTGTAAGGGTCCCAGAGCCCTGGCACAGGCTGCCCATGGAGGTTGTGGAGTCTCCTTCTCTGGAGCCTTTCCAGCCCCATTTGGATGTGTTCCTGTGTGCCCTGCCCTGGGTGGTGCTGCTGTGGGAGGCAAGTTCATAGATTCATAGAATGGTTTGGATTGGAAGGGACCTTGAAGGTCATCTGGTTCCTGGCAGCTGGTCCCTGGCATTGGCAGGGACACCTCCCACCAGCACAGCTTGCTCCAGGCCTCATCCAACCTGGCCTTGAACACCCCCAGGGACTGGGCATCCAGAACCTTCCTGGGCATCCTGTGCCAGTGTCTCACCACATTCAGTGTCAAAAATGTCTTCCTAATATCCAGTCTAAAACTGCCCTTCTCAAGGTGAAATCCATTCCCTCTTCTTGGACTCAATGTTCTCTGGAGGTCCTCTCTCCGTGTCCCACTGCCCCTGTGTCTCCATGCCCCCCATGCCTCTCTCCATGCCCTGCTGCCCCCATGTCTCCATGCCCCCTGTGCCTCTCTCCATGCCCCCTGTGCCTCTCTCCATGCCCCCTGTGCCTCTCTCCATGCCCCCTGTGCCTCTCTGTCCCCATGTCTCCATGCCCCTGTGCCTCTCTCCATGCCCTGTGCCTCTCTCTCTGTCCCCGTGTCTCCATGCCCCCC
>VWZE01023187.1:2759-35151 GCA_013396675.1 Eubucco bourcierii
AAATTAATATACAATATTAATTTTGAAAAATCCTATCTTGCATCATTTATTACTACCCAAGACCCATTAATACCTGCCATAACAACACTCCAGGGCAAAGCATTATGGTAAACTGCTGTGCTTTCTTAATTGCCTTTCCACTTGGACCTCATTTTGAGATATATAGGCATTTAGGGAATGTAATTTAGTTTGAGAAACCAGACTATGACTGACAGGTTCCTTAAAAAAAAAAAAAAAAGGTAATAATGTAAACTCTGAGCCCCGAACAATTACTTGACCCCAAGTTCCATTTATCCTTCTTTGAGTAACTCCCTCCCTGGATGTGTTCAAGGCCAGGTTAGACAAGGCCTTGAGTAACCTGTACTAGTGGGAGGTGTCCCTGCCTATGGCAGGGTGTTGGAACTAGATGATCCTTGAGGTCCCTTCCAACCTTACCACTCTATGATTCTGTGAACTATTTAATTATTAATACACATCTCAGTAGAGTACCACAGGATAACTATTGTACTCCATGGTCCTACAGAAATTTAATCCTTTTTTTTTTTTTTTTCCATAAAACATTGGTTAGTGGAGCAGGAGAATTTTGTTCCCATCACTCCTTTAAGTCTTCTTGTAAACTGATTCTTAAATGGGGATGTTACTTAAAAATTTTCTAGGGTTTATTTTTATGATATAAGATGTTACATTCAATGCTGACACAAAATTAAATGTAAATCTTATGTTTATTGTTATGATAAAGGTAGATACATAAACTGCTATTCATTTTATAGCAATAAATACACATGATTTTCCTAAGACCAACCAACAAAAAAACATTCTGTCACACCCCACCCCCCCCAAAAAAAACAAATGACAAAACAAACCCGACAACAACAACCGATAAAAATACCCACAAACAAACAAACAAACAAACAAAACCCCCAAAACCTTACTTGGAATAATTCCCATCAATTTTACAAATTTTCTCTCTATTTTCTATGTTTTTTAAAAGGTGAAACACTGAATTTTAATGAAACAATAGAAAAAAATGTTGAAATATGTGCTTTTTTTTTTTTAAAAAAACATTTTACATGCTGCTATATGCTTATTTGTGATAGCTTACTTGCTTTAAAGGATGTTGAAACAAGATGATCTGAGTAAGGATCATCACAACAAACAGCTAAACACAGCAACCACTCTTTTAAACGTGGGTTTTCTGGTGACACAAAGTGAGTTTGCATATACAGAGATTGATAGGGCTTCTGTTCCACATGATAGAAGGAAACCGAGGGAGGGGAACTCAGTGAGATGGGTTTGGCTGCCCGGGAATCTGGTGGACAGAAGAAAAGCATTACATGAGATCTGATCGTGACTTAGGAGGCCTGGAAAGCACAGGCAAGAGTATTTGTATGTCCATATCTGTTCCTTTGAATCCACACAGCAAAGAGTTAATCATGCTTTGGTCAAATAAATCAGACTTTGGCATGTTGCAGACTGTTTTTGCCAGATGATGTTTAAAAGGAAGTACTAGTAGTTGGCTAGCTCGTGAGGCTTGCTGGTGTCACATCTGTTACTTGATGGAAAATCAGCTGAAGGTGTAACTGAGGATCGATCTGATTTCTCAACTACGTCTTCAAAGCAAATGGATTTTCACTATGGATGTTGCAAGCAAAGCTTGAAAAATTTGAATGCATGATCAGTGTATGGACTGTGCAAGGATATTACAGCAGCAGTCCTATAGAACTGCTTTGCACACAAAACCAGCTGCTACCAACTCTCTGCATGTTGTATGGGGGTAGGATATGGGCACTCGTTTCTAGGACCTGCATGCAATTGCGCTGCATAACTTACTGACATTTAAAACATCCTTTTGCAGTTCCCAAAACAGCCAGGAAGGTAGTAAAGATTAACCGTGAATATGGCATGTAAAAGCAGTTCAAAAAGACTGATCCTATTTTATGAACCCAAATATATGCTACAGATTAAAGGCAAACTTGGGAGAAAATTCAGCACAAAGGAAGATGGATAACTCTGTGTAACCCTGTGCTGTGAAACTGTGTAGAATTTTCTTTAGATTTACAGTAACTAAAACTAATTTGTTAGACATCCCAGTAAGACCAAACATTGCAAAACACTTGGACAGGTAATAAATTTGTAATTGAGCATATAAGATACACAATGAATTTTTTTCTTTCCTTTTTTTTTTTTCCTTTTTTTCTGTAGGAGGAAAAGAATTTGAAAAAATTCAATTTTTACTTTTGAAAATTATGATGAGCCATTTTTCAAGTGTATAGTAACATAAGGACTACAGACAAAGTAAGTAATTCTTACCTGACACTTTTCATTTTCCTTAGTGACAGTTCATTTAAGTTAGTTCATACTTGTTTTTTATTTTGGCAGCAAACGGTGACAGAAAGAATTATTAGTTCAAAGTGAAGTAAAGTAATTGCATTTTAGTGTTTAAATTGGTCTCCTAATAAAAGTAAA
Organism: Eubucco bourcierii; assembly: GCA_013396675.1. Taxonomy (NCBI): domain Eukaryota; kingdom Metazoa; phylum Chordata; class Aves; order Piciformes; family Ramphastidae; genus Eubucco; species Eubucco bourcierii. Next base: position 5,226 of record VWZE01023187.1, read on the forward strand.
ACACATATTACATTTTAATGAAATGGCCTTCAATTTATTAGTAACATTTCTGCATGCAATTGGTATTCCTGCAACTAGTTAATCACTATAATATGTAGGAAATTAATGATATTTTATTCTATTATAGTCAATTTGTATTCCTCCTCCAGAATCTACAATATAGTCAGATCAGTTTTATTACCCAGTCATCTTATGTTTATATGTCAGATAATATTCATTTGATGTTTATACTTTCTTAATGTCAAAGGCTAAAGTTGTTCAGATAACCTTTCTGTGGGCATTTCAAATTGCAGAATTCTGAAACACCTCATCCAGATAAAAATAGCCCATAGACCCATATAAGCTCAACAAAGGAAATAGAAACCCCATGAAAGCTATTTCCTCAGAAGACCTGCACTTAGCTTACAAAACAAGCCCTGCTTCTCCCCAGTTTGCATTATGCTTGAAACAATCCTTATCATTTGGAGCAGCATATAGTCTGAATCTAGGAGAAAGCCAAAGCATTCTGATATAACAGATAACTCATTAATGTTAGTAATGAATGAGTGAAATACTAAAACTGGTTAAATTATTTTTAAGAGTTATTTCTATTGTTTGAGAGTTAAAACACAACAAAACCCAACAATGCTCTACATTGTATGAGTTTGCCAGGGAAACTTTGTATGAGTAGGTTCAATTATTTGTCTTTTCCTTTGATCTGAAAGAAACAAGGCAGCATTAGTTTTCTTAATGATTGTTCTCTCCTGAATTCACCTGTGTTTAAAATTTTCTCTGGGGCTTCTGAAAGAAGACCAATACCCTATTTAATGAAGTAACTGATATCTGCATCTAAGATGAAATTTACTTCTAGGCAAAGTCAGCCAAAGGTCTCTTTACAAACAGAGTTTGTTCTGACATTGTTCACTGAGTTTATCTTACTTAGGAGAAAAAAAATCTACGTTGTCTTCACATTTGGAATATACCTATTTGCTAAAAATACCTCAGGTGAAATCTTTTAGAACTGTATTTCAGTATCTTGATTTCCTTTTCAGATTAAAATTCATCAAGATAATGAAATGAAAACAGTCAGAAAACTCTCTTCTGTCTTGCAAAATATATTAAAATATGCAGTTTAAACAGATCAAAATACTTAGTAGTGTTTGTCAATATGTGGTAACATTGAATAGCTGATGTCTAGTAATATCTAGTATATTGTCAGTTGAATGCATGTCCAGTGCTAACCATAAACAAGAATAAATAAATTAATGTTAGATAGCAGATCATTTTCTCTGTTGAATACACCTGAAATCATATGCAGTATTCAGAAAATAGAAACACCGAATGTTAGGTGTTGGAAGAGACCTCCACGGACATATTTATGTCCATGAACATATTTATGTCTATCCAATGGCCTTTAAACTTAAAAGGGGAAAACGCAAAGTAGTCACTTTTCCAGTCTGTAATAGAAGATTGCAAATGATGGCTCTCTTCCATGCTGCCAAGAGATGCCAAATCGACAACTGATAAAGAACAGCAATGGAAAATAATTGCATTTGCATTTGTCTGGTTTGTCTTGGCTTTCTAACACATGAGGACCTTTACTTACTCTATTTAACAACCCACCAAAAGCTGTGCAGCGGTACAGATGTTTCGCAGTGTTGCTGTATGCAGTAGAGCTCTTCTTCCACAGCCAAGTGAACAGGTCATCTTGGCTGCAGCCAGTAGCATGTTTGGCTGCTTGCTTGGCCCCTGGCTGAGGCACACATTTTCCACTAAATTCCAGTGACAGAACAGAAGGCATCCACATCATCCACAGCAGCCTAGCTGAGGGCATGATACTGCTCACTCAGCCATGTACACTCCAGCCTAGCATTGAATTGTCTCAGCTTGATGCTATTTCTTTACGCTAGTAAACAAAAAACTGTATTGAGTCTGTGGCTTGAAAAACAGTTGCATAGCTAGAAATACTTTAAAATCTAATATAAACTGTAGATTTTACTAAAACAGGCATATTAAAAGTTCCTATAGCTGACAGAAGAGATAATTAGTACAAATAAAATATTGCATACTTACTTACATAAAATTTTTATTACTTTCTTCAACAGTATTTACAATGCCACAGAGTAAAACTAAGACTTGGTTTAGTGGCTTGTTCCAAGGCTGTGAAAACCATGAACCATTATATTATGTTTCATGTATCCACAAGGAAACAGGAAGAAAAATTTGGAGGTTAGGGATGACAAGAGGAGAATCTGGTAGAAACATTTTTCATCATGACCTAATGTAAAACAGTGCTTTGCAAAGCAAATGGTGTTGTAGTTGAGGTAATTGCACAGTAGCTCTCAGTATTTATATTTAAGCAAAATCCTTGAGATAGACACCCTAAGAGGTAAACAAATTATGAAAAGTGAATAAAAGAAATATATATTCTTTGCATCGTGAGTGCACAGCATTGAGTATGTTGCAGCTTTTCAGCCACTGAAGTAATTTTTTTTAGCAAAACGGAGAGTAGGCCAAAGTGAACATGGAAGCAACGTCTTAAAGATCTGTCACTCTTACAGATAATATAAATTTGAAATGTACATACATAAGCTTCAGAGAAAAAGATGATAAGGGGAACTTTAAAGACAACTTTAATGTGAACTGCAGTGGATGTAAACAAACAGCTATCATGAAAAGTTCTTTGGTGATTTCAGAGTATGAGGAAAATGTGCACATTTTCTTTCATGTACTGAAATATTTCCTTATGTAACAGATATAATGGGGCATCAGGTGTGACAAAGTGCTTGATAGCAGCTGAAAAACAGGCTGACACTTGAACCAAAAGGGAAAATAATCAGCTTATCTTGTTGCTTGAGCTGTACAATCATTTTTATTATGTTATAAACTGAAAATGCCTGTTTGCTTGTTTGTTTTCTCAGTGGGAAATAGAGTGTGAAAAAATAGGGTAGAAGTAATGCCAAGTGCACAGGCTATTCAATCCTTGAAGTCACATCTCACATGGTTTCCAAAATTAGCTATATTGCAGAGAATGAAAGACTACCAAGTGCCAGTAGATCATAGCACAACTTGGGCTGCCATACTACTGTACAATGAAATAGTACTGCTTGCTTGTCGCAGTGGTTTTGCAATTATTCCTTTGGAATCAGTAGAAAAATAGTGCCTTTAATGGGGGTAGGATCAAATCTTACTGCGGTAGCATTTACAACTAGCCCTGTGCATTTTGTGTTTGAGAATGTGGGTGATACAGGGAAGCTTGTCAAGTGCTGAGATGGCTTAGGTAGACAATATCATGTCCCAGCCTTGTCTAGTAAGTAATTTCAGGACCAGTGCTGTTTAACATCTTTGTCAGTGACATGGACAGAGGAATCAGTGTACCCTCAGCAAGTTTGCAGATTACACCAAGCTGTGTGGCACAGTTGACTTGCTAGAGTCAACTAGGAAGTGGGAGAGGTGGGCCCAGGCCAATCTCATGACATTCCACAAGGCCTGCACCTGGGTAGGCACCTGGGTATACCAAGCACAAATCCAGGCTGAGTGGTGGATGGTTGGAGAGGAGCCCTGAGGAAAAGGACCTGGGGATCTGGGTTGATATAAAGCTCAACATGAGCCTGCACTGTGCACATGCAGCCCAGACAGCAACCGAGTCCTGGGCTGCATCAAGAGAAGCATGGCCAGCAGGGCAAGGGATGGGATTATGCCACTTTGCTCTTGTCAAACCGCATCTGGAGTACTGTGTGCAATTCTGGAACCCTCAGCACAGGAAGGACATGGAAGTGTTGGAGAGGGTCCAGAGGAGGGCCACAAAGATGATCAGAGGGCTGGAGCAGCTCTCCTATGAGGACAGGTTGAGAGAGTTGGGTCTCTTCAGCCTGGAGAAGAGAAGGCTTCAAGAGGACCTTATAGTTGTCTTCCAGTATCTGAAGAGTGCCTACAGGAAGGCTGGGGAGGGACTATTTACAAGGACTTGCAATGACAGGATGAGGGGTAATGGGTTTAAACTGGCAGAAGGAAGATTTAGACTGGATGTTAGGAGGAAGTTCTTTACAGTGAAGGTGGTGAGGCACTGGCACAGGTTGCCCAGGGAGGTTGTGGCTGCTCCCTCCATGGAGATGTTCAAGGCCAGGTTGGACGAGACCTTGAGTAACCTGTCCTAGTGGGAGGTGTCCCTGCCTATGGCAGGGGGTTGGAACTAGATGATCCTTGAGGTCCCTTCCAACCTTACCATTCTATGATTCTGTGATTTTAATTTTCTTACATGACCATAAAGTTAACGCCCACACAGAAATAAAAGGAAACATGGAAATATAAAATGTGTGTGAGAGAGAGGAGCACTAAAGCATTTAAACTTGTTAAGACACACTTGCTTCTGTATCTCTCCAGTCTACAAATTGAATGCACCTGTCCTATACCAAATCCATAAAACACACTGTGCTCTCTATATTTTTGCTAGGCACGCCCTGGATATTTGTCTTCCTGAAGTTTTACCTTGCTACTCTATACTCAGATGTTCAAGTGGATGATCTTTTTCATTCATGACAGTTGTATCCTGTAAGGAGAAGTAAGCAGTCTCAGTTTTATAGCCAGTACAAATATTTCACTTAGTTCAGCCTCCAGAAAAGATGTGACAAAAACATCTCTATGCCTCTCCTCTTTTTCCATGCAGTAAATGGGAATCATCAGTGACTAGGAATATTCTGTCTTCTATAAATATTTCAAATGTTTTCTTCTCTATCATGCTATGTAATAAAAACAAGTTTGTTTAATAGATATATATCTAATTAAAATATAAGTACATACTCTGGATAAAATATTTCTTGGGCTTGGAAAAGCCTTGTTTAGTTATCCTTGATGTCTATTTTAAGATTAAGTAAATATTTTAATACTTCATTTCATAATGCATTTTTATTGCTAGATACTGTGTTCATGACCAATGGCAGGCTTACTGCATAACCCATCCTGCAGAAAGATTTATATAGACAGCAACCATAAAGTTATTTTATTTCTATTGTGCTGTGAGATTGTAATTTTGTTAATATAAATGTGAAAGTTAACTTAAAAAATATAATTCTGGATATGTTTTCTTCTTTATGTGCAGCACCAGGTAGTATCTTACAAGTCATTGCTAAGAATAATAAAAATCCACAGGGAATTTCCTCTGTTTGAGATCTGCCAAAATTGAAACAGATTTTGTTTACAATTAATAACATTTTCATCTTTCTCGTACTGGTAGAACCCCACAGACTTTTGGAAGAGTTGCATCAGTGTAGTGAACTGAAAGAATTGGTGAGTTGTTTCTTGGTTCTACTGCAACAAAAAAATACCCTTATCTTTTTATTTTCTATTAACTCTGTTGTTGTATATATGAACTGTGCTTATATGAGAGCCTGTCTCAATCTCTGAGTCAATTATTTTTTAACAGTCATTATAGAATCATAGAATCATAGAATGGTAAGGTTGGACCTTAAGGATCATCTAGTTCCAACCCCCTGCCATAGGCAGGGACACCTCCCACTAGTGCAGGTTACTCAAGGCCTTGTCCAATCTGGCCTTAAACACCTCCGTGGAGGGGGCAGCCACAACCTCCCTGGGCAACCTGTGCCAGTGTCTCACCACCCTCACTGGAAAGAACTTCCTCCTAACATCCAGTTTAAATCTTCCCTCTGCCAGTTTTAACCCATTGCCCCTTGTCCTGTCATTGCAAGACCTTGTAAATAGTCCCTCCTCAGCCCTCCTGTAGGCCCCCTTCAGATACTGGAAGGCAACTGTAAGGTCTTCTGGAAGTCTTCTCTTGGCTGAAAAGCCCTAACTCTCTCCACCTGTCCTCATAGGAGAACTGCTCCAGCCCTCTGATCATCTTCACGGCCCTCCTCTGGACCCTTTCCAACATTTCCATGCCCTTCCTGTGCTGAGGGCTCCAGAACTGCACACATTCTTCTGCTGCTGAAGAGAAACGGCATCAGGTTTGATCAATATGAAAAATTCGCATCTTAAACTGAACACCACACAGAGGTATGTCTTTAAAATTTTTACATGCAAAGTTTTAGCAAACCAGTTTACTGGAAACTACTTCTCTTGATAGAAAACTAGCAAGATACACTATTTTAACATTGAAAATAGTTTTTTTAAGTGTTGCTGTGAAAAATGTCTGTTTACGTAGTTCTATATACTTGGCTTACATATAATCTCTGTATAATAATATTATGTTAAATTATATAAGTATCCTTTATAACTGTGATGTGGAATGCACCCATGAAAAGAGATTAACATTCTCTATTAGTTTCATTATTCTTCATTCATGCTTCTTTTCCACAGTACTTTCTGGCATTCCGTCATCTAAAGGTGTGATATATCTACTGTTTACTTTTCAGCATGAGAATAATTTATCAATGACATTTGTGTTGTGAGCAAACTGTTCTAGTCATCCAAATAGTCTACCAAAGTGTATAGGGAACCAATATATTTTAATTTCTTACAGAAACATTTCCCTGCATCTGACAGCTGTTTATTTCCATCTGACGGGTGTTTATTTGGTACCAACTGAGAAATTGCATGTTCATTTTTTCATACTACATCTCTTAATCTCAAAACTCAAAAAGCTCAGACAGTGCTTTCTGCAGTTGAACATTCTCAGTCATCTTCAGTGGGTTTTCTGGAAGAAAACATTCAGTCCAGATGTCCCAGTTTTTTGGGGGTGGGGATGGGTATTGACTGCCTGCGTCAGAATGTGCATCTGTATCCTGGGAGCAGTGTCTGAAGGAATGTCTATTCAGTAGTACATCAAGCTGTGCTGCATTCATACAAAATGAATAAGCATATTTACTGTATTTGTTGTGCTTGGTCATTTGGCAGCTATGCTACTTAACTGTGTCATCATTTAAACAGGGAATCATAAAACAAACCTCAACTTAAATTAAGGAAAAAAACCCAAACCACCTTTTTTAGAACCTGAAATGCTGAAACGCAAATGAACAGTGATCCCATTTTGGTCACATGATTTCTCCCCAGCTTGAGTGCAATGTCCATGCAAAATATGTAGCTTCAGGAAAAATATTGTATTTATTTCCTTCTACATTTTAATCTGATTTAGTATCAGTGAGAATAGAGGAATAGTAGTTTAAGCAGCCAGGTATCTATGGCCCGTGATTGGCGAAGAGGCCACAAGCTGATAAACATTGTCCTGGGCTACTGTAATTCATTTCCAAGGTGAACTGCAATATTTTGTGTTTATCATTTGATAAGGTGTTTGAGAGAGATTAGCAGTCTGTGGGGCAGCTGGCCTGTGTTCACACTTGTTGGGAAGAGCAGTCTGGAGCCAGTTAGATTTCTTTACTCCTTAGACTAAGATTTGTCTGTTGTTTTGGGTTTTTTTTTCTGGCTCTTGGACACTGCATTTTCTCTGAGTGGAATCTGTGGCGGTTTTTCAGCTCAAAGCTCACCAGATGATAAGAAGATGGTGTCACAGCCCTAACCATGGTTCTGAACATGCAAGTAAGTCCCTCACTTCTGCATGTGAGCGTGTAGTAGTAGAGGAAGCTGTGGGGATGTGTTAATGTGTTATTGCTGGAAGAGAATCCCAGACAGAAGGAGTCTGAATAATTTTACACTGTACTTATCCATACTGTTTCTCTGAATCAGATGCTAGTACAAAATCTTGGAGAAGTCAGAAATAGGAAAGAAACAAAAGTGTCACTTGAAATGCATAAGGGTAGGTAAAAAAGTAACAGAACTTTTAATGTTTTGCTTGTTTTCACTCCACAACAGTATATGATATACATTTTGTTTTGAACAACTTATTTCAAACTAAAAAGATATTGTATTTTATTTAAAATAAAACAAGATAAGGTTCTTGGGAATACATTTCAATCTGTAAAGTAACCCAGAATATATGTCTCATCATGTAACTAACTCTCACTGCTATATAAGATGTACCACTTCTGGAAGGTCGTTATGCACACTTCTAAAATCCAATCTACATGTTCTTTCCTGGGAGAGTCAGCAATTCTCTAGGAAAGATGAAATGAAAGTTAGCAAAATTTAGGTAGTTTTGATACTACTCTAAGAGAAATTCTTCTCAGTCAGTCTTGCAAGGGTGAATTAAGAACTGTTATTCATTGGGGTTTTCATCACATCTCACCAAAAAAAAAAGACCAAGTATCCCACCTCAAAGTGGTTTGTTTGGGTTTTTTTTTTCTTTTCTTTTCTCCCAAGTAACAAGGAAAAGGACAAGAGGAAGCAAGTTCTGTTGGAGGAGGTCTAGATTGGATAGAAGGAAAAAATTCTTCACTGAAGCAGTTGTTATGCATTGAAACAAACTATCCAGAGAAGTGAGTCGCTATCCCTGGAGGTATCTAAAAGACATATAGATGTGGCACTCAGAGATGTCAGTTAGCGCTAAACTGATAGTGCTGGGTTAATAGTTAGACTTGATGATTTGAAAGGTTTCTAACAACCAAAACTATTCTATAATTCTATTATTCTAAAGCTTTATTTGCCAAGGCAGTAAAATTCAAGTTTCAAAACCACAACCACCTGCATTTCTTTGTTTAGGAACAGTGAAGAGTATGCATAGGCATAACTACTATATGCAAATATTTACTGCATATTCTTCTGTCATGTTGTCCTGTTTTTCCTCTGCCACAGATGACTCAAACTCCTCAAAAGTGTTCTCATAAATTATTCTAATTTCTTAGTGATATCCTTATGCTGTTTTTCCTGAAATTATTTACAACCCTGACTGTACTTTTAATAAATGCATGACAGAAAGATGCAAGCAGACAAAAACATTAACTAAAGAAATGTAGCATTTACCATTAATTGTCACTGACTATTGAATTTTTCTTTTTGCCATTACCTATAATACCTATATAAGAAGTTCATTCAAAGTCATCTTAGATAATTGTGGCCCTTAAGTGGAACAGTTATCAGCGACAATTTCCTACAAAAACTTCTACATTTTCTCAGAAGTCATTGTCATAATCTTCCTCCAGTAATTTAATTTGACAAATACATGAACCGAGACCTAAAACCACCAATCTATGTCATATTTCCTTTTCAGATCTATACAAAGTCTACACACTAAGGAAGTCTGAAATTAGAGTAGTACAAAAGTTAGCATCCTTCATTATTTATCTGTGAATGAACAAAGGTACAAACTTATCATTGCTTTTTAAAACCTATAAATAGCAATATACAAAGCTAGAATGCAGACCTATTATTTTTACCTGTCACTTATCCACTCCTGACACGATATTTTGGATAAAATTTCTAGAAGGTTTTTAAATGGTAGATTCAGCAACATTATTAAATGTGTAGATGTACTTACCCTACCTCTGAAGAATAGGGTGTCATTAAAAAATGACTCTAAGAAATATATTTTTTCTGAGTAACGATGATTCTTTATAGTGAAAGACATTTAAATTCACTAGTCAATACCAACAGTGAAAAGAAACTAAAGAATGAATGTTAATAACTATGCTTTGTTTTTCTTTCTCAAAGAAGATGATAAAGCACATTAGCCATATATTATTTTCATGATTCAGATACAAAGTATTAAGGTGTTTATGGGACAGAAAATGATGCGATGGAGTTGCTTTCTGCCTCCTCTGCTCAAATCTAGTGCCAAGTCTTAGCTTTTAAAATTCAATTAGGCTTGGAAACAGGCATTATTCATTTTGCTCTCATTGCTGTGTAGATGTTTTCTAGAAGTTTCTTTTGAAATTAGTAGTGCTGTTTTTACATCTATTCTGTTTAATGTTTTTGTTATGCTGTACATGGTTCCAGAGGCAGCTGGCACTTTGATCATACTTCCATGTTCTCCTCTTAGTGTTCTTTCCAAGTTGTAAGCCCACAGTAACCTCTTCCACCAGTAAAAATTATTTTTCATTCTGCATTTACCCCAGGTTTCCTGAAACAAAATTTCTATAAATTATTTTCTTTCCAGTGTTTGTGTTTGACCCCTTGTCTGCCATTGACCTTCTGAAAGAGAGAGGGAGGATGAAGAGATCTCATAAATGGGTATCAATTACATAAGCATGGTTTTTTTCACAAGGATGACAATATTTGGCCAGCTGAAGATAACATTTTCATGTAAGGATGGTTAATGAGACAGCATTTGCCTCAAGATATCTTTAATTAGCAGAAGAACTGTACCAAATAATACTAGGGAGCGAGCTGTAAACCCAGGCCTTCTATCATGTTGTAGAAAGCACACAACAGAGACAACAATATAATAAAAGTACAATGTTAGGACAATGCTGATATTTCTTTGCTACAGACCATAAAAATAGCTCATTGAATTTTTAACTTTCAAAATAAAATTCAAGCTGATTTCTTTATGGTCTGTTTCTGTTGCTCACGAAGCACTGGAATCACTAGGAGCTAAGTTAGCAGAGCAGAAGAGCTAGAACATCATTATGGCAGCATTAAAAATATCTTCTGCCTAGGGAACTCACTCATTGTTGGAATCACCATGAAATATACTGAGGAAAAGACTATAATTCACTGATGCTGTAATTCAAGACGGTATGTTGAGGAAAATTCCCAACTCCTATGATTTTTCCCTGGAATAGGCAGCAAGGGTTGCAGTGTTGTTTTTAGAGAAAACCCAGCAAATTTCTGTAGAGGTTACACTTTTTTTTTTGGCTTTTAAGGCCATAAGTAAACCTGTGCAACTGAGGAAGCAACTGCAGTCCACAAACAACACCAAACCAACAATTTTTGGTTTGGTCTATTACCCCACAATGTGCCAGAAAATATTGCAGTCTCAAGGGAACCAGGAGTTTTTCCACACATTTTAAACTGTTCGGTCCCCAACTTTATTATGTCTCAAATAACACAGAGCTATAATTGTGACAATGTCATATCAGAAATACCTTCCTGTTCATCCATGAATGCACGAATCCAATCTGTCTGTTGGCAAATTGCACTCCCCACTTATTGCAAATAAATAATTGCTTCCTCTTCAGCACTGATTTGTTGCCATCCACTGAGACTCAACCTTTTCCTGTAATTCATTTCCTTCACTAAATGACATTCAAATGTAATGCATTACAGCATGCATATATGTAGAAGAAGTTGTCAAATTGCTATATCCGCTAAGGGAAAAAGTCCACCATAAAATTGTTCTGCATGTTACTTTGTTTGCAGTATTTCTCCCTGGAAACATAATGCCCAAAGACACAGAGGCAGCAGGAAATAATGAAATCTATTTTTCAGACTCTCACTTTTCATTTCAATGTATCAAGCAGCTTTTTAAACTACTAAACTATTATGTCTTATTTTAGAAAGCCTTTACAATAATTGTGAATAATTAGAATCCAAAGTGCTTGCTATTTGTAAATGAAAATAGATGCATAGCCCTTCTTGCAGAAGCTATTTGAAATACTCTTTAAGAAGACATCAATTTTGTTTCATACTACACATTTCTTTTATTTTTCTAGCAATAAAGGTATTTCCATGATTTCAAATGGTAAAATGTTTGAAACTACTGCACATTAAGCAACAAGTTTGCAAGTCTGAAAGAATGGGAATACAATTTTTTTTGACCCTCACATTTTATTCTTTCTTATGAATGATTGAGCAGAAAAATGAAGGTCCTGATAAGTCCATTTAACCTTTACCCTCTACTATCCACATGCTTACATACATTTGTAACATTTTGGGATGCAAAAAGTGCCAAAGCTCATAGCCAAAAGTATTTTAGATAGATAGATAGATAGATAGATAGATAGATAGATAGATAGATAGATAGATAGATAGATAGATATGAGGGGCAATAAAATGAAAATAGTCTTTAACAGAAGGCAAATTGTCAGGAGACAAATTAGCTGTTACTAATTAAATAAATATATGGAGATATTAGAAAAATAGGTTTAACTGTGCTGTAGGCAGAGCTCGCCAAACAAGTGTAGACACCTTCCCACCTAGTGGAAACTGACTCGACTCTGATCTACTGCATTCAGCAATATGCCAGCAGGCAACAATTTAAAGCTTCAGCAATATGTGCTGTATGCTGTTAAACTTCTACTGCTTGCTCTCTTGCCTTAGTTTTAATGCTGTGGGTTTTGGATGCAGAGAACTTGGAGAGCTTTTTTAACTTTAAAATTGCTGTTTACAGTTAAACAACTGACAACATGGCCAAACACATTGTTTATATGAAGCCAATTTTTGAGTGTTTAGATTTGTCTAACTAGACAATTCTAGTGGCCTGTACTGGCACAGCACTAACAGTTCAAAGCTTCTAGCAAAACCAAAATTGTCACACCGTGGTAGTGATACACTGACATACAATGAACAGTGCATCTGAACGTCTCTTGCATGCAGGTGGATTACTTTTACCAACATATTCAAAGAAAAATTATACTACCCACTTTACAGTGTGCAATATGCTTCTCAGCACACATACTAGGTAAATCAGTGAATGAAAATGAGGTAGGTCTTGTTTCTGTTTTTTACAATGTCTAATTGTAAATAACGTGGGAATATTTTGCTCTTTTTTTTTTTTTGGGGTGTGATTTTTTTTTAGCATAATCTCTGCAATTGTCATCTCTGCAATAAAAAAACCCAAACAAATACGAATGGAAACAGGAAGCAAAGTCTAAGTGATTGGTGTTGCCATAGCACATCAGGTGTAGAAAAAGAAGAGAACAACCTGCTACATCTTATGCATCTGAACAGTGAAAATGTGCCCTAGGACATACAGATAAAATCCTTGTGCACTCACTAGGGTATTTTGTAATATTTTTAATTGCTTTATAATAGACCTTTTTTTCTCTCACCTTTTCTATTATTTACAGTTCAAATGTTCCATTCAAAAGTGGACTTCAAAGTGACAAATGAGGATTTTTACTCTTTTTTTGTTTAATTAAGGAGCTTAATTAAAGATATTCTACCAACTCTGGATATAAAAATTAATTGCAGCACATTATGTCATTTAGTATTGTGGGTTTACTCTTTAAAACCCCACAACTTTCCTTATATTGATGTCTCTGATAATGAAATAAAGAATGATATAAAGAAATGCAATATGAAGGTATGGAAGTATTGTAAACATTAATTCTAAACTATTTATTATGATAGGAGAAATATTACTTGTTATACCCCCAAATTCAAGATGTATGGTGGAAGCTTCCAGTTTCCACATACCCAACTGTTGTCAACCGTTATCTACACCTGAGTTTAACCAGTTTTGTATGGGCAGGGTAATTGATGCTGAGAACTAGATAGTAGTGAAATAGAGGGAGTATTTGTAAAATGTCAGGATATGTACGTGCTTTAGTCTTCAGTTTATAAATTAAATAACAACTGCTCATTTTTTAATCATAATGATCAGGTCTTAAATATCTACAAAGCTTTAAAAGATCAGTTATCAAAATGGCTTTTCAGTAAAACATTTCTGCACTCTATCTTGTAAATTTTATGAAAATGGAGTGCTTAGGTGCTGGACTAGGGCTTCTTTTAGCTACTTACCAGTAATACTGAGTAATGTAATTGTATCTTCCATTTACTTTGCAGCTTTTAAAGCCAAATATTCTACATGGATATGTGAAACCTTTGTATACTCAGGTACCAGCACAGTCTTCAAGACAGTATGGAAACTAAAATGCATCATGAGTTATTCATTGGTAAGATTACCCCTTCAAATTGCTAAAATAAAATAGCTTCTAATTAAGTATAACCCAACAAAATAATAGAATGACAATCAAAGACTGTTGGTTACGTACTGTTTAGAGAAAAGCACAAAAATTAAAATTTTTACCTCAGAAGAGTTAATGCTCTGAAATCTGGGCTAAAAGTCTTGCTCATATATTCCTTTGATATCTTGTAGCCATACAGCAAGTTAGAAAGACTCTGAAAACAGTAAAACTAAGATTTGAGTTCACAAGGAAAGTAATTTTAAGACATGAAATTGAAAACTATAGCATACAATAAGATCATATACAATTTTATATGATACCTAGAGGGAAAATATAGTGCTAGTGGTTTGCATTTTCCAAGTTTCTTTTATGTAGGAATTTTTTAGTTGACATATGGTAGACCATTTCTAAAGCAGAAATTTTGTTCCAAAAAGTCTGTAAGAAAAATCATACTACAGGAATGAGTTATGAAGTAGTGTAGAGAGGGTACAGTGGTAGGAATTAAGTTGTAACTCTAAGACTTATGGTTCTAATTTTAGGAAAAATTAAGGCTTGTAAACTCCAACTTAAAATAAACACCTATGTCCAATGTAGTGTTAGACAGATAATTCCTCCAAACACACAAAGGTAAAACTGAATCCCTCTTCATTAGCTGTTCCTTTAGAGTATCTTCGGCATGTTGGCTGCTGTGAATCCCTTCACTATTCTGCATTATTAAGAGGTCAGATGCCGAAAACCTGTCTGCGACTTACTGAGAGCATTTTCATGCCAATGATTCCATTTGACAGAAATTTAATTTCCTTAAATTAAAATTAATTTCTGATCTTTTCTATTTGTTTGTTTATGTATGTAAGTTTCAGTTGGGCACTTATTTATAGTTGACAGTTATGTGGGAATGACAGCTAAGGTGTTTCACTGCTTCAGAAATTTGCAGCTAATGATAGTGTAACACTTAAAAACTTCACATAGAGAACATACTTATGTGTTATGCCACTCATACTATTAGTACTGATACTACCAGCAACATCAGCTTTAATTCCCAAGATAGATCTCATTACCATGTATTCCTCTGTCTCAGAGACACAGGCTAGATATAAGTCTAACAAATCAATTGGACTGTAATTTAATAAGGACTTCAAGATCTGGACCCATTAAGATTATTAAATATAGGACTGTCTCATAACCTTGCCATGATATTGTAATGACTGAAGCAGCTACACATCACTATAATCAAAAGTTTTAGTTCCCTTTTTCTTCTGTTATCATTTTTCAACTATCTCTTTTCAGTGGATAGGACCTGCTCTAACTCTGTTGAGGTATTTTGAATAATGTGGACGTTATGGTATAATTTAAATGTCAAGAAGCAGGAAATTCAAAACTAATGCTACTATTCCCCCACACTTATACCAGTAAATGCCTCATGATAAATGCATGCCATTTGTCAAAAATCATTGAGGTAAAGCATAGGACCATCATGTTTTCAAGCCTGAGATTTGGGCATATATGTTAAGTGACAAACTTCATTCTTTTGGAAACTTTTCCAATATGTGTTTCTGAAAAAGTCTTTTACTGCTTTTAAAGTTAAAAGAAATTCTGTTTTCTTTAATGTACACATTCTGTATTAGTTCAGACAATTAAATGGTACTTTAGAAAGAAAATTAGCTAACATAAAATCATGTTTGCTAAAAGTATAGGAAGAATGATTGATCATCTGCTTCATCTCTTCAAGAAAATAAAAAGGTTTCTACTTTTGGCAACCTCTTCAATTATCTAAATGCATTCTTTTAAGAAAAATGTTGCTTTTTGAAAGGTGTTAACAGTATTCTATGTTGGTATTAAGTAAGGGTACACAAGAAAAATCCAATACATCTTTTTGACATCATTCATGACTAAAACTAGGAGATCTATTTTCAGAGAACAAATTTGACAGCTGTTTCCCTTACTGCAATCTATAGTTTTGAGCATTTGCTTTGATTTATGGTTATCAGTCATAACTTCTGGAAGAACATGGCACATGAACATTCACTGTGCACACACTACTTTCACATTGTTTTTATCATTTGAACTAAATTATTTGTTAGTATTATTCTGTGCAGAACAGTAAGAGCTAAACCTGAAAATGGTAAATTTCATTCATGAGAACCGAAGTCAGAATGACAGGAATTTGTCAAGCTTTAAGACATCAGAAATGACATAAAAAGAATCAGAATAATGTAAGAGAAAAATATAGGCAAAGTGTGAGAAGAAACTAACCAGATAGCTGATTGTCTTCAGTACTGAGTGAGTAGCCAATAAGATTATTTCACTACTGCTTCTGTACTGCAACAAACCTTTGTCATGCCTCTGCTTTGGGTTGACACTGAAGATACACTCTTGCTCTACAGCCTTGGCACTGTTTGACACCCTGGAAGAACAGCTAAATAGGTTAGTTCTTAAAGAGAGCCAAAATGAAATGCATAATTGTCCACATATTATACCATTTAAAATTAAATGTAAAAAAATCTAATTTCTCATTGTGAATTAAGATTAGGACCACCATGAAATGAGAGGCCAAGGACAGGTATGCCACATTTAAGTGTCTGGGGTATCTCGAATGAAAGACTACAGTCTGGCCAGAAAATCACTTTCCACTTTGAGGGCTCTCAGCCATTTTTTTTTCAAGATGAAAGGTCATAGTTTCCCAGTGTGAGGGAAAGAGGCATTTGAAGCCTATGAAGTAGTGACTAAGAGAGAGAAAAAGAGCTCCATCGATGCAAAGCTTCCTGTTAGTGTGTTCGCAGAGGAAACTGAGCATATAGGTGCAAGATACACTTTGTCTAGGAAAGAAATGTTCCAAGAAACTGCCCTTTCCTCTCTCCATCCTCCTCATTCCCTGCCATACTCAACCCTTCACCCTCCTCTCTATGTAATTCTCACGATGACAGTATTATTTTCAGGCATTGCAAAGTAGAGCACTCAGCTAATCTAAATCAATTTGTGTGGATCTTTTTTTTTTTTTAAACTGGGATCATTTTAATTACATTTTATGGTATGATCCTCTGAACAGTTGTGTTAGTAAAACATAGACAGCAACAAAAATGAGTAACAGCAGCTGGCAATCGGTGATGAAACAGGTTACCCAGAGAAGTGATAGATGCTCCATTCCTGGAAACAATCAAAGCTGGGTTGGATCAGACTCTGATCAGTCTGATGTAGGTAAAGACATCTCAGCTCATTGCAGTAGGTTTAATGTAAGCCATTCAATGATTCTAAGACAAAATGCAGAATAGAGAGAGTAGGAAGCTTCTCATTGCTGAAAGTTAGAATGCACCATTTTCAGTACTTGCTATGCTATATGGTAGCTGCCAGTGAAGAGTGAATTTGTAAATAACTTTTAACACTGACCACATGCAGAAAACTTTCAGGTACCCTGTGTATATAACCTTGGAATTCATTGACTCAGACAAAGTAAACCACAATACAAAACAAAGGCAATACTGAAATGCATGGATTTTTAATTTTTGTAGCAAATGGAGTACAGTTTAACAGATTCTTTTCTCTTAACAGATAATAATATGCTTAATAGTCCATATTTTGGAGCAGGTTTGCAAAATTCAACTCTTTACTAGGAGAAATTATTAACAAAAATATAGCATGCTCTAAATAATCAATTTTAATCAGAGTCAAATTGGTTTTTCTCTGAACAACTCATACCTCATCATGTCAGGTAATTATAGCATGTTGGCATATAACTGTTTTAGCTGAGAATTTTATAAAAGCACATCATATTATCCACCATTAAATTGGACAAATATTCTTTCTGTGAAAGACAGTCTTTACATTAACCTAACAATTTGTAGCTGAATAGCTTTATTTTTACAGAACTTAACTGTACAATTTGGCTTACAAAATTCTATATTTAATATAGATACCAACACTATTGCATAGCTTTATGATACAAAATTTGACACATTTGTTCTTAGAACAGACATTTAAAGCTTAGTGAAAATTTTGTGGGTTTTTTTTTTTCTTGGTTTTTCTATTCTTTCTAAACTAGTGTGTTCATAGGTGTTGTGGTAGGCCTAAATTGGCCAAAGGTGGGCTTGTACATGTCCTGGCTTGCCCAGGCATGCTCCCCTGCTCCCCCTCCCTCTGTGCTGGGGGTGGTGGCCACAGGAAAGAGGACAAAAGCCCCAGCTTCACCTGATATGGGCAGATTGCCATCCCGATTGGCTAATCTTTGTCCAAAGGCCCAGCAGTCTCAGGCTGAAATGAATATAAAGGATGAGCAGGTAGCACATTGGGCTGGGTGCTATTGTGGTCTCTGCTATTGTATCCAGGCCTGCTTATTACCTCATTGATCCTGAGCTTGGTGGAACCCCAAGGAACAGGATCAGGCTTTGATGCCTCCACATGTTCGACCTGCACAACCAGCGTGACACCGTGCCGGGACTGCACATCGCAAGGCATCTACCTGCACATGAGAGCCTGCTGCCAAGAGAGCCAGGACCAGGTCAGAGATCATCTGCCTCCTTCATCTGAAGCATCCAGGAGCCTGAGGAAACTCCAAAGCCTCTAACAGCTTCTGACCCGGCAGCAGCCAGCCACGTGCTTTGGGTATTGTCCCATGATATTTTTGTGAGTAAATACTTCAAGCCTCTTGTAATCATTAAATGCCTTCTGCCATAAGCAGAAAGGAGCTTCCTGCATCCATCCAGTGGCTAAGCAGGATAATTAACTGCAAGCAGTGTAAGTGACCACACAAAACTTCTCTTCCAGTAAAAATGTTTGCTTATGCTAGTTGCCTTTAAAGTGTACCAGCTTACCTGTTCCCTGTATGCGTAAATTTCCAAACCGTGTGTTTTGAACCTTGTGAATAAGGTTTCTGACGAGACTTAATGTTCATAAATAGTGTTCATAGTTATGAACAATCTCTACCTGGGTATCAAAATTAATGTAGTTATTAATTTTGAAACCATTCTCCTTTATACAATAGCCCAACTTAATTGATATTATATCTCAATTGCCTGCAAAATTGACCTGCACTGGGAAGTAATGATGAAATGTGTAAATAATTCAACATTTTAGATCAACTTAACTAACATTTTAAAGAAATATATTATTGCCTTTTTTTTTTTTTCTTTAAATAATTTACACTGAGAAAGCTGTTGGTGTCAAAAAATGGCAAGCAAGTCATTGTTGTGGTTCTTCACTGGACATGAAGCGGTATGACCACATCTTTCTTAACACTGTATTTCTTGTACTAGTATCCAAATGTATATGCTTATTTCTTCCTAAAAAGTATCTTTATGATTTTTTTAAAGAGGCAAATCACAGTAAATACTTATTTTCCTAGATACTACGTAAATACAGAAAGTGTAAAGCGATTATCAACCTTTTCAACATACTCCCAAAAAATGAGGGCATGTTCACATTAATTTGTATATTTATGTCTTGTAAGAAGAGAAACGCTGTCAGCGTTTTAAAGTATCAACTCTACTGCTAAATCAAACATCGTGGCCCCTGACACAGGCAGTCACTGTGTTCTGAAAGTTCACACTATCAGAAATTGTACCAGCAACTAAGTTCCACAGAAGTTATGGATAATTGGTAAGACAGTTGTTTCTTATCTTCGTTTTGTGACCATCTCAAAGAATCTTTTATATGTCTCATCTATGTACAGATAGAGACTTCCACTTGCAGAAATATACATTTGAACAACACATTGTAATAACCATCCAAAAAATTCAATGTAAGTGGCAACTCTGGTTCACATAGTTCTTGGAGCCCTGTGAAATATCAAACGCATTGCACAAACCTCATCAAAATTTTAGGCCAGAAACTGACATCGCAGTTTAATAGTTATCTATCTTTAGTAGTGTAACAGCTACAGCCAAATAGGAACTGAGTTACAGGTAAGCAAGTGAATTTACAACTGCTTTCACCCTATGGACTGCAGTGTCAAGAAGTAATGATTCATCAACCTTTCTGTCTCTTGTGATACCACAATTTGCTGGCAGACAGAGTGGTTGAAGACTAACCTTAAGGAAAGTATTACTGTGGAATAATAGGTAGGAAATGTAGCTCTGCGTTTGCATGTACACTAAATTCAAATGCAATAAGCTAAAATCCCAAAGCAGCTTAGTGGATATTAGAGAATGACCTGGTGATGGGCTGCCAGTAAATTAAAGGCAGCAATATATACAGTTGTGTATATACAAAGTTGTGTAAAGCTTTATGAAACTGAAGATTTTTTTCAAGTCTTCTAACACAGGCATCAAAAAATGGTGAATGACACAAGTAAAATCTCATCACTTCTAGCTGGGCATGCTTTCAGTGCTGTGAGTTTCTTACATGGACTTCTGGAGCGTGTTTTCTCAGATGAAACACCACTTCTTTTAGCATTACGCTTTGAACTCTAACTAGATCTCTCACAACATTTAGTGCACAGTTTAAAGAGTCTGCTTGATTACATCCTTTCCTATTGCAAGAATTAGAAAATAATTGTTGTGAATCTCTACTCTGACAGCCAAGGCCTACCCTTGTGAAGAAAAGAACTATGATCTTTTCCAAAGCATCCTTTCTAAACCACCTTCACCAACATCATGTCTAACATTGTTCTAAGACCTAGTAGAAAATAGCATGAAACTAGCAAAAGGAAAACAACACATCTTCATGCTTTAAGGCAGCTTATAGAATTATACACAACTACATAATACAGGAATTGTATATACAGTACATAGTGTATGAATATCTTAGAAAAAGGCAAGTCTTGTAGCAGAATTACTGTGTGTTAGAAATGTGAAATAGAAATGTCTGATCTGTTTATAATATTGATGTTGTTGAAAGCATCATGAGTAGGATTTTTATAAAAACAAAGGGAAATGAATTTTTATTTCTTCTTTGTCAAGAATGTGATCTATCAACAGAATATAAATAAATATAAGTAAATATAATTTACAACAAATATTACCCTATCTATATGTGAAGAATTATTCAGAATATTGTTCCATTTTTCTAGCATGTTCATGTCTACATTCTTTCACACTTCAAGCACATAGATTTCTTCAGTCATTATATTGATTACGTTTTCTTATTAGTTAGTGATTACACTTCCTTGCCTATTGCATGTGCTGTGTTCAGCACTGTCAATTCTCTTTGGATTGTACCTGCATTAAAGAACTGCGATGCTTTCTGAGTAGACTTTAAGAGGAGAAAGTCAAATTTCTTCAAATTATCAGAGTGCTTTCCTCTCCATGCTGACTATTTTCAATGGCATTTTAATGTGAAATCCTTTTGCGTTACAGAGCCAAATAACAGGTAAACCATGTGCAGTATTGCTGAGGTGAAGAGCTAGATGAACAATTTATATTATTAAGATTGCACTTAATAGTTTTAGATTTACATAAAAATATTTATACTTAGATCTGGCATTACAAAACATAATCTGAATTGAGATAAACCACAGCCGTGCCATCCTACTGTTTCCTATCCAATCACCACTTTCTTTCAAGAGAGACATTCAACATCAGACTTAATATGGCCCTAGGCTGCCTGATCTAGTTGGAGCTGTCCCTACTCACTGCATCAGGATTGGGAAAAACGACCTTTGAATGTCCCTTCCAACCCAATGCAATCTGTGAATCTATGATAGTTGCTAGGAGCTTCCTAACAATGCCATTATCTGTAAGACTGCAGCTACCTTGAGGGTGATCATGTTTCCAGCTATCAAAACACAAGCACAATGCATGTTAGGTCTGTACAAGTAGCCGTATCTGAGCTAGCTTTAAAGTAGTTGCTTGAGTGCAAGTAATAGTCTAACCATGGCAACATGAAGCAGAATGCAACTATGACGGCAGTGTCGTCAAGGGAGATAAATTATTCATGGAGGGATGTTATCACATGGTGCATGAGATATGTTTCTCACATTCATAGAATGTGTCCCTAAGCTTCATATCATTATTTTCATTTTCTAATATAAGTAAATTTTGAACAGTAAATATATGGAAACAATGGGTTTCAGAGGAAAAATAATTAGAAAGTACGATATTCTCTGAAGAGTAACTTGATAGAAATTTTAGGAGTCAGCTATTTTATAAGTTGATAAAGATATTTTTTACACTAGAATGAGATATAAGAAATTAGGTGGAACTTCTATCACGAGACTCTTCCATGCATATAAAATATAACTTTTTAATTTATAAAAGTGAAATATTAGTTTAGGTGTTCATATAGCACAGCTCACATTGATAGGTTAACTCAGCCCTAAGAAACAGCCATGGCTGTCAGGAGGATTATTGGTAGCTGATCCTTCCCGTTTATTTGGACTGCATTCAGCCCTTTTACAGCTATCTAAATGTTTCTTCTGAATATTAAGTATTGTTTATAACCCAGTTTTGACAGTGTTGGTCTTTTCTACAGCGCAGCACAGATTCAAAATTTTTGCCACATGGGACAGTTAACCATTCAGCATGAAAAACAAAAACAAGAACAAAACCAACCAAACAAAAAACAACCAGATAATAGGAGTCATATAATTTTGCCTTCCCACAGTCCATCTGTCTCTGCACCTGGTAAGAAGTAGTCAGGAGCTGTCTTTGGCACAAACATCTTGTGTTCTTTACTGAACTGAAAATAAATGTTCTGTAACAAAGCATAAACACTGCTCATTTGAAATATCCTTTCATTAATACAAAGCTTGCTTCATCTCAAAATTTTGCAGCCATCCTCCTCTGAGCCAGCTACCAAGTAACTAGCAGCAATGATGAAAGCATTTGGAGTTGGAACAAAGAGGCCACTTTTAACTTTTCTTGCAAAAAACATAGTTAGGCAAAATGAAAGCTAAAAAGTTATTTTCTGTTTGGGCTAAAATTTAAACAGGTCAATGTTAGAGTCCTGTCAGCACACTTGGAAGACCAAGGCCCTAACAGAAAGTGGCTGGGAAATGCTTTTGTTCTAAGCACCTCAAATACT
Source organism: Eubucco bourcierii (assembly GCA_013396675.1). Lineage (NCBI taxonomy): Eukaryota > Metazoa > Chordata > Aves > Piciformes > Ramphastidae > Eubucco > Eubucco bourcierii. The sequence goes on from VWZE01023187.1 coordinate 27,794, forward strand.
TGCATATTTCACTTTCTAGTTTTAGAAATAAGCTTAGTCATTGGGTTAAAGAACATTCAAGAATCCTCTCTTCACCTCTTCTGATGATGTTGCTATGCTTTTCAATGAATAATTAAATAGCCACTTTAATTCACCTGAGAGGACAAATCCAGATTCAAACTCCTTCATACAACTGTTAAAACTCACACATATTTACAATATTAACTTGGGAACTGAAATAAGAATCTCCAACCCTCAAGTGCATTCTCTGATTAGTAGATTAAAAAGTCAACCTCTCATTGGTCTGATGAGTGTTTAATAATTCATATCTAAATAAGACCTGGTTTAGGGAATTGAGACATTGTCCTATGTCTCTGTAATCACACCAAAGTGTTGTGATTTAAATAAACTGTTCAGAAATTATGTCTACAGATAGATCTAACTTATCACATATGAGATATTTAATGATCTATTGTAGAGTAGTCTAACTTTTGAACTTTGAGGTACACAAACAAGTAATTCTTCCTGCACTGCTTTGTGAAAAAGCAGCACTCTGAAGTCAACAGGTTGTTTAATTCATAAGTTTAAAGGACACGTCTAGTAAAAGAGGTTATGTAAAGAGCTTACCTATAGAGAAGATGAGATGTTTTCAAAGTTGACTACTAGGCTTTAAGGTTATCAGAAATTATTCTATCTTCTTGCCCTACAAAATAGTCTCTAAAGAATATTTTTTTTTTTTTTAATTAACAAAAGGTTTGCATGGCAGGTTTGTTTTTGGTTTTTTTTTCTCCTGAGATTCTCAAGTAGTGCAATTATAATTACAGTTCTTTTTTTTTTTTTTTAAATGGATTTTATAATATTTTTAAATTATTTGGCAATCACTTTGATTTTCATATTGGTTCAATAGGTCAACTCAACTGCCAGGGTTTTAATTTTACTGTGAGATGAAAGTTAATACGTGGAGTAATTTCTGGTCACTCTAGATATTTTTAGAGGTTTTTTTTTTTCCAGACCAACAATCAAATTCTAAAAGCAACTTTAGGGAGATAGACATATGGTAAATGGATATTTGACAAATGTTACAGGTTCCTTAATGTATAAACTAAGTATATAAACACACATAATGTTTAAAGTTATTTCCTATTATAGTAGATCTCAGCAAATGTTATTTCTTTTTAAAGCAAATTCTAGGTGGTAGCATTTTTAAATGACAATCATCATTAATGCATTGAATAAGTAAAAAGAATAATTTAACAGCTATGCAGACATGATTTCCAAATACATTCATACTTCATAATTGAACCAAAGTAACTTTTGTTTTACCACAGTTTCATAAATATATATTTATATAAGCATCATATATTGTTTTCACTTACAAAGCTGTATTATGAATAATTTATATTGGTTTTATTCATAAATGGATTTTGCTGTTTATTAAGTTACAAAGTGTATTCCAAGATAAATAGAAATTATTTCTCTAAAATCTCTAAAAATATAGTAAAATATTTCCATTATCTTAATTTAAAAATACAAATCATTCAAAACCAAAGACTGAACTCTGTAGTCTAAGTCTTATATTCAGGAGAGTGAGGTAATTTTATCTAGTTGTTTTGATTAGATGCTTATTAAGTGCTTCTATGTCTGTTAGAAATGGAATCTCAAATTCACATCTATATAGATACATTTTGATTGAAGTGCTGCTTCTGTGTATGTACACATACAATCAAATGCTTTCTTTCAATGTTTTCTCTATTAAAGTGAATATCCTCGTTAGTCTGGAATTGCTTCTGGATTACAGTTAGCATATTTTAAAGGAATGTTTTCAGCTTCGTATTTGCCTCAAAAAGATTGTGTCTGCTGTTCTGGTTTTGCTAACCATTAAGTTTAACATGTCTTAAAATTATTGCAGAAACTGTATTTGTTCTGCTGTTTCATATTTTTTTTAATATGGCCTTTGTACAAGTGATCTTGCTAAAGCATCAAAAAATGCACACTGTATAGGTGCATACTTGATTGCCTTGTTGATGCTTTGTTTCCATTAGTATCTCATCACTGTCATTACTATCATGTAGGATGCTTTTCTTTAAAACCAACAAGAAAGTAAAACCATAGCTGAAATTGAAACTAGCAGCAGATAACCATGGGTAGATATTCAATTGCCAGTGCCTAATACATGGTATCCTGAAATCTCCACTTGAACTATGTTAACTCTGTGAAAAATCTCAGCCTGGGGAAGACAGACAGAACTGAGTCTATGCTGTTGTTCTTTTTCACATTCCCAAGCTAGAAAGGCAAAACCAAAGTAAAAGTAAACTATAACAAGCCCACCAATTACAGAAAAAAAGAAAAAAATAGAAGTTTATCAATAGGTTGTGCTATTTAAAGTAAAAACACACTACTAAAATAAAGTTGGCAAAAAGTCCTGACCTCTTTAGAATCAAATCATTAGAAAGGACCTCTAAAACTAAGTGTATATTATTTAATGGCTTAAAATAATATTAATAACCTAAATCTACAACAGGATGTTTCTGGTTCCATACTCTGTCTTATTTTTCATTTACCAGATGTCATTTGCCACCTATATGACACCACCAGTGTGGACTGACCTGACCCAAGGAATGTTTTTTTTCAAATCACAGCACACTGCCACAGATTGATGCACTGACATTACTGATGGAGTTTCTTGTGGAGATAAAGCTGTGGTTTGGAAGGATGGGGACATGTGGGCTTGATAAGAAAGTGCAAGAACTTCTACAAGTAATATTGCTGATACATTTCAACTGTGAACTTTAGAGTTATGGAAGAGTGAGCTGCAGGGTCCACCCGGTTCAGTAAACTGATATGATTAAAAATGTCATGGGTTCTGGGTCTGTACACCAGAAAGTCACCTTGGTTCTACATTATGGGCCTTCTGGGTGCCAGGCACTGTGACTAGGGAACATCACCCCTGGAAATTTTCAAAGATGTAGAAGAGGATTCCTGAACCACACAATTGATTTCAAAACTACCCCTACTCTGAGCAGGAGTTCACCCTAACTTCTTAATATTGCTACAACCTCTGGCTTCCTCATTGTAGGTGGTGAATCCTCTCCATAATTTTGTTCTGCATGAGGGAAAAACTTACCTTTGTGTTGCATGCAGACTGAGGATGAATTTTTGAGAACTTCTGTTCCTAAACAAAGTCAGAAAAAATCCCAAGCAATAGCTACCTTTTCCCTGTTAATGCTTATGTAGGCAAAGCCGATTTACAGACAAGGCCCAGTACAAACCATCTTGATTCTTACTTGGCTGTTTGGGTGTTTTGAATAGTAGGTACTGTCTTCACCTAGGGACGGCAACTGCATCAGCAATGCATCAGCATACCTTTGGACTGTACTTTTAGAGATTTGTTTCAAAAGAAAGCATCATCTCCTATTCCAAGCCAGTTTTATTTAGTTAGCTTTGCAGCTGCAGTAGTAGGCATGCAACTATATTACGGATCAGCTAAATAATGCCTACTTATACAGCACACTTCTTTTTCGCTAGTTTTCTAAGGTATTGTGACTCACCAGGTAATATGTTTTGGGGTTAAGATATTCATGCTCAGCATGGTAAACAGAAGACTGGAGTCAAAGGAATTTTCTCTATCAGAACCTACAAGCATTTGTCTCAAGTACACAGGCATTTTCAGATAAATAAAAGTCTTTGAGACTATGTCCATCTCATTGCATATAATGCAGATTACTTGAGTTTAACTTGAACACATTTAGGAATAAAAAAATATATAAACCTTTAAAGGAGATATTTTCAGACTACTACGCACAAAAGGAGTTTGTTTGGATGCAGTAAAAGGATAACTAAAACATTCTTTCAGCTCTCAGCCTTAGTTTCTGCTTACTTTTGTGGTCCTCAATAAAAGAATCACAATGTGAAAATCATGGTCCTCAAAGAATCACACTACGGAAATTGTGATCCTCGGAATAAAGAATTGTAATGAGCTAAGGTAAGATAACACAGGAATGAATCACCCCCTCACCAGGGGAGTGGGAGAAGAGGAACTGGGATCATCTGAAAGGAACTTAAAGTAACCTAAGACTAATTAGAATGCTAATGTAAGACCAGCTCTATAATGAACTAACCACTAATCAGAGCATAGACAGAGGGGCGTTATTTAGATAACTGAAAGGTGACCAAAGAACAAGAATTGCACAACTTGTCTTTGCATTAAACTGTGTAAACACATACAACTCCTGGCACCTCTTTCTGTACAGAACTGCATTAAAGGTTAAAAGTCAGTTCTTGACTCTGTGCTCATTGGTTCCTGAGCACTGGACATAGTCCTCAGAGGTCAGTGTAGTATTTAAAACTGCAATCACAGTCAAAGAAAAATTTACACCATTTAGCTAACTATGTTCATATATGAGCTGTTCTAAAATACATCTTTTAAATTCCAAAGAATAAACCTGAAAGCTGATTTCTATCTAATGGCTGCCTCCTGTTTCACCCCGAAGGAATAAATAATTCAGAAGCTGAAGAAGAGGCCAGAATTTATTCTTCTCATTATAAAACTCCCATTTCTTTCAGTATAAATGAAAAAGTGAATGAAATGTCACCTTGTTACTTCTTCTGTCTGCTACCTATATTTCCACAGGATGCCCATAAATCTGCCTACAGTGTATTTTGCCATCAGCCAGAAGTATGCATTTAATGTCCCGTGAGCCACTGAAGTCGTTTAGGAAACACCCTCAATTCACAAGTTTACAGAGCACATAGAGCATAGCTATTAGACTGGAGAGAAAAAATTGCAACTGTTTTGAATCTTTACCATCAAGAAGTTAGTTGACTCTGTTTATGGGAGAGTAGGAAATAGGAGCTTTCTCAATACTCCTCTTTCCCAGAGTCTCACATATTTGTGATACATTGGGTGGCATTTCTCCCTCAGACAAGCCATATTGCAGCTGTAAATTCTAGATCTAGCCTACAACGTTGGGAAACATTCCTGAACAGATGGTTTCATTTAATAAAGCATCTAAGTACTATAGTAAATAATGCTGTTGAATTTTTTACCAGTCAGTTTGCAGTGGCACATTAAACATTTCCAGAGGCAGCTGAAAGTGAGAGGGACAGGAATATTTGTCAGTGGACAGAGTGCCATAGGGCTGTTTTGACTGGTGATGTTGAGACCGAGGAAGGAAAGGAGTGCCAGAGTGGCACTATCTGAGACGGTCTGACTTGCAAAGAGAAAAGCGGAGCGGGCAATTAGAGGTCATCTGTTCTTTTCCTGACTCTTCCCTACTGACAAGGAGTTTGGTTCCCCCTCCGCTCCCAACCACATTGGCTTCTGTCTCTGCCTCTGAGTTTGAGAAAGTGAGACTTTAGGTGGGGCTTGCTTACCTTTGATGTCTTACCATTTTTGAGACAGCAGGTTCTAATAGCATGCTTGCAGGAAGTAGCAGGAGAAAGTCTTAAAAATCAGGTAAGCTCTTGTAGATCAGAACAAAATGTCAGCGCATTGGAGAGAGACTGTGAAATTAAATGTCCTTGCCCATATATCATGTTTTATATACTAAAAATAGAATAGATACCAGTACTTTGAGGATATCCTGCATGTAAGGACAAGGGTAAGGATAGAATAGACTTAACCAGCAAAGTGATCTGCAGGATCCAGTATCCTGCTCCTAGAATCAAAGGGCATGAAACAGTTCATTGCAATAAAACTCAGGGGCAAAGACGGGAAAAATTGTAAAAATATATATTAAAAAAATAAACATTTTTTTTAAATTACTGTATTATTTATAGTATCCTACTATTGAAAGAAAAGAACAGCTATTTTCACCTCCAAAAGTACATTCGCAGTGATCATAGGTTTCAAATAATTCTGTGAGCTAAAGGTCAGTATGTATCTATACATGAGAGTATCTGCTGTCTCTTCCTCTTTGTATTCTTTGTAATGAACATAAAACTGCATGGATTAAACACAGAAGCAATTTAGCACTTGTAGGACTTGAAAAAACTAAATTAGCTAATGCAAAATGTAATATTACTCCCTTGGAATTTCCTGAAGGAGATTTGAAGCATAAAGCATCTTCCCATTAATATACAATCCGAAGCCAATGTTACTTTTTCCCCTCTCTCTTTCTGTGTCTCAAGGCACAGAAAAAAATGTCAGTTGCCAAGACAATCTAGCCCTCCCGCAGCACCATTCACAGTTCTATCTAACATTGCATCCATAACTGTCATTTTATTCGCTATCATCTCCAAAATGTGTCATTCAAATGCAGCCCGGACTAGCACCCCTGCCTCTGCCTGAGCTGGTTCTGAGCAGTTCCTGTGGTGGATGTGAACTCTCATTATGTAACAGGATGGAGCATTGGTCAAACAACTGCTTTTTACAGAACAACCTGTGTGAGAGTCAAAGCGGACCTAGGTCAACAGCAAGGACAAGACGTGTCATTCTGCTATGTGGCAGGATGTTCCCTGAATCTCTTGATATAAGTGACCTGGGAGGTGGAGCTCTGTAGCAATGCAGTTTGCTTGCTTCCTCTCTTGTCAGAACTCTAAGTGGGCTAAAGATACAGAACTGTGATGAGTACTGAAACAAGCAGAAGAGGCAAATGGAGAGATGCTTAAAAGTGAATTTACAGAATCACAGAATTGTCAGGGTTGGAAGGGACCCCAAGGATCATCCAGTTCCAGTCCCCCTACCGTGGCCACCTTCTATTAGATCAGGAATTTTAAAAGGGAAACAACAACAACAACCCAACCAACCAAAACAAACAAACAAACAAAAAGATAAAAAAGAAAAGCCATCTACATTCTGAATTAGTCTCTCTAGGTAAAACAAACAAACAAACAAAACAAAGAAAGAAAAAGAACCAGGTATAAAAAAGACTTTCTTCTTCCTTATTCATGACACAGTTTAGTGAAATTTGAAACAAGCATTGGAAGACAGAGCAAGATAACAAGGTTATCTCCAACTCTAAATCTTCACACTATTTATGATGTTAAATTTGCAGGCTATGCTGCTCACTTACATTTCCATAAAGTAGCATAATAAAAGAAAAAGAAATAGATGGCAGCAATCTTTCCTCTGAACTATCTTTCTGAAAAAAAAAAAAAAATTATAGTCCTGTGTCCTCTGGTATTCATTTTACCTCTGCAGAATAATCTCTCCTTTGTATTTTATCCCTTCTTTGTGCAAAGATGAAGGAACTAATGGTACATCCAGACTCCTGCTTCCCTAAGTGCTATGACTCATTCCAACAAGCATCTGTGCCCCTTGAGGGACTGTCAGTGCCTTTTCCTCTTAATTCATTAATTTTATTTTTCTGTTGTACTGAAGAATCCTGAGGCTACTGATTGATGCCACCTTCTTTCTTTTTTTTTTTTTTTTTTTTTTT
>VWZE01023187.1:35168-94461 GCA_013396675.1 Eubucco bourcierii
TTTTTTATTAAGGCACACTGCACAATTCCCAGTAAGTTATTAAACAGGAACTTTTTATCTCTGTTTCTAATTTACACAAAGATGTACATCTATTCTATGTGCAACACTTCTTCTCTGTACCAGTCTTAATAAAACCACCATCCCATAGCTCACAAGAAAGAAGAGTTAGTTAAGCTGAACTTGACAGATACACAACATGTTGAACCTAAAATTTTGCAGTTGTAGATCACAAATTACATCTGCCCAGGTATACTGAACCACTAAGGCAAACTAAAGTTACAGACAGGTTTTCCTTTTTCTGTCAGATAGAATGAGACATTTTGAACAAAGGGTGAGTGGGAAAGGAAAATTAAATGCGTGTGTGTGAAAGAGACTCCCAAACTCTTAGAATTTCTAGCACCTTTACAGAGCACTACGGTTGCTGGCAATTTGCCCTTGGAAAAGGAGCTGTCAAGTAAATTGCCTTCCTAGTCAGATCGTGTGGTAGCTACAAATCCTGAGCTGATCCATGCCTCATGATTGAGCACACAGGTCTCTTTCCTGCAATCAGGGTAGATTAAAAACTGGGGGGGTTTGTACCAACAATCTGATGGGACTAACATAAAACCTCCTAGACCTTCCAGTAATGAAAAATTATCTACAGAAAAGGAAAAAAAAAAAAGAAGAGTAGAAAAAGGATTTTGGACTCCTATTTATTACCGCTGCAATTGTAAAAAGGTTTTTTTTTCAGGGAAGTAAATAATCCTTTTGATTTTCGCTTTCATTAAGCACACTTTGATTGAATATGACCTGCCCTACCACAGTGGACTAGACTGCATCGTTATCAACTGGTGAAGAAGGAGAAAAAAAAAAACTGGAGTGTGAAAGAGAAGAGCATCAAAGTGAAATTAGGTTAAAGTATCACCCTCCTGATTGAATCAAACACTAACAGAAGATTGACCACATCAAATATCCCCTTCTATAACCTCTGACCTTTGGGGGTTATCATCTTTGGAAAGAAAACTGGAAACACCTATATCTTCTGCATAGCAAATGTTCAGAGATATATATGCTATTAAATGGTGGTATCTGCACAGAAAGGTAAGAAATATTTCTGTTCTCTTGCTCATGTTTTGGCCAGGACACAGCTGTTAAGATTTATGACGCTCCGTTTTCCTTGGCCTAGTGGAGATATTGTACAAGCCTCGTTAGTAAGAGCTGCACAGTCAGATAGTTGTTCCATAATGTAGCAGTTTCTTAACAACTTGACTACATCAGGCTATGAACAAAATATCACTCAGTTTCTTATAATCATTACTTTCCTTGCACTTGGTAACTCTCTACTCCAGTTTTCAGCATCTATTTTTTAATCTCTCATTCTGAGATCAACTTAAACATGGAAGAGTTAATTGAATTTACATAATCATATCTCATCCCACTTACATTTCAAAATACTGATTATTAGTGAGTAAAAAGGATAGACTTCCTTCTCCAAAGAAAGTGAAACAGCAGTGCTTCCTGAAAAGTGTAATGAAATTCAGGAGGAAAAAACCCAACAAAATAAATCAAACAAGCAAGCAAAAAACAGGAAAGGGGAAAAAACAATACCTTTCTACTCCTTGTCTGGAGTTCTTTACAGATTAAATCGATACAATTTCCCTCCAACTTGTAGTATCATTGCTGAGGGAGGTGGAAATAAGTGTCTGTGACCAGTGCTTTGTACTCAGAGAGAGTTAATTCAAAATAATTACATAATGAAAATGGAGAAGCCAGTTGCTTGCAATCTCTTTTTACCTTCAGATCAGGCACAAATATGTGTGCTCTGTGGCAGAGGTAGGTGAGTCAGAAATCACATTGTGGTTCCCATGGTAAGCACACCTCAGGGTTACAAACATAAGAGATGAACTGAGTGAAAAGGCAGTTTAAATTTTAGCAAGAACTTTGGCTCAGGAGACTAAACCAGAAGCAGGGGAAAGTATAATCATTTTGTTTTTGACGAAATATCCAGTCTCTGTAAATTGGTTGATAGGATGAAACTGCCACTACTGAGTGCATGAATTCATGCGGTAAGTCAGAAACATGCTGAGAATATGTGAAACAAGGAATTTTTAATAACTGCAGGAAAAATTCTCCTGAGGTATAAAAACCTTAAAAATTTGTTTCAGAAAATAAATTGCCAAGAGAGACACTGAGTAAGAATTTAAATTTACTGAATAAAGACTCCCAGAGGCACCTATCTGTTGCCATCTGATTTAATTCTGAAGAAAGGGAAGTCCACTTTCTCATTGCTGATGTTTACTTAGATTGTGGTCAGTGCAGCTGATATTAGGCTCTGAACACTGCAGAGTTTATTTACATCTATACTCTCAAATGTCTTTAAAAAGTTTCACAAAGTCTTTGAAGCTTGAAAATCTTGGTCTCTGTAGATTAGCACAAATTACAATGACACAGAAATGTTAAAATAGTGAGAATACAGCAAATAAACTTTAACAAGTAAAGGATAAAATCATAGGATCATAGAATGGTTTGGGTTGGAAACGACTTTCAGAGGTCATCTAGACCAACTCCCCTGCAGTGAGCAGGGACATTCTCCACTGGATCAGGTTATTCAGAGCCTCATCAAGCCTGACCTTGAATATCTCCAGGGAAGGGGCCTCAACTACCTCCCTGGGCAACCTGTTCCAGTGTTCCACCACCCTCATGGTAATAAACTTGCTCACAACATCCAATCTAAATCTACTCTTCTCTTCACAGACGTTTGTAAATGGTCTCTCTCCAGACTTCTTGTAGGCTCCTTTCAAGCACTGGAGGGCTTCCCAGAGCCTTCTCTTCTCTGTACTGAACAACCCCAGTTCTCAGCTTGTCCTTATAGGAGAGGTGTTCCAGCCCCCTGATATGAACCCACCCAATCAGGTCCAGGTCACTCCTACCTTGAAGGCTTTCAGAGCTAGTTGCAGCACTCCAGGTGTGGTCTTACCAGAGCAGAGCAAAGTGGCAAAATCATCTCTCTTGATTTTCTGACCACACTTCTTTTGATGCAACCCAGGATGTGATTGGTCTTTTGGACTAGAAGCATACACCGCTGGCTTCTGTACAGCTTCTCATCCACCAGCACTCCCAAGTCCATTACTGCAGAACTGCTCTGAATTTCATCATCCGACAGCCTATATTAATATCTAGGATTGCTCCAACCTAGGTGCAGGACCTGCATAGTAAAAAACAAAACTATTAAAAGTTTGAACAACTAAAGTACATTTTGACTAGTTCTGTAATTCCTTGTGTCTCATCATCTTCCATTTTATTTAAAAAATTACATACATGAAGTATCTTTTACATTGTCAGGGTCGGTTGGCATTACACCTCTTATTTATAATTTTCTCTGGAAGACAGAAAATGGTTGCTGATTACCATCCCATCTTCATTCCATGTTCAATCCTATAATAACTCTAAATTTACTTTAAAGACTCTTTTGTACATTCCTCACTGAGGAGAATGGAATACATTTATTGCTTTAAAACTAACATCTTTGACATATATATCATTAGAATTAGAAGAATATGTCAAAATTTGTGAAATGTCACATATTCAGATTTTTATATAACCAATTACCTTATTAATGTTAGCCTATTTAAAAACTCTTTTAATGGAAAAAAATCAGGTAAAACCATTTTTAAAAGCGAGTTAGAGGTGAGGATGATATAATTTTTTATGTGCTATAAAGTGGGAGGATTTTTTCTATTACTGTTATCATAAAACCTTTCTTTTGAAGTGCCAGCTTCTCAAGAAAGTGGGAAAGATGAAGAAATGCAAATAGGTGAAGTTTTCCTGTTATGCAAACTACGCTCTCAGTCAAACAGTTGAGGTACAAGAAACCCTTGAAACTCAAACAGTATTCTACTCCCCCATGTTAGCTACAGTTATGTATCAAAGAACTATTACTGGCTGTGGGTTTCTTTCCCCTAAACAGAGGATTTTAATCTGAAAACTTATCACATTGAAACAGGTTGCCCAGAGAGGTAGTTGAGGTCTCGTCCCTGGAGATATTCAAGGTGAGCCTCAACAGGGTCTGGCAACCTGGTTGAGGTTGTCCCTGCTGACTGCAGGGTCATCCTCAATGAATTAGATGACATTTGGAGGTCCCTTCCAACTGTTCCAAAGCACTCCAAATTCATTCCTTCTCCGCCCCTTCTCCATGGATTTGAATGGGGAGGAGAAGGAGGCACAAAAACTGCTTTCCAACCCCTGCCCTGCAGGCTAGAAGGGGGAACAGCAAAAGGCACCTTTCCACACCCATGTGCTGACCCGTGTGGAAGCCCATGCTGGGAATCGAGCTGGAAGTTGTCCGGGTCTTCGCACCCAGTATAAAATGGCAAATGGACACTTTGTCTAGGAAGCATAAATAGAGCAAGGGAGAAGGCACCAGGTTCCCGCCTTAAAACAGTTCCTGCCTTGTCAGAGCTCCCATTTTGGACTATCCTCGCTTTTGGACAGCTCTTACCTTTTTACACAGCTCTCAGTTTTGCACCATCCCTGCCCTTGGACAGTTCTCCCCACTTTTGCATTGCTCTGTGCAAATTTGCATGCTTGGCAAGTCCTGGGGTCCACTTGAGAGAGCTGCCAGCGGCACCTGGATCCAGCTGCTCTCGGACCATACAGCAACCGAATCCTGGCTGCTATTCCGAACTGGGGAGACCCGAGGAGTTTGGCTTTCCCCTGCTGCTGCAGAGGCAGCATCACTTCCACAAATGCCTTCCTTGTGCCAGTTGTGTTTTGAGAGATTTCTGACTTTGGTGGCTTTTCGACCTGCCTTGAACCTCTGACGTGTGGATCCAGGCTATTGGGTATTGTCAGTGTCAGAAGGCAGCCAAGCTGCAGAAAAATACAGCAAGGGATCATCACCCAATACCTGTCTCATGTTTATGAGTAAAGTTTGCTGGTCCCTTAATTGTCTGCTCAATCTGATTGATTGTGGGGTAAAGTCATATTTATAGATTACCATTTTCCATTTCCTGACTTCCTAAATCCCTAAATTTGTCCATAACATCCTGTTGAAGAATTCCCAATTGAATTAGAACCTGTAAATAAACCTAAACTAGTTCAGTATATAGTTTGGAGGGGCCTTCAGGAAAATAAAATAATTCTATTTTTTATAATTCCTGACTTGGCCACATTAATTCCCTGCCTCCACAACACCAACCCACACTATTCTATGATTGCATGATTCTAGGTAATAAAGCTTGTAGTTTTCTTACAGTACACAGTCCTTAAGTGCAGTTAGCATAATCCTATTTAAACACAGAAAATTCTGGAGGTTTTCCCAGCAAAGTTGGAAGCTTGAGTAGATCTTGCAGCACTACCACTTGACTGCAGTGGTGGAGCAATGCAGGTTGTAGGCAGGCCAAGAATCACCACACAACAAAGCAGTTGTTTCTCATCAGGGGTTTAGAAGCTAGGCTCTTTTTCAAGCTCCTCTTTCTTTCTGAATCATCGTTAATTCACTGCCCTGATTCTAAATAGGAACCCACTGCTTTATACATTCAGATAGATAGTCACAGATGGTTCAGAGACCAATCTGTAATCTACCATAAGAAAGCTGAGCTGATTTAATAATGAAATATCAGTACAACCCACAATGAGTGGATTAAGGAATGGCCAACTGACAGGCCTCAAAAACATCTGTCACAGAGAAAACTGCCACAAAACAAGAAATTTTTTTTTCTTGTAGGCAACAGAGAGTTTTCTTACCAATGCACTTAAAAAAAAAAAATTTAAAAAAGCAAACAGCAAACCCAAAGAAACAAACAAAAAAAAATTGCTCCTGAGAATATTTGTGAATGTCTCAAAATGGAAACCTGCACCCAAAGAAGATCTAAGGTATAATGGAAGTGTTAATCCCTCAAAAAAAGATAGAAAATCCTAACCTTGCTAAGGCTAAAGAAAATCCAAGCCTGGATCTTCCCAAATGACATTTTAACTTTAAAGGTTCCTGGATGTGAAAGGTCTACTCTTTCATACAAGAAAGAGGCCCCTTTTTAACTACCCTGATATATCTGTTATTTATTTCAGGCGACTTACCGTCTTGAAATCAGCACTGCTAAGACATAGTAGTTACAAAAGGCAACTCACAAAAATGCAGTTACTGCTGCTCACCCTATGCAAAAGTGATTAAAAATGTAGAATTAAATTTCAGTGACTTGGGATAACAAATAACTGAGAACTTTGTCTGTTCTATGTCTATATATGACAAGGGAAGGGCAACTGATGTCATCTACCTGGACCTGAGTATAGCATTTGACTCTGTCCCACATGACATCCTGGTCACCAAACTGGAAAAACATGGACTTGATGGGTGGACCACTCACTGGATAAGGAATTGGCTGGATGGTCACACACAGAGAGTGGTGATCAAGGGCACAATGTCCACCTGGAGACCAGTACCAAGTGGTGTCCCTCAGGGGTCAGTGCTGGGACCAGTGCTGTTTAACATCTTTGTCAGTGACATGGACAGAGGAATGGAGTGCACCCTCAGCAAGTTTGCAGATGACACCAAGCTGTGTGGCACAGTCGACTTACTAGATGGCAGGGATGCCATCCAGAGGGACCTGGACAGGCTGGAGAGGTGGGCCCAGGCCAATCTCATGAAATTCAGCAAGGTCAAGTGTAAGGTCCTGCACCTGGGTAGGCACAATCCCAAGCACAAATACAGGCTGGGTGGTGAATGGCTGGAGAGCAGCCCTGAGGAAAAGGACCTTGGAGTCTGGGTTGATGAAAAGCTCAACATGAGCCTGCAGTGTGCACATGCAGCCCAGACAGCCAACCGAGTCCTAGGCTGCATCAAGAGAAGCGTGGCCAGCAGGGCAAGGGAGGGGATTCTGCCCCTTTACTCTGCTCTCGTCAGACCCCACCTGGAGTACTGTGTGCAGTTCTGGAACCCTCAGCACAGGAAGGACATGGAAGTGTTGGAGCGGGTCCAGAGGAGGGCCACAAAGATGATCAGAGGGCTGGAGCAGCTCTCCTATGAGGACAGGTTGAGAGAGTTTGGGCTCTTCAGCCTGGAGAAGAGAAGGCTTTGAGGGGACCTAGTAGTCTTCCAGTATCTGAAGGGGGCCTACAGGAAGGCTGGGGAGGGATTATTTACAAGGTCTTGCAATGACAGGACAAGGGGCAATGGGTTTAAACTGGCAGAGGGAAGATTTAGACTGGATGTTAGGAGGAAGTTCTTTCCAGTGAGGGTGGTGAGGCACTGGAACAGGTTGCCCAGGGAGGTTGTGGATGCTCCCTCCCTGGAGGTGTTCAAGGCCAGATTGGATGAGGCCTTAAGTAACCTGTCCTAGTGGGAGGTGTCCCTGCCTATGGCAGGGGGTTGGAACTAGATGATCCTTGAGGTCCCTTCCAACCTTACCGTTCTATGATTCTATATCAATGACTATTTGTAGCATCACTAGTATAGAGGTTTGCTTTAATTAACGTAACATATTAGCAAGATATACTAGCTTTTATTATTGATAGCTACGCAATTTTATTTCACTCATCATAATTGGAATCAAGCAAATATGCCTTTCATGCTATTTGTTTGGTTTGGTTTTTTTTAACTTTCAAAAATGTTGTATCTACATTGGTAAAAGGCTGCAGAGTAATAATGTCTAGTTTCATGGTAATGAGGCCTCAGATTTATCTGATTTGTTTTTAGAGAAAATTTGCTTTACTCTTCTCTCTCATACAGGAGAAATACACACATGAACTAGCTAAGTCTGGGCACTTTCTGGTGTCTGTTGATCCACTGGCTTTCAGGAATGACCGTTTGGTTCGATATAGTAACTACCTTTTTTTTCCTTTTGATCATGGTTGAGTTCTTATCTTTTATCAATAAGCCTTTATCTCCCCATTTTTTAATCTTATGTTTGATTTCTTAGGTTTCTTAGGAATAGCTAACCAGTAACTAATATGTCTTTGTGCCTTTCATTGGAAAGAACAAATGTATACTTTTTTTTTAATAAATACTATGACTTTCATGGTGCAGAATGCAATAGAGTTCAAAAGTTTTATTTATTGTGTATCATTAACCTGAGGATCACAGACACTTATGATTTTCCTCTTAAACTCTGAAGCTGCAATGAATATATCTTGCATCTTTCTAAAATTTTAAGTCTGTCTTGATGAGTAAAATCAAACAAAACCATTCAAAATCAGGCTTAGTAGCAGCTTTAAAATTTTTAACTACATAAATTAAGGCAGTATTATCAGCTACAGCAGGAAGGGAAAACAAAAACAAGAAAACAAACTAAGGTGAAAAAAATCAAAGACCAGAATTGTATATACCTTGCAATTAGCCATTAACAGTGATGCCACTGGCCTAATATCACACAGAGTTTTCTGCACCAGAAATATCTTTCTAGCATTTATTTTGAAGTATTGGTTTGGGACAGTCCTTGACATACTCATTGATAAGTGAAGAAGTGGATTGAGAACAGTCCTGAGGAGAAGGACTTGAGGGTGTTGGTGGATGAAAAATTGAGTACAGGAGAGCAATGCGTGCATGCAAGCCAGAAAACAAATTGACTCCTGAGCTGCTTCAAGAGAATTGTGCCCTTCAGGTCAAGAGAGGTGATTTTACCACTGTTCCACCGTCGTGAGACTCCACCTGGATTACTGTGTACAGCTCTGGAGCCCTCAGCATGAGAAAGACTTCAACCTGCTCAAGTGGCTCCAAAGGAGGGCCACAGAGATGATCAGGGGGGCTGAATCATGACTGCTAGGACAGGATGAGACAGTTGGCTTGTTCAGCCTGGAGAAAGTTTTTGGGAAGACCTTATAGCAGCCCTCCAGTACTTAAAAGGAGTCTACATAAAAGATGAGGAAAGACTCTTTATCAAGTGTGTAGTGGCAGAAAGAGAAATAGATACCAGAGGTAGCAGAAATTTGCAACAAAAAGTAGTGGAGGGTTTGTAAAAGCTATTTAAATTTTTTGTGTTTTCCTGCCTGAGCAGAGTCAGTGTTTTGAGCTCTTTGCTTTGTAAGTTTGCACTTCCATAAATGCAGCAAATGCAGCAGCTTGCTGCTGCCAAAAGGAAAATGTTTCACTCTGTCCTTCTTCCTCCCTGTTTCTACTTTACTCTTTTTCACCCTTCCCTGCCTTCTCCCTCCTCATCACTCTACTGCTGAAAGCAGAATGGCCTACCCACTCCCTTGTCCTGCCTCTAGAGCACTCTGAAACACTTCACTATCTCAATTTACTTCATTAACCTGTCAAAAAACTACCAGCGTTTTTCACGTTGTTGTACATCCTCTGTTTGAATGAATTATATGGAGATTAAAATTCAGCAGGTTGTTAGAGCTGGCATGAAATAAACTGTGAGGTCACACAGCCAGGAACAGAGAAGGGGTATAGGCAAAGGAATCAGGAGCTTTTCCATTTTCTTTGTGGGAAGAGTGTGATGTGACTTCAGCTCAAGAGATTTTCAGATACGCAGTGGGCTCAAATCTGCCACCCCATCAAGGAACGGGTGTCTTGTAGCTACTGTGTTATGAAAACTCAGTGGGTGTCTTGCATACTCTGAAAAACAGCACAATATTTATTGAACTTCATAAAATCACAGACCGAGTTAATTTGTAGCTCTTTAAGCATACTTGTAATTTAATCAGATGAGAATAATCTGTATGGGTAACATCACTGAAATAGATACTTTAGACTGTCTTTTCCAGAACTGCTGTTGTTTCTTCAAAAGCAGAGAATAGGAATAGTACACAAATGCCTAATGGCCATGAGATGTTATGGTGCTGTAGCATGATTGTAACCATGAAAGGGATTGTATAAAAAAAGAGAAAACGTTTGCCCTTGGAACAACTATTGTTGTTGGAATAATACAATCTCTTTCTAAGGTGTCATCCAGCATATCTTGACATGAGAACAGCAGGTAACCACTAGCAACATTCATGTTCAGCAGGAGAGAAAAAATCTCTATGTTCCCCCTGTGTTGTAAAGGCAACAAAAACCACTTAATAATTCTCTTTGAAAAGCATCACAGACACCAACACCTTTAGCAAGTTCTTACCTTGATCAGGATCTTGCAAGTAGGTCACAGCTTAACACCACTAATATAACCCTTGTTCTGTGCCTGAGGCTGGACTCTGATTTTTTATTTAATCTCTTATTCAGATTTGATGCTTACTACTTACCAGTGGGAAACCGGAAACCTGAGATGGGACCAGGGGCTTTTGCCATCTTGTATTACTCTTTTAAGGATTCAGTGAAGAAATCTACATTCTGATCAGATTTCTTCTAATCTGAAATGGCAGAGTCTGGAATTTATTACCAGAAAGAACATAGATTAGTTTCAAACATTTTGACAAATATTTTTCAAGAGTTCTCATCTTGGAGTAAATTGACGAAGAGAGAAGAAGAGCAACAAAATAGGTTTTCATTTTGCACCTGGTTCACTTATACTTGTGATCAATTTGTGTTTATTTTTGGTGGCTGATTAGTGTTATTTATGCAAAAGAGCACTACTGAATGTGATTTTGTCCTTCTTGCTAGCAAAAAATAAGAAATGTAATCCTGTAGATTGCATTTTCACTTGTAGTAGTGGGATTATTCTGTCCATATGTCAGAACTTGCAATTCTTCTCCAAATCCTAGTCTATGTTTGGCCTTAGTTCTGGGAATAGGATGGCTGCAGCCATTAGAAACAGTGAATTACAGATGACTTTGTGGTTATTTCCAATTCAGTTGTGTCAGTGATGCATTTGGATATGTGGTAACTCAATGTCTAGAACAGACAAACTAAGGATACATATGAGAGGCTCTGAACTTCAGAGCAGGGACATGAAACTCTGAAGTATTTTCTGCAATGCTATCAATATTGAGGCCAGCACGCTAATTACATAGGGTGTGAATATGGCTCTTCAGGCTATGCCCAAGGAAAGTACAGCCAAGTCCCAATTAAGGAATAGTGTACATTTGTCAGACTAAAATATTTCTACCAAGCACTTTTGGAACAAAATGTTTTACAAGAGAATCTAAGAAAAAGAGGCTGGGATTCAGGTCACAGAGGATGACATGCAAACACAGATGACAACATGTACAGTATTTAAATTCTGGTTGTAATGAAGAATTACTTAGCAGAAGAAAAAAAACCAGTATTTACTTTAGTGTGAACTGAGCTATTCTCTTGACTGTCTTACCTAGAAACCTGTCTCTTACCAAAGGGGCATAAACACAAGTACATAGCTAAACCGAGTTGTTTTAATCCTTCATCTCTGTAACTTCATGAAACAGAGGGGGAAAAGAAAATATACAAAGAAATATCCATGGTACAGAACTACAGCAAGCCAATTTGATGTGTTTGAATCAAGTTGTTATCAATAGCAATAAAACTGCAGGTCCCATTTCTGCCCAGTCAGCACATGTCATCTGTAGCTGTAGCCTGGAGGGACTGCCTCTGACCTGAGGAAACAGTTTTATTTTCTTTCCTATGCTCTGACAAACTCAGTCCAGCTGCGAAGGTGCCTGTATGATTTAGACAATTTTCAACAAAAAGGACCAGGACTCATTATACTCATTTGGACATTGTTATCTTTAAAAAAAACCTGAAGAAACAATGACATACATCCAGCCCTGGCATGAGTAAGTACAATCCACACAAAAATAGTGGTCTCACCTCCTGCAATTCAGTATGCACCCATTTCATCTTCAGGCTTTGTCCTGTAGCCAGTTTGAAGCTCGTAGGTTAGTGTTACAGTCCAAAACAATTTTGATCAGTTGTTGATTTTTTTTTTTCAGATCTGCTGCTGTGATACAATATGAAGTAATTTACTGAAGTCTTAATGTTACACACATACTCTGGATACTAGTCATTAATCCTAAGACCTTATTAAAAATCATAAGAGAAAATAAATTCAAAAACCAGTCAAACAAAACAAAAACAAACCAACGAAACCCCACAACAAACCTGCAAAACCAGATTGCCTACAAAGCTGATTTTTTTAAAAAAATCAAACACTCCTGACTTGCATGTATACTCACAACAGTAATATGGTACTATTTATTACACATATATAAATGCATAAATACAAATACACAAGCACATGTTAGATAAAAGCTCTTAAATAAAGTTGAGGTCTCTTGGAAGACAAGAAAATAATTAGTACAGTGTATGTAGTGCAAGCCTTGGGAATACTTGGGTTTCAACCAAAACTTTCTTCACACTATGCACTAGATTCATTTTTAAAAACTGTTTTCTAAAATGTAAGCTTGAAAAATCAAACTTTTACTGCTGCAGAAGCCCATAGCTGCATACCACTAACAATCCCCTTCTTTCTTATAAAAAATGTCAGTTGTCACTTTGTGGAACATAGGTTGAGTCCTTGTGGTTTATTTATTCCACACATACACCTACCCCAGCAAGGACCAATGTGTTTCATGACTAAGTAATGATTAAATGCAGTCCTTCAAATCTAAAGAGCAAAAATGCACTTTTCATAAATTTTTTAATAAGCTGATGGTTTGGTGATGGTTGTGCTACAAGGTATGGCAGGGGTGCACAATGAATAGAAAATATTAGATGATATAATCCATACGTAGAACCTATATAATTTAAACTCCATTGATAATTATGTCATGTTAATAGGATCAAATCCATGAACAGTAGTCATCTTGCATTTATCTACTGGTCTTTCCACATCACTGTGTGGCATTCATATTGCCTCTGATTTCACAGCACAGAACATTTCTCATTCATGAAGAAGTACAATCTTATTAAAAATTAATTTAGAAACATATTTAAAATTTAAAGATATTTATGAATTAGGGTTGTGATGATACAAAACTCAGAGAAAAGTTGTGTGGAAAAAAACCAACAAAACCAAAACAGTTGAAAGTGAAGATCTCTGCTTCTATCTGTTCAGCTGTAAATATTTCTGGTGACCCTATCAGCAGATTAGTGAATCTCTTGAATTGAACAAATTAATGCTTTGCTTTTGCTTCTGCTGTGGTTGTCATGAACCATCTGCACAGTGAAGAATCATTTCTTGTCGCTTTCAAGACTTCAGGATTAGCTGGTATTTTAAAAGTAATTTCTTTAGTACTAGTACAAATAGGTAAGAAAACATTCCTGCCTCCTCCTCTTCCCTCTCACACTGGTCTCTTACCTCTTCTCCACCAGAAACCAGAATGCTCAATGGAAATCAGAACAGTGTCAAGTTAACCTGAAAAACTTCCAGCTCTTTGTCATCCTGTGAACAGATGATCATGTTTAGTTTGATTGGGTAAGAATGGCCCACAAAAACACAAAGGGTTGGTTGTTCCAAGTTATTTCATTTATGTTTAGCTCAAACACAGCTGCCTAAAGCCCCCAAGATCTACCTCTGTATTTATGTTACATGACATATAGGACTTACATAGAGTTCCAAGCAGAATGAAAAATATACAGATCTTGACAACCTGAAAGCAGTGCTAACATTTTAGATAGATATATACATTTAACTGAAATGTATATAGAACATGACAGCTTCAGGAATCTCAGTGTCATATCTGAACTTTAGGTTTGCTTACACCAAAAGCACAATGCAAAGGGCTGAGGACCAATATCCTGATAATGATTATACAAATGAAATTATTTCTTGTAAGGAGCAGTCTTATACTGGTATACTCAATTTAGAATTATCTAAAAGAGCAAATAATATCTCAAAATCTTGGGAAACAGAATAAAATTCAGATTCTAGCTTCACAGAAAATTGGGAAAGAGGCACATGGTGACTTGCCACTGAACAATATATTCTAACAATTAGAGAGAAATCTTCTCTGTTTTAACAACTTTTTAATTCCTATAAAAGAGTACCTGTTTCTAATGAAAGTTTGAACCTACACCATTGTGGAACATACTGGTTTAATTTGACCATAGCTTATTTTTAAAAGCTCTCCTGAATATTTCCAAGTGAGATATATTACAAACCGAGGAGTTATTTCTCCCCAACTTCTTCCTGTCTTATTTTTTCCTAAGCTAGAGAGAGTCTGTTCTGAGCATAATGATCTCAGGTGACACAGTGCCAAATCCTTTCCCACTGTACCTGAGGTGACATGACAGTACATTACACAGAGAAGTGAAAGTTACCACCATTGTGACCTGATGAAACCTAAAAAGAATCTTTACACTTTTATATTAGAGTTCTCCTTTTTTTTTTTTTTTTTTTTTTTTTTTTTTTNATTTTCATCTATGGCTGCCTAGGGAATAACAGAATGACAAAGTACTCTGCATACCTGCAATCAGCAAAGATACAAAAACATGCTTTCTGGGTGTTTTGATGCACAAGATGTCTATAACAGGATTTAAATGCACTGTAAATATACTTTAATTTTTGTGTAAATTGATTTTCTTTAGGAAAAGAGGTAACTAAGTTTAAAACCATCAAGCTGTAACTGTGTGTTTTGATCTAATGTGAACCTTTTTCAAAATCAAGTCATATCAGTTGAGAGCTGAGCCCTTCAAATATTATTCACCTCAGTGAGCCTACAGGCTTCAATGGTGTCATTTAAATAAGGTGACCATTTGAAGGTGAATGGTGCTTAAAGGGCCAGGCCGCAGATAGATGCAATAGAGGCACACAGCAGTAAAGCTATAAATTAATTTTGTCTTCCTAATACACATGATTATAAACCCCTTTTATATTGTTAGAAAAATTCAACTTTGTTTTATTAGTACAATCGAACCACAAAATAAATTTAGAATCATTTTTCCTGACCTCATTCACACTGATTTCATACCAATGTAATTTCATATGCTTTAATTGTATAACTTCTGTTTTAGTTCATTGTAGATACTCAGACCTAAACCCTTATCATCTCTCAAAGCAAATTGATCATTATTTTCACAGCTTGCTGCAGCCACAGCTTCTCAGATTTTCTCAGCATGTATCACAATTCTGTTTCTTAAGTTATAAATGTAAAGCAGTTGGGGGTCTTGCTGATTTGATGTCCAGATTTGCTTAGAGGAAGTAAAGATGATTTTATGTTTCTCTGCTCATTGATGGTAATGGGATCTTTTAGTATTTTGACTATGTTTAGAATGATTTATCAGGCACCATTACTGAGAAGACAAACATAAACTAAGGCCAAGACTCAAGCAAGATAATCAAAGTTTAAGAAAATCCAGCAGGCTTCTTTGCTGAACCAGAGCCATTGCACTGCAGAGAGCTCTTCCAGAGTAGCTGGACATCTGTTCTCAATACAGGCTTGGATCCTATGATGCAGGCTTGGATTTTAAAGGCATGAGTGGGCAATCTTGTCCCTGAAAACAGCAATGTGCATACTTAATTTCAGTACAAGTAATCCCCCTGAATTACTGAACATTTGGGAAGACGCTGAAAAATGTTAATGTGTTAGAAGGTTGAAGACTGATTGATGAATCATGCAAGAAATCTAGTGTTTTATCCTCTAATTACACAATTCCAGCAGCATCTTCTATCAAGTGAGAAAATGAAATTATAAATTAAAAATTACAGATGAATAGGCAGGTCAGGATATTTGAGAAATACTTGGAAACCTGAAAAATTAAAACCCAAGTATATAACTATATCACTTGAAAACAAATTAAGCTTTTGCATCATTTTAGTAAAATACAGCAATTGAATTTGGCATTTGCATTGCACAAAAAAATAATAAAAAGGTTACTTTTTTTTTTTTTTAACATTTAACCTATAAATTGCTTCATTCCTAGTGATAACAGACTTTCTGGGAAAAAAACAAACCAAACCACCAAAACAAAACAAAACAAAAAAAAAAACAACAAAAAACCCAACCTGAATTATTTTTAACTTCTTAATAAGTTTCTGTATGAACAATTCTTTTGGAAGAATGCCTTCATCCAAGCCAAACCATTTCTAGACTGAGTGTGAAAGACATCAGTTCTACAATTAGAGATCCATCTTGCTCGTCTTTGTTTTGAGCTAAGCCTTCTCTATAAGGAGCTTTTCAGTATCCTGTTTCAAAGGTTGAATTAGGAGACTTGTCATCCTAAATTCCCTCTAAGTCACTGGGGAGAGATGAGCAATTCCACAAGGTAACCCAATTGTTAAGTGATTACTAAAGGAATCCAAAACAACACAGTTCTTAATGTGGGTACCTGCAGCCAGGTAAGATTGATCCAAGCTATACATCTTACAAGAGGTTCTATTATAAAATAATTATGCTAGAACATATCTATAAATTCCATCTACCACCAAAAAATTAATGTAAAATCTTTCAGAAACAAATGGTCTTTTAACAGCTTTCGTACTTATTACTATGTAGCAGCAACTATTTAAAGCAAGAGGAAAACATGTAACAGAAATCACTTTGCCACAGCAATTCCTCTGGTTGGAGTGGCTGTAGTGAAGATCTAAACAGTGGAGAAAATGTGTACATTGAAAATACACGTTGAAATGAAATAGCATACTGTACTCAGCTCTTGAAGCATATCTGCAACCTTTTCTTAGTTTCACACATAGAAGAGCTGGTACACAGTGTGGAAGAGAATCTAATAAACCTAACAAGGAAACAAGATTACTGTGTCTTAACTAAGGTGTTAAGAACTGAGCACTTAATACCTTAGACTTAGTTTCTTAATGATCTATTTTTGTCAGCCAAAGGTAGGTTGAGGAAATGCATCAGTATTTAATTGTGTTTTGGCTTCCTTGTTCCATCTCAGGTCAGCATAAGTACAATATTGCTTCTATACTTATGCTAGTTAGCTTACTTAGCTGTACTAAGCTAGACAGAGCTTAGTAAAAGCTATATCCATACTTTGGCAGCACAGCACATTGATACACTGATGCTATAGTAAATATGACTATGTGTCTATAAGAGGTATACCTATAATAAAGGGAGATAAGGGAACAATTTCTGCTGCCCAGCTATTTGCTTTCCGACTTTGCATGTGGCTCTTTCCAGGGCACTTCACTTACAGATGTTTTGGAAAAGGTTGTAGGAAATGACACAGTATGACTTTTGGTTCCCTCCATAGCACACAGCAATTATCACTATTTCTACCTCATACAGCAGAACATCTTAAACTCCTTTGATATCACACTCACAAATCACCGTGGACAAAAGCTTGACACAAAGTTACTCAAACCTTAGATTCCAGTAAGCTTTGAAACAGGAAGCCAAATCCATGAGAAGTCTAAGCCTTCTCTAGCTTCTGAAATGAATCTGTGTGAATGATATAAAGGCTAAATCATACACTTGTACAGACTAGGAAAGGGTACTAGAACAAAATGGGAAAATAGTGGCTTTATCAGAAGACTTATCTGCTCCTCTACCTATTCAGTGTGAAGTATTTGATTCCTGCATTGAGTAGAAAGTCATTCTGAAGCTGAAATGAACCAGGTGGTTAGTCCCAGGAGCATGCTTTTAAACAGATAGGCTTTGCCAGCCAAACCAAGCAAAGCAAACAAATGAACTGAAGCTGACAACCGTTATGACAGTAACGTCTATGTTTTGAGAGTGAATCATGCTGCATTTTGACAGATCACTGATGAAACCTTTCAGATTTGGCTTGTCATTTATTAGGGGATGTCTAATGAATAGCATATAAAGTAGACTTGTTAAGTGTAGTGTCTGTTGACAACTCAGTTCAGAAGTGAAGGGTATAGAAAATTCAACCCCAGAGCAAGTGGCAGTCTTTCCACAGGAAACATCTACTTTGTGTTAACAGTCTGCACAGGTGTGCTAGGAGTGTTCCTTATCTGTGTCACCCCTGCTGCCACAGGAATGCCAGAAGACTTAGCAAGAAAGAGGTCAAGCACTCAGGAGAGAGACACACAAAAGTTACTAGAATGATGACATTATCGTATTCATTTCCTCACTTAGAAAAGATAATTTAATGGTACGCTCTGGGACATTGTATTTGAAGCTGCAGCTGCCTTTGTTGTAATTTTTTATTTACAGATGAGATTGATGATCTTCAATTCCTATTAATTGAAGACACCTTTTTACCCAACATAACCCATACACAACATAAAATTTTGCGTAAAATTTGCAGCATAAACCACCTTCTTAGGAAATGTTTCTGATCGATTTGGAAACAAGGTCTAAGAAGAATCCTTGCTAAATGTTTGAAACCTTAATGGAAGAGATGAAAGCATATCCAAGGAAGATGCCATTGTTATTTTTATATGGAAATATGGATTTCTGAACACATAAAATGCAGCATTAATAAAACAGCACAGTAAGACAAAAATAATTTTAAAATAGAAGAACTTAGTCTTCAAAATTAATAAAACACAGATTTTAAAGTGGGTTGGCTTTTTTTTTTTTTCTGCAGAACTGCCACCTCTGCTTACTGCTAGAAAGGAAACAAGTAAAACCCTATAACAATCACTCAGATCTCTTTGTGAAAAAATGTTGTTTGAAAATCTAAAACAAATTAAGTCAATTCTCTGGCATTTCAACAGCAGCATCTAATTATTCATCCTATGCCTATTAGAAGGCATAAGAGATACAGCTTACAACCAGAAGCATACAAGCAGTAATTTAAAAATTCACCAACTTTACTTCCTGGGGAGTCTGCCAAAGTCCATATTAATTTGTTAAAACAAATACTTTAGGTAGCTAGATCTGTGATGCCTGTGATAATCCAATAATTAAAACGAAGGGAATAAGAATTATATTATATGGCACTTAATCACACTTCTCTACTTTGTTACTTTAAGGACACTACAACATCTCCCCAAATTTTTTAAGCAATTGTGTTTCTCATCCTGAACTCTACCTTTCTGAGGGACAGCCTTTCTGTCAGGTCTTCATTCTGTAAATGGTGGTTATACAAGAATGAATCATAGAATCATAGAATCATAGAATGGTAAGGTTGGAAGGGACCTCAAGGATCATCTAGTTCCAACCCCCTGCCATAGGCAGGGACACCTCCCACTAGGACAGCTCACTCAAGGCCTCATCCAATCTGGCCTTGAACACCTCCAGGGAGGGAGCATCCACAACCTCCCTGGGCAACCTGTTCCAGTGCCTCACCACCCTCACTGTAAAGAACTTCCTCCTAACATCCAGTCTAAATCTCCCCTCTGCCTGTTTAAGCCCATTGCCCCTTGTCCTGTCATTGCAGGACCTTGTAAATAATCCTTCCCCAGCCTTCCTGTAGGCCCCCTTCAGATACTGGAAGGCTACTATCAGGTCCCCTCGAAGCCTTCTCTTCTCCAGGCTGAAGAGCCCCAACTCTCTCAGCCTGTCCTCATAGGAGAGCTGCTCCAGCCCTCTGATCATCTTTGTGGCCCTCCTCTGGACCCGCTCCAACACTTCCATGTCCTTCCTGTGCTGAGGGTTCCAGAACTGCACACAGTACTCCAGGTGGGGTCTGACGAGAGCAGAGTAAAGGGGCAGAATCACCTCCCTTGCCCTGCTGGCCACGCTTCTCTTGATGCAGCCTAGGACTCGGTTGGCTGTCTGGGCTGCATGTGCACACTGCAGGCTCATGTTGAGCTTTTCATCAACCCAGACTCCAAGGTCCTTTTCCTCAGGGCTGCTCTCCAGCCATTCACCACCCAGCCTGTATTTGTGCTTGGGATTGTGCCTACCCAGGTGCAGGACCTTACACTTGGCCTTATTGAATTTCATGAGGTTGGCCTGGGCCCACCTCTCCAGCCTGTCCAGGTCCCTCTGGATGGCATCCCTGCCCTCTAGCAAGTCGACTGTGCCACACAGCTTGGTGTCATCTGCAAACTTGCTGAGGGTGCACTCCATTCCTCTGTCCATGTCACTGACAAAGATGTTAAACAGCACTGGTCCCAGCACTGACCCCTGAGGGACACCACTTGGCACTGGTCTCCAGGTGGACATTGTGCCCTTGATCACCACTCTCTGGGTTCGACCATCCAGCCAATTCCTTATCCAGCGAGTGGTCCATCCATCAAGTCCATGTTTTTCCAGTTTGGTGACCAGGATGTCATGTGGGACAGAGTCAAATGCCTTACTCAGGTCCAGGTAGATGACATCAGCTGCCCTTCCCTTGTCCACTGTCGCTGTGACTTCATCATAAAAAGCCACTAAATTTGTCAGGCAAGATCTGCCCTTGGTGAAGCCATGCTGGTTCCCACCAATCACCTCTGGTTTGTTTTCCATTTGCCTTAGCAGGACTTTCAGCAGGATCTGCTCCATGATCTTGCCAGGCACGGAGGTGAGGCTGACTGGTCTGTATGATCAGACTAAAATTGTTGGTCATTGATGCATTTCTGAAAAGCTATCCACATGGAGTAGCTGAGGTGGAGATGGCTGTAACCTGTCACTCATAACTCAACGGCAGGCCTGAAGTGTCTAGACTGCCCTGACCGGTGGGACAGCTGAACTCTTCAGTGGAACTTGTATGCTCTTAGACACTTGGCTGCTGCGATTTGGTCACAAAAATTAGAGTCAAGATGAAGGAGTTAATTTTACTTTTACCCCATTTCAGAGAGGTGGGGACTATGGGAACAGAATGGGGCAAATCTTCCCCCTGACCTGTCTTTCCAGGGCTCTGGCATTGACAGCAATGCAGTCTCCTGTGCTGAACCTGCAGCACCCCACAGATCAATCTTCTGCAGGCTGAAATGGTTTAGATCAGCTCAATACATTCAGTTCTGTACAGCAGTGACACACCGTATGTCACCTAGGTTGAGACTGAACAGTGTGAAAATAGTCTGTGGTGCCTATCACCCTATCCTTCAGGATATATTGCAATCTTAACATTACTACTGTAAACAAGAAAAGCAAAGGGTGGAATGCACACATATAATCTGCTATATATAATCTCATAAACTTAAGAAATAGTACTCAGAGGGTTGAAACTATGACTCTTAGACACTTACTCATATTTTAATGTCCAGCTATTAATGACAAATAGTTATTCACACCTATGAGAAATTTGTGCACAGAATATTCATTCCATTCCTTAGCTACGTTGTGGAAAAGATGTTAATTATTTCTATAACCAACATGTGGGCTGTAAACAGTAAAATCCAGTTAATGAGAACATAGGACAGGTTAGAATACTAAAAAAACAAACAAACAAAAAAACCTACACAAAAAAAATCCAACTTGTTACCACAGTATTCTTCATACTTTACTCCAACTCCTATTAGGGTATGGACATAGCGTACTCTACCTGACAGAGTAAACTAATGTTTTTCATTATTCTCAGACTGCAATTCCAGAGTTTTAATAATGATTACTGGGTGTTCTTCAAGACTTTGTACCAACAGTTTAAAATGTGCATATGTATGGCACTGAAAGTCTCCCCTTTGCTTTCAGGCTTCATACTCTGCAAATTCTCTTTATTGTTCCTTTCTTGTCTGTCTGTAGTCACATTATTGTCACATCACTTCTGTCAGATAGCTGGGTTATTTAAGGAAAGCCGTTCCAGAGTGTGTACTCCTCTTTCTCCTTTTGCTCAGATTTGTAATCCAAGTTATTTTTTTTTTCAGATTGAATACACAAATACCTAATTTCTCCTTCAGCAACTTCAGTCTTTTGCAGCCAAATGATTTGCTAGTGAATTATATCAAGCAATTCAAACAAATATGGTTTTATAGTTTAAATGACTTTACATGGGTACTGCCAAGCAGATAAACACGACACATTTTTTCTGGTTTTAGACCTGTCCCTGTCACCTTTCTGGTTTATATATTTTCTTTCAAACAATGCAGTTATGCTACCTTTTTAGCGTATTGGATGTTATTCATCTTTGGTTACCCAGAATGACAAATATTGCTTCACTATCTCTCCATAAAGCTGTCTGTGTGGGCTTTGTAACAAAACCAAAAAAGGTGTGGAGAAAAGCGATTTAGTCTCTATAGCTTTTGGATCTTGGTCAGCCTTTGCCTGCAGAAGATTAAGGGCAATGCATCTTGCTCAGAGTAACAAGGCAGAAAGGAAAGAATCCATCTCCTAGAAATAGAATGTTATCTAAACTATGGATCAGCCTCAGACAACAGCTTGAATAGAGGTTTCAAGCTGCAGTTTAGTAGGAATTTGATAGATTTCAAGTCACTGGGTGAGCAATATGTTTTCCACCAGCCAAAACAGCGTTACTGCCTGGTGACTGATGATGCCAAGGGAAAACAATGAACAGAGAAGTGATGCAAAGAAGCTCTGCCGGTATAATGAGGAGAAATGCCACTTCATCATCCTATCAGGGCTGCTGCTCTGTGAGTCATAAATCACTGTCATCTGCCTCACAGCCTGGGATAAGCACAGCACAATAAATTCATTGAAACAAAGTATTCAGGGTGTTGCATGTATTCTTATATGGTATCAGGTTTGCTTTCTGACAGCTTTACAGAAGTGCCTGTTTTGTTGAAGTGTATCCATGCAGCTATAAATCGAGTTGTGTTCATGATATACGTTAGTATCTAAGCAACAATAAATGAGAAGCACACTTTATTTGGTGGTGTAAATCAGTTCCAATACCATCTTGAACTAAACAGTGCTTTTCTTCTTGACTTTGTGCCAGATTCAGAAGGTAGGAAGCACTCTCTCATTTCCTTTTGAATATATATATTTTTTTTAAAAATCAGTTTACCATTTGCTGCCATCTGAAACTATCACACTAAGTTTAATAAGAAAGTAACTTCAATTATTTGCAATCAGGATATTATTAAAACCAAAAGTATATAAAGGGCTATGGACCTACAAGGTTTGGTGTTAGGAAAGAATTGCTCTTTGGTAGGATTCATATCACTTAATTACTTTTTCCTCATAGATCTCTACACCTACTAATGGATGAAATTCCTTAATCAATGATGAAAATGAATGCCTTTTCTTCCAGGACAGCTGCATAGCATTTGTCTTTATGTAAGGCCACAGGTGGTAGGGGACAGATCTTGTAAATTCATAGTCTAACACAGGCAAAATTTCTATGAATTTCAGAACTATGTAATTGATAGATTTGGACTTATCATAGAATCATAGAATGGTAAGGTTGGAAGGGACCTCAAGGATCATCTAGTTCCAACCCCTTGCCATAGGCAGGGACACCTCCCACTAGTACAGGTCACTCAAGCCCTCGTCCAACCTGGCCTTAAACACCTCCAGGGAGGGAACAGCCACAACCTCCCTGGGCAACCTGTTCCAGTGCCTCACCACCCTCACTGTAAAAAACTTCCTCCTAACATCCAGTCTAAATCTTCCCTTTGCCAGTTTAAACCCATTGCCCCTAGTCCTGTCATTGCAAGACCTTGTAAATAGTACCTCCCCAGCCTCGCTGTAGGCCGCCTTCAGATACTAGAAGGCTACTAGAAGGTCTCCTGGAAACCTTCTCTTCTCCAGGCTGAAGAGCCCCAACTCTCTCAGCCTGTCCTCATAGCAGAGCTGCTATCAAGAAAAAAAGAAAAACACTTCACTAGACGCAAATGTTTAGAGTACAAAAGAAAATAGAGTTGAAGACTACTAATTTTAGCAAGAGCCATGTAACCAAACCTACCTTCATGTTAACCTGAACTTTGCAAAGATACTCAGCTATGTAGTTGTCACAGATTTGATCAGATATATTTCCTTTAATGAAAACAGAATGTATGTCTTGAAAGTTTGCTTCCCCATCCACTCCTTTTAAAAATTACCATTTGTCTATGGCTTAGTTTTTATAAACATATCTAAAATGTAAGTACAGTACAAGATTAAATAATGTAAAAAGAGAGTTACTTTTAAACAGTTATTTAATCTTCTTTATACAATAAGACATTTTATATGGTCCTTGTCATCTTTCCCACCTAAGAGCTCTTAAAACCCTGAAAGTCTATTTTTCTCTTATTGTTCTATGTTATTGCATTTTTAGACTCTGCATGTTTCAACTACAGTATCTCAAAGCTGTTTATTCCATCACTCTAGTGCTACAAGAGAATCACAGAATATCAGTAGCAATTTTTTTTGTTCTGATTTATGTCTTGCAAACCTTTCTTTTAGAGAATACATGAACTTCTGCATATTTGTATTCACTTAGCACCTTAACAGAGACAAATGGACTCACCATTAATCATTGTAAAGGAGTCATATTTAACATACATTATACCAACATTATCACTACATGAAGGAAAACCAAATGACTAATCTCCTCATACCTGTACTAAATGGAATCACTGTGGGTTTTCTTAAACTGAAAAGAATATCTGGTCTCTTAAGGCAATGTCAAAGCAATTGCCCACTCTCATAAGCGGATCACTTTTTGTATTATAAATGAAATGTTAGAAGCAGAACTCCATTATTTCTCATAGTTTATTTCATGCATTCAAAATCCATTCCGTAGGAAATTTCTTTACATTACAGTATGATTTCTACGTACCCATCAAGTAAATCTAAAATTAACCTATTTGGCAAAACTTTTCAAGCAATTTCTCCCACTATGGTTTAATGTATGCATTATATTTACTATCTTTTACTTCATAAGTTAGGAAAGAATTATTACTGTAAGGACATTCAGTTTTCTTATGCAATAGCTTTATGTTGTGTGCTTGATATAATATGAAACAGGAAACAGGAAGCTCAATGTGCAGTCTCTTAAATCATTAACATTGACCAATAAAAAGCAGCATTTTCCTCAGCTGTAAAGCACTTAGAAATATTTCAATTTGAATATAAAATTATGGCAATTCTATGAATGCTTTCATAACAAAAGGCATCACTAAATTTCTTATAATAGTGAAATTGAGCGAAAACTGAAACTAGATTGTAAAAAAAAAACCCTCCTCTAACCCCAAAGCAATTGGCAAACATATTATTCCATGCTGGTTTGGAATATATTGTACCAATATTATCATCTTATACAAGAGACATCCCTATGTAGTCCTAAAAAACTCTGCTGACCCATACTGCAACATGCAGTAATGTAGGCTTCAAGAGCACACAAAACAAAAGCCGATTTTTCAGATAAACTGTGATAAATCACCCAAAGTTTTAAGAGGATTAGATAGAAAAGATTCAATCTCTCCTGAGCCATGAATTTTGTACTCTATGCTTGTCTTTTGAGTAGCTACTATTTCATTTAGTCACTTCAATTTCATTTTGCTCTTACTGTTTTAATTGACATGGAAATAACTTTTCTAATAAGCTGCCAGAGCTTGGCTTCACGTTACCTGTGTTCCAAGGAGACTTTCAAAGTTGAATTATGTATATATGTTCTGAAAATCTTTAAATACCATGTACCAGAGGCTGCACAGTCTAGCATGGAGCCATTTACACAGTGGAGACTGCAGGACCACAGTTGCATTATACAATGTAAGCACTTAAGTAAAACACTCTTGAGAGAGAGGGTGAAAGGCACCAAAACGTACTTACTTACTATACACTCTTCCTCCAGTGAAATCACCTGCAAGTATTCGGCAGAAATAATTTGAAGTTGTAGTTCACAAGTGCAACTATGTCAGAAGTGGTTAAAATCTGTTTATAACAGACATTTGTTATACATAGAGCATAGAAGGGTGTTGTACAACCTAGCAGAACAGAGAAGAATCAACTCTTCACCTTTCAAAGAACACTGAGGCAATTTCAAAAAGAGAGATGCTTGTATGACTTTGTGATGAGCTACTACGTAATGTTGAGCTCAAAGTTGCTTTGTTGGTAAATAGGATTTGGGCTCATTGTGTTTCTGATCTACTTTTGTAACAGGGAAAGTACACAAGGGAAAAAGCCTTAGGTATCACTCCCATTTTATTCAGATGTTTACATAAACATTGAAAAAGTTCATTAAATCCAATGGATCTGTATCAAAATAGAACTACTCATATATTCATTATGCAGATGTCTTTATATTATTTTATGTAACAATAGTACTTATATTATTGCATGTAAAAATATTTTGAATAAAAGATATATTAAAAAAATATTATGCCTTGCAATTTATTTTTACTTCAATATTGAAATAGCTCACTAAAACCAAGGGGTCTGTATCACAGTATAATATTTGTGACCAGAAAATCATATTAATGGCATGGGGATATTTGCTTATTGAGTTATTGTGATGGTTTGGGAGTTCACCCACACACACACTTTGTAAGATGACCCAATACAAGCAGATATATACACTATATACAGGAATATTTACAGAAATATACAAGTTAAAGGTAATAAAGGTAAAGGTATATAATATAATAAAGGTAAAGAAACACAACTCCCCTCCCAGAAATCAGAGACCCCAGGAGGGGCTCCCAACCACCCTTCCACCTTCTCCCCACCTCTATACCTTACCCCAAGGTTTGCCTTATGTGCAAGGCGAATTTGGAGGATTGGCCAGGGGGTTAGAAGGAAAATGCTTAGTGAGATAACTCAGCAGAGAAGAAAAGGCTAGAAAAGCTAGACCTCCCAAGATGCTGTGCCCAAGAGACTGTGTCATCTATGTTTTGAGTTCTTAGTCTTAAACATGTCAGCAAGCCTATGAGTGAAGTAGACAGCACCTTTGTTTCCTTCTCTCAGCCTGTAATATAATTTTCTCTATTAAAATATTCCAATCAGACTCAAACCAGCACAGGTATCATTAGAAAAATCATATGCTTGTATAACAAATACATGAGAGTGGAAAGCCTATTTAAAATACCTTGAAACTGCATAGTTTGTTTTCTGCCTACATGAGAGGAATTTAAACCAGTTAGTCATCTATTGGTCTTTAAGTCATTGTAAATATAAAGAGAGAGTAGTTCTCTTGCTCTAAATTTAGGGAAAAAAAAACACAAACAAAAAAAAAGAAAAGAAAAAAAACCACAACACCCCNCCAAAAAAAACCAACACAACACATCTGTCAGGCTCCCTTTACCTTGTCTGGACTATTTGAGAATTTACTTTTGTATAGTAGTGTTACTGTTCTCAGCTGGAAAGTAAGTAAGCGGAATAAAAGATGACATCTCCCTGTTCTGCCAGATCTGATACTCTGTATGATCCCAGGGTATTATCAGAAAAAAATTATCCACATATTCTTTTGTTTTGTTAATAAAAATCTGTACAAAATAAACCATTTTCTGATTCTTCTGACTACAGGGGAGTTCATTTAGAAAAATGACATTTCATTTCCTTTCTAATAGCTTTCTTCCCAATTATATATCTGATCCTGTTTAGAAAGGGATTTTCATTCTTCCTATTATCAAGCATAAAAGAAAGAAAGAAAGAAAGAAAGAAAGAAAGAAAGAAAGAAAGAAAGAAAGAAAGAAAGAAAGAAAGAAAGAAAGAAAGAAAGAAAGAAAGAAAGAGCTAAACAAACAATTTGGAACTGGGTTGACCTCCTTAGCACACAGAGGACATAGAATTAATTTAATGTAAGTACCTTTGTGCTACCCACAAAACAGTCACCTCTCCCCATACCGTTATCTATCCCAGACCTAAATTCCATCTACTTACAAGCTTTATAATCTGTTCAATGATCCAAATCTTTCATTTCATTATGAAATCGGGGGGGTGAGGGAGCGAAATGAAATTTATAGACCTAGTAGGAATCAGACTATCTTCACAAATGTAAAGAGCACTCATTTAAGCCACTTGAAGGAAATACTTTGAGAAATGTGGCTGTAGAGAACCCACAGCACATTCATTCCAGTTTCCACCACCTTTAAATGCATTTTGTGAATGTTTCTAACCTCACCTTTGTTCAAAACATTTTCACTGGTTTCCCTCAAGTAACAATAGGAATACTGTTACAATAGAAATGTCCTTGCCCTCAGTGTTTTCCTATTTTAAGCAATTTCTTATTGAGTTCTGTCTGTGCAAAAAGTGATATAAACCCAGTATATTAAGAATGGATTTCTAATTCCATCAGACAGAAAATACCAGGATCCAGGATTAGGTCAGAAACTGGTATTTGGGGGAGGTTTGCTTGTAATTTTTGTATATTTAGGTATAAGATTGAAGTTAATGGTACAGAGTTTTGAATCAGTACTAATTAAAGTAAAACTTAATTATCTACCAACTAACATCAGGCCCATAGTATGATACAGACTGGAAGGTCAGAGTTTATACAACAAGGGAAGAAAATTACTTTTTAAAAGGACTTTAAATACATTTTAAAATAAATTAATACAATTTGGAATCCCATTGAATCATAAAGACTATTTTGAATTAATCTTTTAAAATCCACTTTTTTAAAATCCTTCCAAATGTAATCCTTGGATGAGATGAAATCCCAATTCCATTTAATTTTTTCAGTTGTTTGTTTTCCTGGTAAAACAGGCTAGTCTATTTTAGATCATATGAACTGCTATTAGAGTCACTCAGTAATTATATTTCTTATGCGGTAGGGGCTTAGTAAGTTCCCATCATCCGTGGTTTATCCAAAGAGATTAATCATTTATAATCAAATCCAGGTGGATTAATCATGCCCTGGATAGGAAGACTCAGAGCTGTCTCAAAGCAAGGCTGGTTCCCTTTGGCTGGGCTTCTCAGGGAAGGTGTGGTGCAAAAAACAAAATGCACTCTGTCGCTTCCAGGTTGCCTCACATGTAGACAAAGGTTAACCACTTCTGAATTGTGCAGAACCACAGCAGGTCAAACCCAAAGTTAGTTATATTCACTGATATTTTGTTATCTTGAGCTCCATTAAATTAAAGCATAAAAAAATCTGACGCAGAGCCAAGTGGTGAATGCAGTTAGCTTGGGTTCTGTTAGATTTGAGTCCCAACATATGCTTCTGCAATGTATTTCACTGTGGTCTTAGTCCAGAACAGCTGTGTATAAAGGACAGAAGCCAACTCAGTTCTTACACTTACTAGCAAACTGGAGAAGCTCCCCAGAATTTTAAGTTTCTTTGGAATCATCAATGATTTCTAACACTAAGAAGAAAGGAACACCATCAGCCAATACAATTTTGTTACTTGTATTGTCCAGCCCTTTGTAATAAATAACATTTATATAAAGCACATAGTGTCAAAGGCATTCTTCTTTGTGACAAAAACAAATATATAAATGCAGATTTTTGGAAACCAGCTTACCCCCTTATGAAGTTTCACTGATGATTCTGAAATAAATTATATATTCAAACAAAAAAGTGCTTTTAGTAGCTGCATATTTTATACTAGTCTAATTAAAAAGTACATCCATTATATATACTGTCTTGTTTGCAGTGAACAGGCATAAATCAGCATGAAGAAAAGTACACAGTTTATTTCCTCTCCCCACCTGCTGACTCAAGCTGTAGCCTGAGAAAAGGGCAGTCTCACAAGACAGATAAATTATTTGACTTCCTATTTCTGCACATTTGGACTAGATTCATATTGTCTCGAAGCACCCTGTAGTTCTCCAAACAATCCTAGTATCCATACTAATAGGAGTGACACTGTTATGGATGTCTGTGCCTGATCTCTTTGATCATCTGGGCTTTATCTGGCATAATGTATTAGTAACAAATTATTCTCTCTAGAGAAAAGATCAAGAGTTGGTTACTGAAGTCTTAATCATTCTCTCTTCTGGGAAGAAAGACATCCTTACCTCTTTTGGGATGGTAGCCTTTATCCAGTGCTTTACTTAGCACTGTATATACTTGCACACTGAGGGAACATGATGATAGGGCTGCTTACAGGCAGATGCACAGATGTGCTATTTACCAATGGAGCTGATTAAATAACTTCAAGTCAGCTCTAGCTCTGAAGCTGAGAGAAAGCATTTGGGTGACCTGTGCCCTTAATGAGCCCTGATGAATTGTGCAGTATCTGAAATAGGGCACTTAATTTCAGACTGGAGCAGGTCTGGGTCCAGATATCCAGGAGTGCAGAAAAAGACAGTTATCCTGCCAGTTTACAACTAGTGGAAAAACACGTTTACCCCTATTTACTTTGCACCAAATTACTTTCAGAAAGAAACTAACTGCAGTAGTCCTATGTGTTAACAAAATCCAACACAGAATTCTGCCTCTGATTCTTCAAACAACCTTGATGCTAGAAAATAAAAAGCATGATCTTGCCCTCAATATCACATTCAGGCATAAGACTCAGAATGAAAGAATTGCTTCTAATTATACAAATGGGCATCAGTTCTCATCCTAACCAAGTAATAGTAGAACAAAGTCACCAGGATCAGAAATGGAAATTTTTTTAAAAGTGTCTTAATTACTTTTTTTAGATTCTCTGTGAGACAGCTGCAAATTAAAGCAAATAGATAAAGTGTGTGTGTGTATGTGTGTGTGTGTGATGTATTGTAATAAACATAAATACCCTTTGAGAAACAAGAACCTGACATACCTAAAATCAACCACCAGACATTCCCAAGGAAGTTCCTGGGTGTCAGCTACTGGGTGCCAGCTGGTGTTGGACCCAGAGTGGCGTTTCAAAGTTAGATGCTTTAACTTGATTGGTAGCGCAAGAAAATCGAGTATTTGAAGAAGGAACTTGCAGAAAACAACTGGTTGAAAAGTAGATTCATTAGATTAATTAGGAATTAAAAGCAGAAAGAGGCTAATTAACTTGTCTCCAGCAATCTTCCTTTTTGAGTTGTTCGATGGCAATGCAGGCGTCAAGAGACAAAGAAATTGACATTAAGTCCATTTTGGACTTGGCAGTCAATAGGATATAGGATCCCCTGATATATATCTCTCCTTTAACTTGAACACAGCATGGCAATTTGTATTTCTCATAGTCTTGTAAAGGCTCTGAATGTTACAGTGAGAGTCACAGAATAGGTGGGAAATAGGCTGGCAGGGACCCTTTAAAGTCACGTAGTCCAAGCTTCTGCTTAGTAGGACTAACTTCAAAGACTGTTCAGGACTTCAGACACTAATTTTGAAAATCTCTAGTGATGGAAATTCTGCATCCTCTCTGTGAATGCTGTCACAGTGCTTAATCCCTGTCATTGTAAAGTGTTTTTTTCTTATGTCTAATTTCCTTTGCAAAAATCTGCAAATATTACATCTTATTCTTTTGTTGTTCACCTCCAAAGCACAGGAAAAAAATATCCTTTCTCTTTAGACAAGTATGAACCTGATCTGCTCATCTTCATAATCAGCCTAACATTAAGCTAAAGCAAATCTTAAGGTATGTTTCCTTCTCTTTCCTCTATTCACCAGAAATTATGCTTGTCACTGCACAAAAAGTGACTAGGAAAAAAATCACAGCTTTCCTACTTCTGTACCTTCATCCCAATACAGCGTAGCACAGCTGTCATGTTACATGGAAAAAAGAAATTACAAGGAACACCATGCACCACAGCTAAAAACAAGTCAAGGGCAAGAAATCTTAGTGGTGATTACAAACTACAATTGCTCAGTACATGAAAAGCACATCAACATATTTTATAAAAAGTAAAATTAAATAAATAAAATTTGAAGCTACAAGCAATGAAATGTCATTCTCTTATCTTCCATTTAGAAGTAAGATTGTTCTTGACCTTTGCAAACACTTGAAGTTCATTGCCAACAAACACTCGGCAGCTTCATAATCTACAAAGTTAAACAATTATAAAGTTACTTTAGCACAAGAATTCCAATTCAAAATGTGTTCATCAAGGACTTTGGTGCCACTTGCCACATCTTTGTAGATATCTTACATTTTTAAAGTCATAAACTAATTATTCCTTTAAAAAAAAACTCTTAAAAAACTACAGTGCAAGTGAAAACCCAAGTTACCTAGCCACAGACGAAACTCACAATTCAAGAATCAGTTAAAGAACTGCCTTTGGTTTCTTGCAAAATTAAGACCAGGTTCTGCTATATAAAATTCAAATGGTAGTGGTTTCCAGTAATGGATGAGAAGCAACTGACTAACATAAACAAGGGTAAATATTACAGTATAAAATTTTCAATGAACATATCTATCTAACTGAAGAATTGAGAAACTGGCTTATATTCTTATTTGCTCTGGATTCTACCTACATGAATTTCAAATGGTGATTTATCACACAAGAGCTCTGCAATCACTAGCATTTGGTGCTAAAATTATTTTAAATTTTGCAATCAGAAAAGGACTTTTTCTCAGATTAGACAGAAATGGAGTGTTGCTTTTCGTGGAATTTGGAGTGGGGGAACATGTCTGGTGTTTTGTTTCCCTTTTGTAGTTGATGCTTGGTCCAGTACCCAAAAAAACCCTGTGATGTTTATATAGTACTGCCTAGTTTTGAAGGGCTTCTGGAAAAAACCAAAACAAAAACAAACAAAAATAATCCCCCTACCTTTCATTCTTTCTCCCCATAGCTTTTGCACTTTTCTGTAGAATATTATATGAAAATATGTATTGATGACACCAATGTTCTTAATTAAACACCTACTGTTTGTGATTGTGGAAGATGGTCTTCTCCAGACTGTTATCACTATGTCCCAAAAATTAATCAGTAGCAATAAGATTCACCTGAATCCTCACATAGAAAATGCTCCACAAAATTTATTGATTAACATTGAAATATCAGTAGTCTTGTTGGAGAACTGCCTCCCCCTTTCCCAGAACGTGAGAGAATTTTGCAGGGCATCTGTAGAAAGTGGAAATGTATTCCTGACACATAATGCACAACCAATAGAGAACTAATGAAAGATGTGTTTAAGCACGTTGACAATGGCAACAAGGGAAATAAAGTGGAGAGAGAAACAAGAGTTGTTAAATATCCTGAAAAATAGAAAAGAAAGTAGAAATATGTGAAAGGAACTGAAGAATGGAAGAGAGAATAAAAATAACAAGCAGGAAAAATGAGGAAAAGTAGAATAAAGCCTTAAAGCGTGAACAGTATGAAGAACAAGAAACAATAATCAAATCAACAATCATGTAATGAAATGCTCTATACAGAGAAATAAAGGAGAGTAAAAGTATGATATAAGCTGGTAACCAATCCAACTTGTTATTTCTTAATTTTGTAAAACTTATTTGCTTACAAGGAAAATGGTAATTCATACTTCATATTAAGAAGAGGTTTGACTATATCTTCAGTTCCAATTTAATACTGGAACCTTCATTTTTCATGCAAGACCCTGTAAACCATAAAACAAAAAGTAAAACAAAATAAATAATATGCATAAAGTGGCACTCTGAGGTAGTTGACAAATGTTACCTCTGCTCTTGTAGTACTTCAGCACCGAGGTTTTTAAACTCTGGGATCCATCAAATTCAGACAAAAACATCAACTAGTAGATAACAGACATGAAGAAAAATATATTGAAGCTAAGATGTTCTTAGCTTTTTCACCAGGTCTTACACTTTAAAGTCTTAGACTTTAATTAAAAATGTTCTGTAATGTAGGAGATGTTTGAAATATTAGCAACAAGGTCTTAGATTAAGAAAATGAAGTCAATTTTGACTTGAAAAAATTGGGATTAACAGGAAAATATGTCAGTTCATGTGGCTCTGCAAAATACTGAAAAGGCAGCCCTGAGAAAGTTTGGTGCCCATGGGTTATTCAGTGAGAAGATGCAGCATCTAAAGCAGGGTGTATGAACTGAAGCTGAGAAGAGATAGGCGTCAAAACCATTTAAAAACAATGTATTTGCACAGATGGTGATTAATATGTGAAATGGACCACCAAGGACAGTAGCAATAGCTGTAACTGTGAACTCACTCCAAAACAGTTATACAAGCACTTAAAAGAAAAATATTATTATAGGGTACAAAGACTAGACAGGTATTGTTCAGCTGTTGGCAGAATACATGATGAGCTGTCAAACGTGTGTTTAAGGTTCTGTTGGAAAAGCACACTGTTCACAGCCATTATCCTGCTGTCTGTTTCACAGACATTTTGCATGTGCACGTTGAGCAAATACATGTGAAAGTTGGTTACTCCCTGGAGAACAAGTTGTACTGAAACCTTTGTAGAGAAGAGCATCTTACAGGGAAATTCACAGTGCTTGATGGAGGATCAGAGAAAGATT
This sequence comes from Eubucco bourcierii, assembly GCA_013396675.1. Classification (NCBI taxonomy): domain Eukaryota; kingdom Metazoa; phylum Chordata; class Aves; order Piciformes; family Ramphastidae; genus Eubucco; species Eubucco bourcierii. The sequence goes on from VWZE01023187.1 coordinate 68,911, forward strand.
TCCCAGTCTATCTAAAACTACCCCTTTCAATCGACTGATCAACAGAATTAGGATATTTCTTCCTTACTCTTGTATTAGGACAGGTCACTGACTACATAGGCCTAGCAGGGTTTTTTAAATATTAATCCTGTATTCACCATAGAAGATAAGAGATGAGACTGTTCAAAGGTACAATTCTATTGAACATCTGTGGACAGAAGCACTCTTCATGCACCGTTCTCAGGCATTAAGATTTCTTACAACTTCTTGGGTTCTGCACAAATAAACAAACTCTTCTTGTTAATACAAAATTGAACAAAATTAAGTGAAACGCTTAAGTTTAAGAGATCCACACTTTAGATCGTAACAGGGAGCAATGTGAGCAGGAAGAAAGCAATGACTGACTCATAATCCAGAGAAATGCAAGAAATAATGAAAAATAATCGAATAAACTCTAATAAAGGCAAATAACATGAAAGGAATAAAAATTAAATGGTAATACCACTCTGGGGCATCAAGTCCATCCAGTTCATCCACCTAGTCAGAAGAAACGTGTCTCTAGGGCTGTGATGGTTTGGGAGTTACCCACCCCGCCCCCAACTTTGTAAAATGACCCAGACTAGAACTCAGCCAGCTGGAAGTTAAGGACTGAAGCTCTATTTACAGTTTAGGACAATGTACAAGCAGATATATACACTATATACAGGAATATTTACAGAAATATACAAGTTAAAAGTAATACAGAAACACAACTCGCCTCCCAGAAATCAGAGACCCCAGGAGGGGCTCCCAACCACTCTCCAACCTTCTCCCCACCCCTATACCTTATCCCAAGGTTTGCCTTACACACAAGGTGAGCTTAGAGGATCGACCAGGGGAGTTAGAAGAAAAGTAGTTAGTGAGGTTACTCAGCAGAGAGGAGAAAAAGACAGAAGCTACTTGACCGAGACACTTGCCCCAGAGACTCTCTTATTTATGCTTTGAGTACTTAAACATCTCAGCAAGCCTATGAGCGAAGTAGACATCACCATTGTTTCCTTTTCACAGCCTATAATATAGCTTTCTCTATTAAAATATTCCAATTAGCCTCAAACCAGCACAAGTGCCAAATGCAAATTTCAAAGACCAAAATCATAGAATCATAGAATGGATTGGTTTGGAAGGGACTGTTGAAGACACTGTTCAACAATGGCTAAAACATAGATGTATTTTCAACACTCTTTTACTCACGAATCCAAAGTGCAGCATCATGAAGCCTTCTATAAGGAAAAACTAACTCTATCCTATCCAGATGCAGCACACTCATATATGAGTTACAGGGCCAGATAACAATATTCTTGTATGTGACAACCAGCCATCATCTTCCATACAGTAACCAAAGTCAATGACAGAAATGTGAGTATTTTATGTATTCACTTTTGCAGTGATTCAGACATAGCAGATGTAGCAACTGCTTATCCAGTTAGTGGGTTGCTTAAGTACCACAGTTGACATAACAGCAGCATTACACTGGTTCAGAGTAATTAGCATCTGTTCAAGAGATATGATCTTCTAACAGTATAAGACTCTTGTAAAAGCTCAGAATGCAATAAGATCAGTGGATATGATCTGAATCTGTAAGCATGAGCTGGAAGTGCAATCTAGCACGGAATATCGATTTAAAAATTTAAAAAACGGACTGAGGTCCTATATGATACATAGAACTGTGTCACTGTGAACTATTGCCATCTGTAGTTTCATTAAATCAACTGATGCAGTGTCAGAGCTAAAACTAAAAGAGGAAACATCTTTCTGAGTAATGGAAGGCTATTTATTAGTTTGGTGTCATTTTGTAAGGAAGATATTCGGAAAAGATGAACAGTTTAACTGTGACTCGCAGCCAAAAATATCATTATTGGAATTACAGGTAATTATCATTTCTCAGAAACTCACCTCTGAGTTTGGACGAAGTGTCAAGGATTCTTGATTAGCAATATGCCACCTTTATAATGCTGTGGAAGGCACAGGAAATAAAAAGGGCAGTCAAATCAACCTTCATTAATCATGTATGCTAAAACTTACAGCTCTTATGTAAACAGAATATTAAGACAAATTACTAAGAGTTAGTATTCTGCCAGAAAAACAGTCTCAATCTCTTTTGCTGGAATACAGATTTGGCAGTGTTTTAATCCGTATTAACTGTGCAATATTCTAAACGTTATGTCACAAAAGCAAATGGCACTCCGATTGCTCATATTTGGAATACACTTTAACTCTCTTCAGGAAAAGCTAATAGGAGATAAATTGTAGGCATCTAAACAGTATTTAAATAATAAAATTCCTTCAGTTGGTGAGCTAACCATGGAGGACCTTTTAGCCTCTCTACATAGACCCCTGCAGAAACACCTCAGGTCAGTTTTATGGCACATTTTTTCCTCATTATATTACCAGCTGTGTTTTCATTGAGGCAGATAAATCCAGTTGCACAAATCTCAGACTTGCTCAGATACTATTAGATATAGATCAAAGACAAAGATAGATATTGTAATTCAAAATGTCTTCCTTAATTGAGATGTCAGCAAATATCCAGACATAAGACTTGAACTTTGTTTTAAACTTGTTTCTTTAACATCCTTAATGCTAATAAGTCTAAAGCAGCAGAAGCAGGAAATATTTAACATCCAGTAGCACTGAATAAAAATCTTAATTTAAAGATAATTTGCATCTGTAAATACTCTTAAGGGAAGTGTGGTTCACCTGAGGGCAAGGTTTTGATATACAGCCTGTAATACTCTGCCTGTTGGCTTCTTATGGATGCAGAAACAGAGTTTTCTGAGCACTCACTCTCATGGTTGCATTTTTGCCTTGCAAAATCAGTTTCCGAGATGTGATTCTATGTGTAAATCTCTCAACTGCTAAAGAAAATAATGCTGAAAACTGAAATGTAGGATCTAAGTTTAAACAGGGTAGCTGTATCGAGGTAAATAACGTCTGGTTGCAGTGAAATTTTCTGTTAGAGCTTAAAGATGATGATGAAAAAAAAGACTTTTGCATTAGAAATACTAAAACATTATAGCCTTCATTGATGAAGGGTGCTGTAAGACATAAAGGACCAAGGAGCCTCTGTTATACTGGAACATTTAGGTAGAAGTCATTCTCACATAGTATCTCCTTGTTCCCATTTCCTCTAGGCACAGGGAATATTCACAGAAGCTTTCTTCATAATTTGTTAACCAATACATTTCATGTATTAAAAAACATCTATGGTTGAGAAGAAAATGACCCCCATCTAACCTGTTAGATGTTTGTGGAAATTCATCACAGAGACAATCACAAGAGGAGATGAAGAGGTCTTTGAGTTGGCACAGACCTTTGTTGTGATCCATTCACAGAGCAGGACTGCGCCCACACACAGGTTTGCCACCGTGCAAATTTTGGTAAAAACAATTGTGAAACTGGGTACATGTTTTTTTAGCAATAGCTAAAATAGCAATAGCTAAAACCCAGCTACTTAGGTCACAGTAAATGCCATCACCTAATAACATGGAGAACAATAATGTGTATGTCACATAGAACTTCCTTATGCTACCTTCTGCCACTTACGTGTTAAACCACATGAAACATCCACAACCCTTTCTGATTTATGACACAGAAAGTTATATGCATATTTACTCTCTAGAAAACAGAGAACAAGCTAATTAGCCTCCTTGTAGCCTCTGAAGCAAGAGCTATTTTTTTAGCAACAAAAAGTACACTTCTGCATCTTGTATTGTGTAAGTATTTACACAAAGTAACTCTCTCCTATCAGACAGTCAAAAGGCATATAATTAGTAAACTAGTCTTAGGTAAGTATGATTTTTTTGCCTAAAAAAGTAATTAATACCAAATTTAAAAGGTACTGGACATGACAACTTGCACAAGATGACAGCCAGACTTACTGCTAATCTTTGGCAGCTAACATTAGAACAAATGTAAATATTTATTAATTTATTGCAATGCAATTATTTTAAGCAGTATACATCACTGAAATTATTGCCACGGTATTACACTTACTAAAAATACAAAGAACAACCATTCATCATGTTAATTATCTGTCTTGTTAGCATAATAAGGAGCTGTAGTACTGTATGTTTAAGTGTAGAAAAAGTAGTTTTTTCAACTGTATGAATTGTGTTAATTAAATGCTACTGGATCTGCCAGTTTTATCATGGACATTTTTCATTGTAATATCCTCTTTTGCTTTAATGTGTGTGTTCTAGCATGTGTACTAGAGAGATAATGCCTAGCACTGTGTGGTGGGTTTACATCACTTAGAACTTGGAGATTTAGCCCATATTGAATAAATAACTACATGTACTCAAAACTCAGAAGCTAAATGAAATTATTTACAAAAACACAGAATAAATACAAAAGTACACTAAATATAAAAGGTAATAAATGTATACAAAACACGTATGTCCATATAAAATTAGACAATAGTCCAACTATCCCCCTCCTCAATAGCTCTAGCATCTGTACAAAACCTGCAGCCTGCCTTTACCTCTCCCACTGTACCAATGCCATAGCCTAAACAATCTGTCAGAGCAGGAGAAAAACAAAGGCAAAGGCCAGAAAAGGAGTAAAAGAGCGTAAAACAGGAGAAGAAGGAGGAACTTGTTGTGTTCCTAAACTATATAGAAATTCGTAGAACCAATGAAATAGAATAAATTTATCTCTAATATTCTGTTCAGCCCCTTTGAAATTTTTTTAAGCCCTGAGACTAAATTCTCTGTAAAAACTTATTTACAATTAGGAAATTAAGGCATTAGCCCTATGCCTGTCACACACTAGTAGCCATGCCACATACCATTTGAAAGTTCTTTTTTTTTCCTGAATATTCCAAATATTTTCAGATTTCCTTAAACAGAAAAAAAATTAAAAATCAGCCCATTTTAGTAATTGTCACCTTCAGGAACCCCTACTAGCTCATATTATGTGTTACTTCTGATCACCAGTCATATGGTCTGTTATATCATAGTACTATACATAACTCTACAATAATAGGGGAATTCTTGCATACTGCATTTCCTCTAATTCATTTATAGGACTTTACAGTCTTACATACCTCTAGCAGATTAACATTTTACCTTTTTTATTTTGAAGCACACTTCATAGAAGTTTACAGTTTCCTCTAAAATCAATTTTGTTTGATCATGCATACCCTGGGAAAGACAGAGCTAAACCCAGTATTTTTTTAAACGGTCCTTTTTTTTTTATTGCAACTCTCAAAACGTTTTACTTTTTGTAATTCAAACACTGTGCAGCGATCATTCAGGACAGACACTCTGAATATTGTTAAAAGTGGAGACTGTGTTTTCATCAGCTGGGTAGATTTTTCTAAGCAGCAGGGATGCTCTGCTATTTCAGATACAAAGTCTGCTCTCTTCTACTACTTACACCAAGAAAATAGCAACCATATCATATATGTCCAGCAAGTTCAAATGTAACATGTTTCAGAAGCATTTCTCATTTTGTTTCCAAAATAAAATTATCCAGCTTGACTGATATATTTTCACTGCACTTGGGGGCTTTGGTGTTTCTTTCACAGACTACATGGACATAAAATCAAAACATTTTGAAAGTACTTTCTCCAACAAAGGCATGTTTTATGTTATTGCAGGATAACATATAAAATTAGCTATGGAATTATTTCATCTCGCATTTTGTCTAATGGTAGAGAATAATTAAGTTATAAATACATGTTGAGATTATACTAAGTGGCCTATTTTCCAGGTGATGCAGAGGAAATTAGCTATAAAGTCTTATTAGTATTAAGTGGAAGCTGTATTAGTAAAGCTGTTTGCATCACCCTAAGGGTTTACTAAAGTTAGAAGTAGTCAGGAAATTCAAAGAGTGGGAAATTGTACCTATATGCCCATATAGAAGTCAAACTTTAAAAACTCAGTATCTGACAATATTCATCACTTTGAAACACAGTTTCTAACATCTGTCGTGCAGGTGTTACTCTGTCAGACATAACATAATTCAACTTACCGATTCAAGGTAACAGGTAGGCTGCAGATTTAAGCAACATACCACATAACAAAAAAAAAATCCTAAAGCTAGCGGTTTCAGGATCTAAATCAGCTTGTTATCACCATTTATTTTATAAGAGATTTATTCAACTGGACAAGGTGGATATGAGTTTCTGTCAGGAATTATCTGATTATTTTATTATTATATTATTATTCTGCTTATGGCAGGAGGCAATGGTGAATTACAAGAGGCTTTAAGTATTTACAAAAATATCATCTCCCACCTGGCAGGGCTAGCTACAGTTTCAGACAGTACCCAAACACTTTCTGGGAATTCTCATCATCTGCTGAGACTTCTGTTTCTTCCTGGGCTGCTGGGGAAAGTAGGCAGACAATCTCTGACCTGGTCCTGATCTCCTCTGGATGATCTGTGTACCTCCAGGACTTCCCGTCTTGGTAGGAGGCTTTCAGGTGCAGGTAGGATGTCTTGCCGTGTGCAGCCTCAGCACAGTGTCATGCTGGCTCTGCAGGCAGATCATGTGGAGGCATTTAGAGCCTGATCCTGGTTGCTGGAGTTCCACACAGATCAGGATGCAATATGGCAGTAGGAGCACAGATAGAGAGCAGATACAATGGCGGAGCATGCACATAATAGCAGAGCACATCTTGTGATGGCAGAGCGCACGTTGTGCTCCCTGCTCATCTCCCTTTTATCCATACAGCCCAAGACTAATGGGTCACTGGACACAGAATAGTCAATCAGAATGGCAGTTAGCCAAGCCTGATCATATTAAGTGAAACCATAGACTTGCTTTACCCAAATTTGGGAAGAGCACAGGCCTTGCACAAGGCAACCGTGTGTGCCTTGTTTACTGCAGGCTGCAAATGGTCAGGGTCCTTAGACTCAGTGGCTCCAGGTTCTTTGCCCTCTTTCCCACGGTTGCTTCTCCCCAAAACAGAGAGAAGGAGAGAAGAAAAAAATGTCTAGACAAGCCAGGACACGTATAAGCCTATTTTGGCCTGCTTAGGCCTACCACGACAAGTGTATATAACACTGATAACAGCCATAGTCCACATTATGTGCTGCAAGCAAATAAAAATTATAGTCTAATAGGAAGGAGTGTGTTCAAAGTTCAGGCTTTTGTTTCTAAAAAAAGAATGAATAGGTAGGTTTATAACAAAATCCTAACAAAGAAGACTGTTTTTTGTTCACTTAGGGGCTGTCAGTTTTAAGAATGGAAGGCAACAGGAACACAAGTAGACAAGTTTTTATTATTATTATTGCCTTTAAAGAATATTGCAGATTTGTAGGAAGAAGGTGTCCAAAATGTATTTGAAATAATATTTCCCTCTCTTTTTGTTTATTACAGATTCTATCTGGAAAATTGGAACTTGAGGTTGCTAACACTGCACAATGCTGTAGAGTCTGCACAAGTCATGAAAACAGAATGTCACCTTGCTAGCTTCCTGTTATGTTGAGGAATGATGATCAGGTGCATCCTCTCACCCCATCATTTGCTCTTCTAATATCTTGATGTATTTTCCAGCAGTCTAGAAACTGCAGTAAAGAAGAGACACCTGGAATTGACTACCATTTACTGGCAAAAATCCCAATGTCCCAAAAGACATATAGTGCGGTTTCATACTCTTCCTCCTCTAACTGCTAACTACAAGCACTTCCAATGTTTCCCATGAACCACTGAACACTAGACCACTGAAAAACCTGCCCTGACATAGTGACTCATAGCCCAGTGCACAGAGAGATGCCACTCTGCATTTGTTTCAAAATAAACAACCTTCACATGTATTTAATTATCAATTACTAAGTGCGTGCACACACACACACACAAAAGTAGTACGTGCTGTGAGATACATTTTTCAGACAGAGAAGAATTTTTTACTGCATCTAAACAGAGAAGACTTAAACTTGCTGATTAATATTGATACTTACTTATGAAAATCCATAGTTTGCATGGAACATATATAAAATATGCATACCTTTCTCCGCTTGTTATCTTACCATGAAATTCATCCTTTCCAAGTTCCGCAATGCAGGGGTATATCAAGCTTCGGAATTCGGTGTACAGGAACCTCTTAGATGTTCCAGCTACTGAAACATCCCCTGCAGGGAAAAGAATGTTCTGTGATAAAACTGCTCACAGTGATTTTTCTCATTTATTATGACAGTTTCTGTTAATGTAGAGTTTAACTTCTCTTCAAGTAAAACATTAGATAGCCTATGAGAAAACAGTCAACCATTTCCATTGCAGCATTTGAAGGATTTTCCAGAACTGAAGCTTTTAAAAACAAGATTCTGTTTCATATTTCCATTCTAAAATGGACTGAACAAAATATTTATTCTTGAACAATTATTCTACTTACAAACTGTTACAAAATGATGCAAAATTAATAATCTATATTAATTTTGATACCCAGACAGAGATTGTTAATAACGATGTTTTCACCAGAAAACTTATTCACAAGGTTCAAAATGCACACTTTGGAAATTTATACATACAGGGAACAGGTAAAACTGGAACACTTTAAGAGGTAAATAGCATAAGCAAACATTCTTACTGGAAGAGAAGATTTTAGCGGTCGCTTATACCACTTGTGGTTGATTATCCCATTTAGTCACTAGATGGATGCAGGAAGCTCCTTTCTGCTTATGGCAGAAGGCAATTAGTGTATTACAAGAGGCTTTAAGTATTTACTCACAAAATATTATGGGACAGTACCCAAAGCACGTAGTGGGGTTGCTGTCGGTGGTCTCAAAGCTGTTAGAGGCTTTGGAGTTTCCCCAGGATTCTGGGTGCTGGAGAAAGGAGGCAGACAGTCTCTGACCTGGTCCTGACTCTCTGGATGATCTGTGTATCTCTAGGGCTTCCGTCTTGGCAGGAGGCTTTCAGGTGCAGGCAGGATGTCTTGTGATGTGCAGTCTCAGCACAGTGTCATGCTGGCTGTGCAGGATGAATGCGTTGAGGCATCAGAGCCTGATCCTGATTGCTGGAGTTCCACCCAGCTCAGGATATAAGGCAATAAGCAAGCACAGATGCAATGGCAGAGAGCAGATACGATGGCAAAGCACCCGTATAATGGCAAAGCATCCATATAATGGAAGAGCACACCTTGTGCTCCCTGCTCACCTCCTTTTATCTATACAAGACTACTGGGCCTTTGGACACAGAATAGCCAACCAGAATGGCAGTTAGCCAAGCCTGACCATATTAGGTGAACCCAAGGGCTTGCTTTACCCAAATCTGAGCAGAGCACAGACCCTGCACAAGCCAACCGTGTGTGCGTTGTTTACCACAGGGTTCAAAACAACTTTGGTAGGCCTCAGTCTTCAGACTCAGCGGCTCCAGGTGCTTTTGTCTTCTTTCCCATGGTTGCTTCTCCCCAAAACAGAAGGAGAGAGAGCAGAAAAACATGTCTGGGCAGGCCAAGACATGTGTAAGCCTATTTCGACCTATTTAGGACTACCACGACACAAACTTGTCATACATTCTTCCTTGTGAAGAATTATTCAAACAAGCCACCTGTACAAACTGCCAGAATAAACGCAATGTCTTTTTTTTTTAACAAGTAGAACAGTAAACACATCTCACTTTCTTCAAAATTAAGGGGAAGTTTACATTTAAAAAGTAAACATGAAGCCCATAAAACTTTAGCTGTCAAAACTGATGGAGTGTATATGTTTCTGAACCCTGCTCTGGGAGTAAAATTAATACAAATAATACTGCATACAGTAACATAAATTATTATATTTTTCTCTTAACATGTGAACAATCCCATAAATAATGCCACATTGCTGGTGATTTCTTATGCAAAAAAGCCTCCCCCGTGTGAGGTTAACTAAGACAGACAGACTTTAAAATTGATGTCACACTGTGAAAATGATGGATTCTGTGCCATGCATAGTGTTATGCCAGTTGTGAATCTGTTTCTTTTTTGCACAGTTTTGGCATCTGAGAAATGCTCTAGCTCAACAACACTAAAGACACAAGAAGTCTATGGATGTCAATAACACGGGGTGGTTCAGTATTAACCTTTTTGTTCTGCCCTTCTTCATGCCTTCATGCCACTTTTGACAAAGTCTCAACTGTAGAAGAACAATCCACTGTAATGTAACAGAAGATAACTCCATCTCCAAAACCTAACGCTAGAAATGACAGAAAAGGTATGAAAACTGTTTTCATGTTGAAAGTGACCATTCACAAGAGTGTGTGCATTGAAGGAAATCTTTCCACTGACACCAAAGGACCTTTCTGACAAAGGCTTCAGGTGGAAGTGGTTTGGGGGCTTTAAGGATTCTGATTTCCAGATACTTTAAAGTACTCATTTGTGATAGTTTGGAAGTTACCCCACACAGTATGAAAAAAAGCACCCAGACTAGACTCGGCTGGCTGGAAGTTAAGGAGTGAAGTTATATTTACAGTTTTGCACAATATATGAGCAGATATATACACAACAGACATAGTATACAGAATGTACAATATACGCAATATACAGAAACACAATCCCCCTCCCAGAAAACAGAGTCTCCAGGAGAAGCTCCCAACCACCCTTCCACCTTCTTTCCACCCCTATACCTTACTCCAGGGTCTGGCTTACATGCGAGGTGAGTTTGGAGAATCAGTCAGGGAGGTTAGAAGCAGAGTGGTTAGTTAGGTTACTCAGCAGAGAGGCCAGCAGACACAAAGCTCCCAGAGAGACCAAGAATCTGTGTTAGCTATGTTTGCATCCTTGTTCTTACACATCTCAGCAAGCCTATGAGTGATGTAGACATCACCATTGTTCTCTTTTCTCAGTCTATAACCTAATTCTTTTCATAAAAAGATTCCAATTAGCTTCAAACCAGTACACCATTATTTCTGAGTCATGTTTGGAAGTCCCTACTTAAAAAAAAAACCATAAAATTAAAAATTCATAAATGATTCCAGAAAAATAAAAGTGTAAAAATTTAAAGAATGTAAATTCATCTTAAAAGAAAAAAAGGTATTTATTATATTAAATAAAATAGACATTAAAAAAAATTCATTCAAACAACTCATCTTTTAATTTTTTTATCCATCTGATCTTTAGTGAAGGTTTACATCTGGCACTTTCTCCATGAAGTTCTTAAGATCTCTGAAAGTACTCTTTTCCCTTCACATTTTCTGAGTTGCCTATATCAAAGTTCTTTTAAGTTTAATCTGGATGCTTTCTTTTCTGTTTCTTTTCATCTTTTAAGATTGCCCAAATAGCTCTCTAGCCCACATCTATCCATTTTTTAACAAACTAAAAGAGAAGCATATAAAGCTATACCTAGCCTAGATCTGGTCCCTCTTGTCAATAAATCTTATTTGCATATCTTTTGCACATATCTCTATGTTCAATATTAGAGTCAGCCATTAGCCATATAACCTTCCTCCCTACACCTTTAAATGCAGAAAATGTCCAGTCTACTGAAACATATGATGTGTTCTAACCAGTGCCATGTGTCCATCCTTCATATGTAGGATACATATATTAGTTAAACTCTAGCAATCCACAGAACATCAAAATACAAGTTAATGGAGAGATCTCCTTAATTCGGTCCTACGTTTTCATAGGCAACTGTTTTATGTAGTCTTGCCATACTAATTTTCTCTTTGTTCCAAATACTACAAATTAATAATATCTAAATGCAAACCCATAGATGCCTAGCTGCTTGGAAATTGTGGACAGGTGAAATAAATTTAAAAAAAACAAACAAACAAACAACAAAAAAACAAAAGCAAAACCAAAACCCACCAGAGTTTGACTTTCGAATACAGGAAGACATTTGGTTTGTTAATCAGGTATAGCATAATAATTTCATGAAGAAGTTTTTTTTTCATTATTTCAGAATTAGAATTTAAGTGGTATGTCACACTGAACAATTTAAATAAATAAATATTTAAATAAAGTTAAATCCTTGTAAGATAACTAGGATCATAACGAAATTGCAAGTATAAGCATAAAAGGTATTTATTGGGAGGCATAAAACATAATACATCAGAAAATATTCATTAATATGCCTTGTGTTATGAAGAGGTACATTTAAGAAGGAGTTTTAAGCAGCTTTTCCCCCCAAGATCTCACTTTTTACCACTAATTGTCAATCTTATTTTTCCATATCGAGAAGATTGAGAGTATTCAGGAAAAAAGAGCTTCAAGCTCTTGATCTTAATGAGCCATGATGACAATTCCCCCCAATTTTTTGTTAAAGTCTATCTTAGGTTTTTAGTAACAGCTCATGGCTGATTTGAGCAAAGATACTACACTCTATCTAATCCCAGACTAATTTATGATCAACATCACTGAAAGGCATGACAACTTTCTGCTGTATAGCAATGGTTGTAGAAGGTAAAGGCTGGGAATCGGAAGAGAATAAGCATAATATGGGTAGTTTTATAAACACACTCAGCTCTGATGCAGAATGAACAAGTCTATCTGCACAAAATATTCACTGCATTTGATACATACCAGGGTGGGAGAATCATCACATTATTGTATTGCTTGCCAAAAGGAAAAAATAAATACCAGGCACCTGAACGTGGTGACTGAGAAACTTCCTTTGATATAGTTACAGATGTTTTTACTAACTTGTAGTGATACTGGTTGACAGAGAAAGCTACATCACTCCTCCTGTATGTGAATTTAGAATAGTATTTCTGTGTTTCTACTAGTGTATTCAGCACTAGGTCTTTGCAATGACTAATTCTTTTAAAAAAACAACAACAAAAAACAAACAAAAAAAACCCAACAAAAAAAAAAACACCCAAAAAACCCCAACGTCAAATAGTAAAAATCAAATCAAGGTATTTTTTCTACATTAGCTAACCAATTTCTTTGCCAGATATCAAAGACACAGATTAATTCAGAGCAGCAGTTCAAAACCACATGAATATTCTTGCCAGGGTGTATATCTGTGATTTCAAGCTGTGGTTCACAGGCAATACCTTTCCCACAATGCCCTCTCAGATTGCTTGTACTTGCCATTTTCTGTGACTATGCCATTTCACAGGCTGACTGGAAAAGTGACATGTGATGCTGCTCACAGCATCCTATCAGAGTGGGAAAGCTGGTCATCACTGCTTGGACCATCAGGTTTCATTCATCCCAGATAATGTTAATTGATAGTTCTTCCATCACTGGGTAAATCTTGCAGCAGCAAGTTAAGAGTTGCTAACAAAACAGTTGTTTTAATGTGGCTTGGAGAACATATTGATGTGTGGCTTTGTTACTATCACACCTGAAAACTTTGTTTCTGCCAAAAATGGAAAAGAAATAACCACATCTCAATTGATTCCTGTACATTTCTATTTCCAACAATTCACATTTCATTAAATATGCACTAAAAATCTCCACAAGCATTACCAATTGCTGAAATTAGTTAGGCGAGTTTTTCCTCATTATAATGCCATTAAGAATGGAAGTGTCCCTCAATGTAATTAATGGACTTGTGCAGAAATTTGTGCTGAGTATTAATCCATTTCTGGTGCTTGCACTTCTGGGTGGCCTTTACCTTTTGTGTCTTTCTGGGATCCCTGCCTAAAGAGTCAAAGTAGCATCACCTGGCCTCAGTAACTTGCAGTCTCTGTATAAGGGAGAAGCAAGTACTGAACTGTCTGGCACTTTGCTTAGCAACAACTAACAAAAGCTTTCAACAAAGTTATCCCACTGATATGGTTGCAAATCTATTGACTTATCTTGTGCCCATGGGAGGAAACTGTTTAATTAAGGAGAACAAAGTGCCTCTTTGCCTTGATTAACTGAGATCAAATTGATTGTGCTGCTGCCGCCAAAGCCTAACCAAAGGCCATGCTCAAAGAACTATATAGTGGAGATCATTGTAACATTGTTTCTCTTTCAATACTCAATTTTTATTTTAAATCACCTCTGCATTACTTCTTTCCCACTATGCAGTGGGTTTTCCAAGGTGGTTTTTAACCTGACATTATTCCAGCACTCGTTCTTGTATCCCTTTTTTACCTCTGGATGCTATTTTCTTTTGCACTTGCAAGAGGCATATTATAGCACAAAGAATAGACACCAAAATGTGCAGCTCATGTTGACAGCAAGATGCAGGTGGAGTTTCCAAAAATACCTCTTTGGTGATGTCTCACTGGTTCTAAGTAGGAACAGGATTGACACTGTGCCCTTTAGAAAATTCTGCATTATTTGTGACTGCCATGGCAAATCTGACTCTTTAATGTCACAACTACAGTGACAGGTCACTCATGCTACTCAGCGTCTGTGGGTACACAGGTGTGATTTCTGAAAGGGACACCAACAAAAAACAATCCCCTGATTACTGAAATATTCCTTTAGCTAGCAGAGTTTATACACTCTCAGCCTGCTACTTCCTGCTCAGATGCAGAAATCCTGCTTTGAATTGTTTTGCTTCTATTTACTCAGTACAGGAAGAATTCTGAGTGTTTAGATATCTAGTAGGATATTTTATATGGATTTGTGTGAAGAAGAGCAAAGAAAGCATTCTGGCAATGGACAGTTGTGGCCATTGGCAAAGTTGATATTCATGCACTAGCTCTGGTTTCCAGAAAAGGTTTTCTTTTGTCACTACACTGAAGATACAGAACTGATTTGCATTCTCCTTCATAAGTAGCCTTAAAAATTTTCCAGTATTAGGAAGAAGAAATGCTCAACATCACTTAGCAAAGTTAGCAAAGAACCTGAAGATAACTCCTTCATAAGTAGCCTTTAAAAATTTCCAGTATTAGCAAAAATAAATGCTTAAAATCACTTAGCAAAGTTAGCTAAGAACCTGAAGATAACAATGGTAATATCATAGCAGTTTAATCAATATTGAGGTTATTAGTATTTTACCTCTGTAAAATCTGAAAATAATCTGAAATAATATAGACCTTAGGGATATTTTTTCTCCATTTTGTTGTATATAAAGCTTGCTGAAATGTGACCACTTTTCAGAAGGCAGAAGTGTAATTTCCTAAAGACAAAAAAACCTAAACGAGTAGGAGAAAAATCATCTTGAAACAGTTTGATGCCATGAAGATTTTAAATTATTACTGAAGTGCAAACTCTATCTATAACGAGAAGAAGCTGAACATTGATCATTTGGACAACATTCAGGGCCTCCACTAGTCAGGGTACTGCCTGAATGCCAAAGAAAACTGTATCTCAGTGACCTTCATTCCTCCTCC
Source organism: Eubucco bourcierii (assembly GCA_013396675.1). Classification (NCBI taxonomy): domain Eukaryota; kingdom Metazoa; phylum Chordata; class Aves; order Piciformes; family Ramphastidae; genus Eubucco; species Eubucco bourcierii. Next base: position 84,071 of record VWZE01023187.1, read on the forward strand.
ATCCCAAGAAACCAAGCTATGAAAACTGGTGCTTTTTCTTCCTCTCAATTACCTCTGAAGCACAGTTTCACTGTGCAACTCCTTTTAAGAGCTTTTGGTACTGTGCTAGTACCAAACAAGATGTTTGCTGTAACTCTGAAATGACCAAGATGGTGATTTTCTAAGAAGAAAGAATGCAAATTCGCTATTGAATGACTGTATGTGATTAGATGGATTTTTTTTTTTCTCTTAAACCATTCTGAGGAATAATTCTGAAAAAACAAACAAACAAAACAAAACAAAACAAAACAAAACAAACTTCACCTGCTGTCGTTTTGATGCGTCCTGCTTAATGTGAGATGTACTTCAGGAGCTCTCTAGCTCTAAGGCTTTTCTGGTCTGCACCTGAAATGCAGTAAATCAGTTGGGCAAAAATTCTAAATATTTGAAGGCAAAGGGTAGAAGTACATAATATCTCATGCAGTGATAGAGTGTGTACAGAAAAGCATGAGATGGTGTTTGACATAAAATCTAACTAAAGGTCACTCTTCTTATATGGGTTAGCACTTCTAAGATGGACTTGCCTTTTCTTCTATCTGCTGAGACACTCAAAGGAAAACCTGTAGCAAAGTTTCTGAACAGAGCATCTATATAGTTTATGAGTTTATGAGAAGTGAGAAAAATGATGGTCCAAACAACACAACATTTTATAGATTGTTTCTAAATAATACCTCTGGTAAAGGCAAAGATCTTTTCCTTTGAAAAGAAAACATTCACTAATGTAAAATCTCCATTTATGTACATTTATGTACAATTCAGTGGAAGTTTTTGCTTTATCTCTACCTTTGGTTATGCTTCTGGTTCAGACAATACCTCACTGTCACACATTAAAATAATTAAAGATTTAATTCCATAAGCCTTCCCTCTCCCTTTCTCTTGCCTCTCAAACTCACATATACACACAAATATACACATATGAGTCAAAAAAAAAGGACACCATGAATTGCTGCATCATGCTCCAAGCACAAAACAAGCTGAAGGTGGTGCTGTTTTCTGATCTGAGACCTAATGTCATCTTACTCAACTGCTAGATGGATAGTTAATTTTACAGAATAAATTGAATGCCAGGAACTGTGCATATACAGTGCCTGTTTATGTTATGATGAGCCTTCTACTACAGCATGTCAATGTTTCAGCAGGAAAGAGAAGAGGAAATCATTACCTCCTTGCTTTCTCAAGACAGAAAGACAAGAAATGAAAATCTGAGCAACCAAGATTATTGAAAGAGCCTGGAGCAAGAAAAACATCCAAAGATGAATGGCTATACAGAAATGTGTGTCACTGACTTGTCGCTGCTTGGGGAGTTTAATGAATGCTCTGCCCACTGGTCACTGGTCGCATCAACTGCTGTATCAGATGTTCATTTACTGCGTTCTGTTCCTGATATCTGAACCTGCTTCATGTGAAATTCCAGCAAACACAGGACAGATGATAGCATCCTTTAACAAATATTTTATTTTCTTACCTCCAACAGATTGAAACACTTTTGACTTAAGAAACATATCTAGGGGAAGTTCCAATTAATGTGGGTTTTTTTTCATTTTGTATTTTGAATCTTGTTAGGTGGTACTTAAAGGTATCAAAGATGCTGTCTCAAGAGCATGTATATCAGTTTTCCCACACTGAGTAATCAGGTCGTCTCGATTTTTGGATGTTTTCTATTGTTTCAAGAAAAAATCCTCAGGTTTATCTTACAGTGACAGATGGTTTGGTTAACAAATGTGGCAGCAACACTAATGGTGTCATATTCCTAGCACTTGGTACTCCAGGGCACACTGTACACAGCAGTGTTAAATGTTAAAGAGCTATGCACCCGTAATCACATTTTCTTTGTTTTCTGCTCTGAGAACAATATGCCACAGCCCATTTCAAAAGGTCCATGGCTTCTGAGCCCTCCCTGTTCAGAGGACGTTTCCTTCTCTCCAGTGACACCACAAAGCAAAAGAAGCAGTGAGCTACTGACAGTGCTTCTTTTATAAATATGAAGGAAGAGTGCACAAGCACATCACTCTCTCAATCTCATCTAGTACAATTATGACAACTCTTAGTTTCTCTTCTCTCACTCCTTGCAAATGCATTTAACAGTTCTGATACCATTTCATTTCCCCAGATCAGCAGTCTCTTCCTTGGGCATGTCTGCAGAATAAGAAAACTACAGGAAGTGGACAAAGAGAGCAAATGGTATGAAGTGATTCCCAAGCAGCCTAGATTTGCCCAAAAAAGGGCAGAAAAAGACTTTACAAAGTAAACGGTAAAAGGCTAAATAAGACTGAACGTGTGAAAAGATGAGTTTGGGGATAAACAGATGGGCAGTTACAATGAATTAATCACAAAATGTGGATTTGAAAGATGTTATGTAACATTTGATAGTTGCCCTTAGCCATTTTCAAAAGGTTTGCCTTAAACAGATTTTTCTTAATAAAAGGAGAAAAAAAATCTGTGATGCAGAAAAGGTTTTTTAATCTAGATTGTTAAAGTCAGTTTTGAAAGGATAGCTTTTAGAAAAGCTTTGTTTCCCCCTCTGTCTCCCTCTTTTCTCCTTCCCTTTCCTCTCCTCTCCCACCCCTTGCCCTCCACTTTCCCCTTCCAAATCACATTGTTAATTTTTCTTTGCAAGTCAATAGCCTCAGTAACCAACAGGCAAAGGACTGCAGAAGCCCTTATAAAAACAGAAACTTAGTCACCACTGCAGTTTTGTTGATCTTTCCAAAGACTCCCTACTGAGTCTAGATTCCTTAGTTGACAACAAGACAGAACCAGTGACGCGGATAATGTAAAACGATCTCCAGACTACATAACACTGTATAAAAGAAGATGGTTTTCTAGTATTCACTACCATCTCTCACATTCAGTTCCATTTAATAATTCTGTGCACTAACAAAGTGACTGAGGTCAGGTGTTTTTATGACAATCTCCCTCAGTCTGGCCTCTGGAATATGAAAAAATCCTACTCTGAGCAATAAAATATGCTTCTTTAGGTACCTTCCACCTCTTTTCTCATGAGAGTTTTCCACAGAAGTCCACTTTGAGAAAATGAACTACTTTGTTTAATAGGTGTTTTCTATCACTTCTACAATGGATTTTTCATTTCATCTAGAAAATATTACCAGTGCCATTTAATCACGCATTTCCTAATCTTGGACAAACTTTGCCTAGGTTACATACCAGCAATAGTAAAGTAATGAAAAGAATAAATCACTCATTGATATTTCATGTTCTCTATATTCATCAACTCCATACTGCCAAACTATTGTCCTGACAGATAGAAAGAAAAGAAAATCAGATATGGAGCTGGTTGCTGTTCTCTGAACTGCTGCTGTCCTCCCACTGTGTGTCTGAAGGAGGAATGGTTACCTGATAATCATTCCTGCAGCTGGAAGTGGTTAAAGTTCAAAATACGCGTATTGTACCACCACAGGGAGAAATAGTTATCTCTGTCTATTGCCTTTCACCCTTCTATCCAAAAGTCAAATTCTACCAATGCTGCAAAGAAAAGTTTAATACACTAAAATTCACTTGAGTGGAAGTGAAATCTAAATCTAGTCTGGCTCATAGGAAAACACAGGGAAATATCTCAGAAAGTGAGTCCACATTTCAAATGATTTTGACTTTCTGATCTATTGTATTTCAGTACGTCTACAATAGCAAAAGCTTCTCTCGTTTTGACTAAGAAAATATTAGCTTTTCTATACTTTCTAACACAAAGCTACCTAAGCAAAAGCCCAACACCTCATGTATCTCATTTAGTAGGAAATAGGAAATTTCTTAGCATATTTAAAACCTATTTTTTCATGCAGGAGAGCATAAGGTAAAATATGCAAAGCAATGTCCTACAATACTTGCCAGAAAGCTGCAAGTCGAAAAGTACTTACTAGTTCTATTTATAAAGCTAGTCTGTTGAACACTTACCAGTCTGACAGAATGCTGATTGCTATCATTGTTTTCAGCTGTTGAATAACATTGAAAGGTATTACGAAAGCCTCAATATCTCATTTAGTATTACTCTTCAAATTGCTGCAATGGTTATAGCATTCATTTGGTGGTAAACAGTGGGACTGGCTCAGGAGACGGGTATCTTAGTTTGTCAGGGTGAAAAGTTCTGTTGTTCCTCATCCCTTCTACTTTCTCAACAGCATAGAGTTAACAACTACTAAATTAACAAATGCACTTCCCAAAACATTTAGATTTTAATGGATTAGATTTTCCTGGAAGGAATCTAAGGAAAGGACTATAAATACCCCTGTCAGTCTCTTCCAATGTTATTCATTGAATCATTTCGGTTGGAAAAGATCTTTAAGATCATCGAATTCAACCACTTATATAACTCTATCAAGTCTGGCGCAAATTCGCGTCCTTTGCACTGCATGTCTTTATTTTTTAAAACCTCCAGTGATGGTGATTCAATCACCTCCTCAGGGAGCCTATTCCAGTGCTGGATAAGCCTTCAGTGAAGAAACTTCTCCCAGTTTTGTGTTCACAGGATCACAAGATGTTAGGGGTTGGAAGGGACCGCCATAGATCATCAAGCCCAACTGTCATGCCAGAGCAGTACAATAGAATCATTTTTTTTCCCCAAAGATCTACTAGTTTTAGCAATCTTTCAGGTTGGAGAGAGTGCCATTCTGTTCTCTTAAAAATAAATAAGGAAAGGAAAGTGGGGGATAAGGACATTTTTGCCATTCACTCATTATTTTAGGAGCTATGGGACATAAAACACTCTGAAAGTTCTAGAGTCTTTCTTCAAAAATCAGTGTTTCATCCTCATAGAGGTGTGAAATATGTTTTTCCTTTCTTTCACTCAGAAAAGGGATATTCTGCCACAGAAGAAAAAGCCACAGTTTAAATCCAAATATTGGCAGATGAAAAGGTAGGGTTTTTTTCTTTCCTGTTTGCTAGTCTTGGCAAAGAAATTAAATTACTATCTGAACAGTGTCACAGTAGTGCATGCCATCTTTCACACTTAGCAGAGCCATGAATACTGAGGCTAGAGAGAATCACTTTTCATAAAACATCTGACTTACTCTGACAAAAATCATGAGAGATCAGTGGCTGAAATGGGATTGAAAATAAGCCCTGCTATGCATGTTGGTTTATAGTTTTGTAACACTCAACTCTAAGTAATGTCTTCCTTTTGTTGTACAGAGATGAGAACTCAGAAGAGTTTCTCCTGAATAAATATCTGAAATAAATAGTAAATAATGTCAAACCATTATGCAAAGACATGCAGAGTGTTCAGGTCCTCAAAAGCTCAGCAGCATAGCCCTTTAAAAACCTTTTAGAGAGCTCACTTGCATCTATACAACATGAAAACAAAATCAGTTCTGCTTAAAATAATATAAGCGACCTAGTAATTGAAGTAATCTTTACAATACAGCTTGTGCAATGACAGGAGAAAATGCAAGATATTTTTTATTTTCTAGAAAATGGTTCAAAGGCAAAGAGAGCACAGCCCTTTGAGACCTGCAATAACCTACCACGAGGGCAATAGCCATCTTACAGAAAATATAACAGATGGTAGCATGGTTGCCTTACTCTCAGACACAGGTTGCTGAGCAGCTCCCTTTAGGGTTTAATATTTTTTTTTTTCCTTCTTCTTCTAGACCACAGCATTGCTTTGTGCATATGACATTTACAAATCAAATGAAAGACACCATAAGGAAATAAATAAAGTATCATGCTGCAAATTTGAATTTGATGTGATTTTCAGTGTTGCTGGTATAGATTGAAGCAGTGCGTTGTAGCTATCCCACTTTACTTAGAACTTATACTATTATAGTTCAAAAAGCAAATACGCAAAACCTTGTGATGGTTTGGGAGTTAGCTGCCACTCCACACAATGAAATCACCCATACTATACTCAGCTGGCTGGAAGTTAAGGAATCAAACTTTATATTCACAACTTAGCACAATATTTACAATATATTACAAATATTTACAGCTATATGCAGGAATATACAAGTTAAAAGTAATACAGAAACCTAATACCCCTCCCAGAAATCAGAGTCCCCAGGAGGGGTTCCCAACCACCCTTCCACCTTCTTTCTACCCCTCTACCTTACCCAAGGTCTGCTTTACGTGCAACCCATTAGTTGGGTTACACAGCTGCAAAAGCCCAGGGAAAGAACACAGACATTAACTCCAACAGATAGAGATACTGTCTTATCTATGCTTGTCTCCTTGCTTTTATACATCTCAGCAAAACTATGAGTGAAGCAGACATCACCATTGTTTTCTTTTCTCAGCCTATAATCTAATTTTTTTCTCATTGAAATATTCCAATTAGCCTCAAACCAGCACATCTATGTTATAAACTCTTCATTTGCTTTGCCAGAAAGGTCAGCTACATAATAAGCAATGAGTCACTTCTCTTGGCTACCAGCTTTAGACACTCAAAAGCAGCAAGACAGAAATAGGGACGAAAGTTGTAACACACAGCTAGCATAAGGATTTCTACGAATACCTGAAAAGCTCAGTAATATGGAGAAACAGATCATCCATTGGTAAAACACATAACAGAGAGAAAAATTATTTCCAGCTCCTTAGGCACCACAGAATTCACAACTTAACCAAGTCAGAAATAGATCATCAATCATCACTAAAACTGCATTCCTTAACCAACAAGAACAGTGTTTAATGAGCCTCACATGGAGTGTCTGAGGGAGCTGGAGGTGTTCAACCTGGAGAAGAGGAGGCTCAGAGGAGACCTTATTGCTGTTTACAACTACCTGAAAGGAGGTTGTAGCCAGGAGGGGGTTGGTCCCTTCTTCCAGGCACCCAGTGACAGAACAAGAGGACACAGTCTCAAACTGCGCCAGGGCAGGTTTAGGCTGGACATTACGAAGAAATTCTTCACAGGAAGAGTGATTGTCCATGGGAATGGGCTGCCTGGGGAGGTGGTAGAATCATCGTCCCTGGAGATGTTTAAAAGGAGGCTGGATGAGGCACNTTAAAGAAAAGGTAAATTTTTAGCAGTCTTTCAGATGCAAAGCACACTGAGAAGTGGGCATCATTGCCACTTCCACCATTTTGCCTGTAGGAAAGGAAATGGTATTGGGTTTGGCCTAACTAAGAAAACTGGAGAAAAGACAGGCAAACAGTGAAATACCTGAAAGCAGAGGTTGTATATCAGAGTACTTGCTGTAGCTTACAGTGCTTTGCCAGAAATCCAGTGTCAGAAATATCACAGGAAACCTTTCCTAGGTTACACAGGAGTTTTGACATGATGCATTTTCCTAGAGGAAGTAGAATAACCTTCATCTGAAGATGAATAGAGATGGTTAGTTTCTGCTTTCACTAGGAACATGCTGTGATGTTATATAATCTCTGTCTCAAACCTCCTTCAGCTCTGTGGTTACTTTCCAACACTTCATGAAGTGGTTGGACCGTATGGCACTGAATGTCAATGAAAATCCGTAAGAAAGGCAAATTTCAAAGGCTATCTGAAAAAACTTTAAGTGCTCTTGAGGAAGCAACACCACCCAGGATTAGGAAAGCAGCATTAGGAATAGACTGCAAAAAATTAGTATATGAATTGGTGAAAACAGGAGAACTTTACTTACTCCAAAAGAAAAAAGGTGTTACTCAGGAGTAAGGGTAGCAGGAACACTGTGCTTCATTTCCAAGCATCTAAATACAAGAAAAATATTGAGTAAGTGGAAGAGAATTTAACATGCCTGATTTTTAAGAAAGAGTGAGGACAAAAGTGGAAAGAAACTGGCACCCAAACTGGCAAGTCTGGACTTGGCAATGCTCTCTCTCAAGAGCGTGTAATGTATTGTAAATATTCAAAAGATGTAAAGCTTAAGGAGGTGTAGGAGATGTAGAAGTACAAATTACCAGTGGTATTAACTTCATTTTTTTGGGCAGCTAGATTTACTTTGGAACAGCACATCCACAACCAGACTGTTCACAATACAGAGACAGAAAACATAGCTTCTTCTTGTCTCCTTTTGAGTCAGAGACATATTTCAGTTGAGTACTAAATGCTCCAAGATATACAAACCTTCTTGAGTGCTTTTTATGTCTGTATAGAAAAGGTTACAGGTGTGCAAACTAACACAGGAAACACCTTGATTTGGCATACGGACACTATGTAGCAATATAAATAACATTTTGGATCTATTCTCAAATGAGTTAAGTTCCATGGTTGGTGATCAAACCCATCAGCAATTACGAGCCTCATCTAGTTGAAGAAAGGTAGACTGACTTTGCTAGACAAGTGCAGCAGTGACTTCAGACTGCAGGGACAGTTGAGTCTACATTTAAAGTATGACAGGAGGCAGATAATAAACTGCAACACAAATCTAAGATGTTTACAAGTTACTTTCTTCCTTCTTTCCCACCACTTCTGAACCAAAACTTGTACTACACTGTAGATTGCAAATCATGGGTAAGGCAGAGGGACTGCTAAAAACTGTTGATTTTTTTCCATTTATATTTACATTCACACACTTGTATGTTACCAGACTCTTCTACTGCTCTGGCTCTAAAGAAAATGGTCCAGCTGTCTTCTGAATCTGTTTTGGCTTTTCATCATCAGATGCCATTTTCCCATCTTCATTATCCTGTGATTCAGAGGTTTTAGTTTACTTAGTTCCTCTAGATTTAAGTTGTGTTGACTTAGTTTCTTCACTTACTACTAGCACATAGAAGGTGACATTCTCAGTAGTCAGCCCTTGCTATAACAAATGTATTTGGTATATTATTTTGAGACCTGTAAGGCAAATAATAAATATCTTATAAAATATTGGACAGAACTTTTCAAAACAGTACTAAACCAAGATTCTAAGACCACAGATTCTATTTTCTTCCCCTCCTCCTTGCCTCTCTTCTTTCACATTAATCCTTTCATGACTAAGAGCAGGGCAGTAAATATACTTCTCGCTCTTTACCAACTGTGCCTTCTGCTATTCAGATGCAGTAAAAAAAATGCATGCTGATATTTTATTAAACAACAATCCATACTATCAGGGAATAAAACAGATTAATCTATGCATCCAGAATTAATTTGAGACTACATTCCATTTTGTAAATGAAATGGAAAGAGGTAAAATGTTCCTAACATCATTGGTTTAAGTAGAAGTGACAACACAATCTCCATGAGAGCATAGGAATAATTTCTACCTAAGAAGGGCACAATCCCATCACAGCCTCTCAGAGCTGTCAGGGTAGACACCTTGCCTAAACAGCTTAATATCTCTGAGGTATGTACAAATGTAACAGCTGCTGTGGTACCTGGTGTGCCCTGTAGGTGATGCCATGATGTGCACTGAAGAGAGGTCTGAGCACAGGGTATTCTTTGTGGGGTTCTTCTTCCTTCTTCTTCTTCTTCTACTTCTCTTCCTTTTAACCAGGACAATGACAAAACAACATCTCCCGAGAAAAAACAACCTGAGTCATAATTTCTTCTGTAACTTTAAAGCCAGCATCCTGGGGCAAAGCAGCTGATCAGGCAGTAACAGTTACTGAAAGACCATCTATTTCATTCCCTGAAGCTGAATCATTATCAAGGTCATTTTTTAAAGTCACAATACAATAGTAATCTGGGAAGAGTGTTGTTTCTGGCATACTTATAGCATGGGCACCATTAAAATGGTTCTTACCGTTGGTCCTCAACATCCCTATGTTAGTTCCTGTCCTGTGGTCCCTATCTGCTGGATAGGCACAGAAGACTCTTGTAGGCATAGAATCATAGAATCAACCAGGTTGGAAGAGACTTCCAAGATCATCCGGTCCAACTTATCACCCAGTCCTATCCAGTCAACCAGACCATGGCACTAAGTGCCTCATACAGCCTTTTCTTGAACACCCCCAGGGATGGTAACTCCACCACCTCCCTGGGCAGCCCATTCCAATGCAAATCCCTCTCTCTGTGGAGAGCTTCACCCTAATATCCAGCCTATACCTCCCCTGGCACAACTTGAGACTGTGTCCCCTTGTTCTGCTGCTGGTTGCCTCAGAGAGGAGACCAACCCCCACCTGGCTTACAACCTCCTTTCAGGTAGCCATAGACAGCAATGAGGTCACCCCTGAGTCTCCTCTTTTCCAAGCTAAACAACCCCAGCTCCCTCAGTCTGTCATAGGGCTGTGCTCCAGACCCCTCACCAGCTTTGTTGCCCTTCTCTGGATATGTTCCAGCAATTCAATATCTTTNCTGGATATGTTCCATGCTCAACATCTCTCTTGAATTGAGGGGCCCAGAACTAGACACAGGACTCAGGGTGTGGCCTCACCAGTGCTGAGTACAGGGGAAGAACAACATCCTTCGTCCTACTGGCCACACTGTTCCTGATACAGGTCAGGTTGCCATTGGTTGTCCTGGCCACCTGGGCACACTGCTGGCTCATGGTCAG
>VWZE01023188.1:25014-42693 GCA_013396675.1 Eubucco bourcierii
ACCATAACTTATATACTTATACACTTATATATTTTATAATATATATGATATATACTTATATATGTTATATTTATATTAATATATATCTAGATATAAGTTATCATATGTTATATACATATAACATATATAGAACTTTCTGGTGACCATAACTTATATACTTATATATAAGTGTTATATTTAAATGTGTGTGTTTATATATATATTTATATATATATATATATATATTAAAAAAGAAACATATATCTTGTTATATGTTATACACATATATACATACATAGCTTTCTGGTGACCATAACTTACATACTATATAATATACATGTTATATACTTATAACATATATATATATATATATGTTAGCATCTGTTATATATATATAGCATATGTTTTTTATATATAGCATATGTTTTNCCCTGCAGCGGCTCTACAGACACCCCTGCAGCGGCTCTACAGACACCCCTGCAGCGGCTCTACAGACACCCCTGCAGCGGCTCTACAGACACCCCTGCAGCGGCTCTACAGACACCCCTGCAGCGGCTCTACAGACACCCCTGCAGCGGCTCTACAGACACCCCTGCAGCGGCTCTACAGACACCCCTGCAGCGGCTCTACAGACACCCCTGCAGCGGCTCTACAGCCACCCCTGCAGCGGCTCTACAGACACCCCTGCAGCGGCTCTACAGACACCCCTGCAGCGGCTCTACAGACACCCCTGCAGTGGCTAAAGAATCACACTCCCCCTTGCCTACCTTTTGGCTCATTGAAGCCTGATTCTTTTTCTTGGACTGAAAGTTTCCAAAGCATGCTTAAGGACCATACACATATTTCCCTCCCTGCTGACAGCCTAGCAGTTTAAGTGTTCTCCTATGAGATGCAGAGCCACCTGAGGGCAATGACAGCTCAGCACTCAATTCAATTCTTGAACAACTGCTCTAATTATCAAACTTCTGAAGAGAATTGATAATAACATTGTCACCACTTGAGTTTTTAAGCCATTGTGACTTGGCTGATATATTTTATGCATTCCTATTAGGCAACTCTGTCAGTTTACACTGAGTGAGCTTCATCGGGAGTCAGAGGCAGAATGCTTCACGAGAGGGCTCAGGTTTGCTTTAGTTATGAGTTACAACCAAGCTGAGAAATCTTCATGTGTATGCAAAGCTTTAATGGCAAGAACTTGGCTACCTATCAATTCAACGAGCAAGTAAGAGGTTTTGATGATCCCACTGTTTTCTAAGTGGCCCACTTCTAGCTAGATCCCACTTCATGCAACTTCAGTCTTCTTTGATCCAGTCTTTACACAGTTTACAAACACACAGGAAACAGATACTGAAGTCGGATTCATGCTGTGGAGTCATCACCTAGCTGAAATTCAGCCTTGCTCCTCCAACTCCACTGCCACATGTTTTCTAGTTCCTGTCCTAGGTTTACTTCCTGGATCCAAAAAAAAGTCCTTCAGGAACTAGTGCTAGGAAAACCCCTAGATAGCTGAAAGCCTGTAGAGAAGCCATTAGCCGCTATGAGCACAGCAGCCAAGCAGCTAAGAGAGGCAATAGTGCAGCACCATCCAAAATACCAGGCCAGGAAAGAGGTTGCCAACCCAGGATGATCAGCTCTTTTGTTCCTGGTTTTGTTGCAAAGGGACAGATGATACGCACTTGTCCCTTCCAAACTTCCTGTACACTTGTTCTTTTTAACTTGCTGTGGCCTAACAGCTCACAGAGTGGGAGCCCCCCAACATCTGTGCTTAGCAAGGTGCACCTTGCAGGAGAGGCTGGGATCATAGAATCATAGAATCATAGAATAGTAAGGTTGGAAGGGACCTCAAGGATCATCTAGTTCCAACCCCCTGCCATAGGCAGGGACACCTCCCACTAGTACAGGTTACTCAAGGCCTCATCCAATCTGGCCTTGAACACATCCAGGGAGGGAGCATCCACAACCTCCCTGGGATGCTATGCCTGCAGATGTGTAGCAGTGTAGGGCAATGGTAGGGAAGAAGTATTTGAGTAACTTGCTCCATGCTCTAATAAGGACATGACTTCTCAGTCAGCTAGCCCTAACCAGATGTGTCTCAGAGTCAAACAAGGACATGTCCTTCCAGGTACTCACTCCTATTCCCAGATCTCTTTGAAGACAAAACAATGGCACAATGGGGGATCTGTGCATACATGGAGAACACACCTGCATTTCTTCAGAGTGTCTCCAACAGCAGCATTTAGCCTGTGCAAGCACTGGCAAAACAGCATAATATAAGGACTCCCACTTGTAACTCCTCTGCACAGTTTATTCTGACAGATAACCTGGAGGTAGAAGGGCTGTTCTCATTGCTATGATTTACATGCAATTGCATTGACATCCTTGACAATGTGCTGCTTGAAGACAGCTCATAATCTGTTAAACAATTGTTCCTAACAGAAGAAAATACTAAATAACACCCACTGAGGCAAATATTGCCTCTCCATCTGCGGGGACATAGGATCCTCGAGGCCAGGAACCAGCTGTGGCTATGTTGAACTACAGGCATAAGGGATGCTCTAGTGAACCCTCTGAGCGACACAGGGCAAAGCCTCTTGGGGGCTCACAAGTGGGTCAACAAGGCCAGGAATGGAGCTGGTTGGTGGAATGCCATGAAGAAACTCACTGCTAAATTCTCTTCAAAGCCCCCTGGTAAAATGTACATGTGACAGTTGTGATACTCAAACTGCTTAGTGACTGGAGGCACTAAGGACTGAAATTGATTCCCCTTTTGAAAGGACTGAAATTGATTCCCCTTACCAGGAAATCAATTTCTATCACAATGGCAGTTGGGTTAGCAGTATTGATTGTCCCAAGAAGAAACTGTAAGCATCACTGTCCCTTCTTATCAACTACAAAGAGAATTGAGATAGGAGCTCAAGAGGGTAGGTTCATATAAATCATAGCATGGTAAGGTTGGAAGGGACCTCAAAAATCATCCAGTTCCAACCCCCTGCCATAGGCAGGGACACCTCCCACTAGAACAGGTCACTCAAGGCCTCCTCCAACCTGGTCTTGAACACCTCCAGGGAGGTTGTGGAGCACCCAATCTTTGATCACTTTGGGTGATTCTGTGCTCCACAACCTCCCTGGGCAACCTGTGCCAGTGTCTCACCAGCCTCACGGCAAAGAACTCCCTCCTAACATCCAGTTTCAGCCTCCCTTCTGCCACTTCAAACCCATTGCCCCTTGTCATTGCCAGACCTTGTCAATAGTCCCTTCACAGCCTTCCTGGAGCCCTCTTTAGATCCTGGAAGGCTACTCTAAGGTCTCCTGGAAGCCTTCTCTTCTCCAGGTTGCAGAGCCCCAACTCTCTCAGCCTGTCCTCACAGCAGAGCTGCTGCAGCCCTCTGAGCATCTTGGTGGCCTCCTCTGGACCCACTCCAACACTTCCATGTCCTTCCTGTGCTGGGGGCTCCAGAACTGCACACAGGACTCCAGGTGGGGTGAATGAAGACACAGGTTTCTCAAAACCACTAGGAAGTACAGAAATATGCAAGAGTGCAGCACAGAGCAATCACAGTGCAGCACAATCACACTGCAGGAACACATGAAGGAACTGTAGCATCTCAGAAGCAGCACAACCATTTGCATGAGCCAGGCAGGCTTCTCTGATGAGGGTCTGCAGCACTGGTTACACATGTCAGACCCATTTTGCTTTACCACTTCAAAATAACAAGAGAAAAACATTTTCAGTCCTTCCAAAATCTAAGAATGGGTTTTGCTCAGTAACTGAAGCCAGTACTTTCCACCACTCACACAACACTATCAGAGAAGAATCAGAAAATGGTTGGTTCCAATAAAAGCACTGTAACAGCAATGACAGCAAGTCTTTGGAACATCCAGCTTCACCAAAATGATCCGAGTCACATACAGTGCTGGTTTTAACTAAAATTGTTCAGCACCTCAAAGTTCCACAATGCCTGAGGACAAGAAGCACCTCACAGACACATCTGGTCAGGACTAGCTGACTGAGAAGTCATGTCCTTGTTAGAGCATGGAGCAAGTGACTCAAATCACTTCCTCCTTACCATTGCCCTGCACTGCTGCACACCTGCAGGCATGCATCCCAGCCTCTCCTGCAAGGTGCACCTCGCTAAGCAAAGGCTCCCCACTTCCACACTAGTGCTGCTCTCTCTTGTTTCAGTGGCACAGAGCCCACTTCTGGAACAAGCTGGCAGAAGGTCAGAGACCAGCACACAGATATATTCCCACAGCACTATATGATGGTTTGGGAGTTCACACACTTTGTAAAACACCCAGACTAGAACTCAGTGTGGCAGGGCACACCCGAGTGCCTGCCCCACCGAAGGTTTGAATAGGGTGTGAAACTGTTCTGCTCCCCCCCACCCCTCCCTCTGGTTGGGTGGGTTTGGAATGTGAAAGGAGTAGGTGCTAAGTACCTCACCCCACCCCCACGGGTTTGAACGGGGGAGAGCAAATCGCCCCAGCATATATATGGCAACAGGACACATTATCTAGTGGGACTCAGAAGAGAGGCTCAGAAGGAGGACTTTGCCACAAGGAACTTGGAGAGGGACTTTGAAGCGGACTTGGAGGAGACTGTTACTTCGGGCTTTAAGAGGGGCTGCCAGCGTCGGACCACCAGATCCTGCCTGCCCGTTGAAGGGACCTGCCTCTGCCGACAAAGAGCCCCACGATCTGCATTTCAAAGCCTGCCCTGAGTAGCCTTTCGGTTCCCTGGGGCTCCAGGCTGCCTTCGTTCCTAAGTGCAGCAAAGCTATTATTTTTTTTATAGCCAAGCCTTTTCCAAGTGTTCTGACTTCTCTGAATTACTAAACTCGTTGTAGAAGCATCCTTGTGAAAGATGTTTCCGACTGAATTTCCAAACCCTATCTAATTAATTTTATATAAAGTTGTGGGTGGGGCTTCCCAGAAATAAAATAACTGCAGATTTTATAATTCCTGCCTCGTGAATCCCCACAACCAATTCACTCAGCCAGCTGGAAGTTAAGGACTGAAGCTCTGTTTACAGCTCAGCACAATGTACAAGCAGAGAGACACAACAGACAGGAACAGTTACAGACATAGACAAGTTAAAGGGAATACAGAAACACAACTCCCCTCCCAGAAATCAGAGACCCCAGGAGGGGCTCCCAACCACCCTTCCACCTTCTGCTCACCCCTATACCTTACCCCAGGGTCTGCCTTACGTGCAAGGTGAGCTTGGAGGATGGGCCAGGGGAGTTAGAAGAAAAGTGGTTAGTGAGGTTATTCAGCAGACAGGAGAAAAAGCCAGAAGCTGCTACACCCAGACACTGTGCCCCAGAGACAGACTATGTTTTGAGTACTTAAACATCTCAGCAAGCCTATGAGTGAAGTAGATATCACCATTGTTTCCCTTTAACAGCCCATAATATAATTTTCTCCATTAAAATATTCCAATTAGCCTCAAACCAGCACGACTATCAGACACATTCCTGCAGTGCTGCACAGATGTGACAGAGCACACCCAGAAGAAACCTCTGCTCACTGAGTTGTAGTGCAGAGTTTGGTAACAACTGAGGCTGCTGCCCACTGCACTTTCACACAGGTATGCAGATCTGTCAAATCTCCCCACAAGTATGCTGAGGCTGGCACATTGCACAAACATAACTTAAATCACAGAATCATAGAATGGNTTCATATCCTGGAAGGCTACTATCAGGTCCCCTCAAAGCCTTCTCCTCTCCAGGCTGCAGAGCCCCAACTCTCTCAGCCTGTCCTCACAGCAGAGCTGCTGCAGCCCTCTCAGCATCTTGGTGGCCTCCTCTGGACCCACTCCAACACTTCCATGTCCTTCCTGTGCTGAGGGTTCCAGAACTGCACACAGGACTCCAGGTGAGGTCTGACAAGAGCAAAGTGGCAGAATCCCCTCCCTTGCCCTGCTGCCCACACTGCTCTTGATGCAGCCCAGGACTCGGTTGCTGTCTGAGCTGCACTCACACTGCAGGCTCATGTTGAGCTTTTCATCAACCCAATCTATTCATGTATTTTCCCACAGTGATCACACAAATGCAGCACTCCAAGGATTTGCTTCTAATTTATTCCACTTTCAGTGACAGGACAATCAGGCTCACTGTGGTGGGAAGACTCAGCTTGCTAATTTTCCCACTAGCCTCCACAAGAACAGAAACTGCTCTTCTCACTCCAGACCACAGCCTTTCTATCACTCTGGGTGAGGACCCTGGTTACTGAGACCAGTGTGTCTTTTTCTGTCATCTCTCAAATTCCTCCCACTGATCTTCAGTGAAGCAAATCTAGACCTCTAGCATTACAAAGCACAAGCCACTACTACAGCAGAACTAAAAGTTATGCTTGGTAAATCAAGGTCTTGCAATGCCAGGACAAGGGGCAATGGGTTTGAAGTGCCAGAAGGAAGACTGAAACTGGATGTTAGGAGGAAGTTGTTTGCAGTGAGGGTGGTGAGACACTGACACGGGTTGCCCAGGGAGGTTGTGGAGCACAGAATCACCCAACGTGATCTTTGATCACGTTGGGTGATTCTGTGCTCCACAACCTCCCTGGAGGTGTTCAAGACCAGGTTGGAGGAGGCCTTGAGTGACCTGTACTAGTGGGAGGTGTCCCTGCCTATGGCAGGGGGTTGGAACTGGATGATCTTTGAGGTCCCTTCCAATCTTACCATTCGATGATTCTATAAATAGGTTTCTTACCTTACCCATGGTCAGTGGGGATTAGGGTGATAGACACAGGCACCTCAACTACTGTTACACTAACTAGGCATACAGCAGCATAGGTGGCTTTGCCACAGACAGCATGATAAATGTGCAGTAGGGGAAAAATCATGCACAGCTGTCATGATTAAAGGTTGTATCACTTGGCTTAAGGGACAAACTAAACAATCCCAGCATTTACAAATCTGTGACTTCACATCAAAAGTTGACCATGAGTCAGCAATGTGCTCTGGTGCCCAGGAGGGGCAATGCCATTCTGGGGTGCATTAGAAGGGCTGTAGCTAGGAGGTGGAGAGAGGTTCTCCTGCCCCTCTGCTCTGCCCTGGTGAGGCCACATCTGGAGAACTGTGTCCAGCAAGGGGTTCCCCGGTTCAAGAGGGACTTAGAACTGCTTGAGAAAGTCCAGCGCAGAGCCACAAAGATGCTGAAGCGAATGGAACAGCTCTGTTAGGAGGAGAGCCTGAGGGAGCTGGCCAGGGCTGTGCTGCTGGGAGAAGAGGAGACTGAGAGGTGATAAAGATGGTTATAAAGATGTGCAGGGTGAGTGCCAGGAGGTTGGAGCCAGGCTCTGCTGGGTGATGCCCAGTGCCAGAACATGGGGCAATGGGTGGGAGCTGAGGCACAGGAAATTTCATTTAAACATGAAGAGGAATATTTTTCCTGTGAGGGTCACAGAGCACTGGAACAGGCTGCCCAGGGGAGTTGTGGAGTCTCCCTCTCTGGAGACATTCCAAACCCACCTGGGTGTGTTCCTGTGTGATCTGGTACAAGCGATCCTGCTCTGGCAGGAGGATTGGACTGGATGAGCTTTGGAGGTCCCTTCCAGCCCCTAACATTCTATGATCTGGACACAGGTTAAGGAGAAGCAGTTTCATTTTTGGTAAGGAACAGGATGCATGGAAATAGAAAGTTGTTTGTAAAGTAGGCCTGTCAAAATTGCTACAGTCAGAGAGTTCACATCTTGCTTTTGCAAAGGATAGGTGTGAGTCATTGTTCATGTTTAGTCTTTGCTTTGAGAAAACAAAAGCATTTAGGCACACTCATTAGACACACTGTTCAAATGTAACTTCCAAGATCAAAATATAGCCCTAAATCAGCACAAGTAAATGTAACTGAATTTCAAGCACCTATGGAATCCTTTCTTTCCATACATGGTGTTCACAGCAGACTTCAGGAAGGAAAGACACAGGAACCAATTCATGTAACCTAAACTGAAATGCTGTAACTGTAATCAAAGCAAGTACTGAGCTACTCATAAGCACCCAAATACTACACACGTGGTAGAAGAAAAGTAGAAAGACAAAATTCTGCTTTCCTCCCCACATTCTCCTGTAGAGAGGTCAAAGATGCTACATGGATACACATTCAACTCAGCACCACATGGGAGTGCATCAACGCTTAAGTATCCCACTGAACAACTTGGTCTCTCCACAGAATAACAACACAGCATCCTCAAATTCTACGTCCTTATTATTGAAACCAAATTATTTTAAGCTGTAGCCCTTCTCTAATACAAAACAACATACTCTATAACTCTACAGAGAGGTTCATTTGTGCGTACATCTCTTGTAGAAGTTTTATAAAACCATTTCACAGAAAGAGAAATGGATTTAGGAATTTCCTTGGCTGCTATGGCACAAAACAATCCGCTGAACGCAGCCATTTGGCGCTTTACTCAAACGTGACTTACACTGTCCTAAGTACTCCAGAGCACAGGTCAAATACAGGCTGAAAATAACCATTAAAAAAATAAACTTACTATGAATAATAAAAGTCAATTTATAGACTCATAGAGCCGAGAGAGACTCAGGCACACAGGGCAGGGCCGGGCCGAGAGAGACTCAGACGTGCAGGGACGGGTCGGGTCGAGAGAGACTCAGGCGCGCAGGGCAGGGCCGGGCCTAGGGAGACTCAGGCGCGCAGGGCAGGGCCGGGCCGAGGGAGACTCAGGCACGCAGGGACAGGACGGGCCGAGAGAGACTCAGAATCGCAGGGCAGGGCCGGGCCGAGGGAGACTCAGGCACGCAGGGACAGGACGGGCCGAGAGAGACTCAGAATCGCAGGGCAGGGCCGGGCCGAGGGAGACTCAGGCACGCAGGGACAGGACGGGCCGAGAGAGACTCAGAATCGCAGGGCAGGGCCGGGCCGAGGGAGACTCAGGCACGCAGGGACAGGACGGGCCGAGAGAGACTCAGAATCGCAGGGCAGGGCCGGGCCGAGGGAGACTCAGGCACGCAGGGACAGGACGGGCCGAGAGAGACTCAGAATCGCAGGGCAGGGCCGGGCCGAGGGAGACTCAGGCACGCAGGGACAGGACGGGCCGAGAGAGACTCAGAATCGCAGGGCAGGGCCGGGCCGAGGGAGACTCAGGCACGCAGGGACAGGACGGGCCGAGAGAGACTCAGAATCGCAGGGCAGGGCCGGGCCGAGGGAGACTCAGGCACGCAGGGACAGGACGGGCCGAGAGAGACTCAGAATCGCAGGGCAGGGCCGGGCCGAGGGAGACTCAGGCACGCAGGGACAGGACGGGCCGAGAGAGACTCAGAATCGCAGGGCAGGGCCGGGCCGAGGGAGACTCAGGCACGCAGGGACAGGACGGGCCGAGAGAGACTCAGAATCGCAGGGCAGGGCCGGGCCGAGGGAGACTCAGGCACGCAGGGACAGGACGGGCCGAGAGAGACTCAGGCGCGCAGGAACGGGCCGGGCCGAGAGAGACTCAGAATCGCAGGGCAGGGCCGGGCCGAGAGAGACTCAGACTCATCCAGTCCCATCTATGATGATTAAAACTGACTCAATTTTAATCATCATAGAAAACAAATACTAATTTCAGGCAGCAACATAGATAAAACCCACTGGTTCCATCTCAACATTTCTCATCTTGCATTGCTGTAACAAACATTTCACAGTAGGCCTTGACCTGTTGAAAGTTTTGGGTTCAGATGAAAAAAAAATAGCAGCTGTAAAAAATTTGTAATTATCTGTATTTTTAAAAAACATAAAATAAATTAGTGCAGAAAGATGAAACAAGAAAATAAGAAATTAGTGCAATAAAAGAAATTCTTGCAGAAAGATGGAACAAAAATAGCTGAAAGTGCACAGAAGCTACCTCACATATTTTACTCACAGCCTCGTTCTCTGCCTATCCCTGAAGTGCTGTCCATGAGAAATTAAGAAATAAAAGATATTCAGATTATCGTGAGATAGTTTTCAGAAATCAGAAAGTTACTCAGCTTTAAGAGTAATGCGTTGCACCATCCTTAATAAAGGCCAACAATACTGTTGAGCACTGAGCCTTCACCATTTAATTGGTGAAGGTTTTTCCCCCTCCCATAGGATCGTAAAAGAAATGCAGAAAAATAAGGTTTAATTACATCAATTATATGAGTCTTCATCAATTTAAAGAAGCCTCTTGATTTACTGATGATAGCTACAGCCCTCAAAAGCCTTAAAAGCATTTGACAAGCCCTAACTCCCTGCTCACTTTCAGCTGTGAGCTACAGAAATGCATTAACATTCTCCAATAAATAAGTTTCATTAATATCTGGTTTACGATCCTGTTCTAGGATTTAATGCAGAAAGGGATTGATGTGTTTAATTATCACAACAAAATTCCTTGAGCTTTCAGAGCATTCATTTTAAAACATTTTACCTATCGTGTTTGTGTTGTACATTACTTTTTTTTTTTTCTTGCTATCTATAAAAACCAGTTTAAGGAAATCAAGTTGTACGTAACTAATGCCTATGGATGTATGCACAACACTAGAATCTTCTGACCTAGTAAAAGCCAGGGGGGAAAAAAAACCCCACATTTTATACTCAACTCTGGTGATATTGGGGGATGTAAGTCAATAATGAATAATTATTTTTATAAACAGGGATGAAAATAAAAGCATTTCCATGGCTGCTAATTCAGAAAAGAAGGAAAATCAGAGAGAGCCACAGAGCGCCACAGAGAGCGCCACAGAGAGCGCCACAGAGAGCGCCACAGAGAGCGCCACAGAGAGCGCCACAGAGAGCGCCACAGAGAGCGCCACAGAGAGCGCCACAGAGAGCGCCACAGAGAGCGCCACAGAGAGCGCCACAGAGAGCGCCACAGAGAGCGCCACAGAGAGCGCCACAGAGAGCGCCACAGAGAGCGCCACAGAGAGCGCCACAGAGAGCGCCACAGAGAGCGCCACAGAGAGAGCCACAGAGAGAGCCACAGAGAGAGCCACAGAGAGAGCCACAGAGAGAGCCACAGAGAGAGCCAGAGAGAGAGCCACAGAGAGCCACAGAGAGCCACAGAGAGAGCCACAGAGAGAGCCACAGAGAGAGCCACAGAGAGCCACAGAGAGGTAAGGTAGGAAGGGACATCAAGGATCATCTCGTTTCAACCCCCTGCCATAGGCAGGGACACCTCCCACTAGTACAGCTCACTCAAGGCCTCCTCCAACCTGGCCTTGAACACCTCCACTCTTTGTTTCATTCTCAATTTGGGAAAATTTCCTTAACACAGAACCAACAAGATGTAGTTTTTGAAGATCTGCTGCTTTCATGGTTAAAATCCTTGTTTTAATGGGTGCAAACAGACAGATCTACACTTTGAGAACAGCCAAGAGTGATTTTTACAGGAAATCCTGAACAAACTGGGTCTTGCAGGACTAGATACAAAAGGGTACAGACCGAAATTCAAACACTGGGTCACATATTTCTGGAGGATAACAAACAATTTTGCCTTGTACAGGACAAGCAGTAGGAACAGCAAAGGAAAATCCTCAGCTAAAGGCACTCTCTACATATAGCACCATCTTACTGCTGACACAGCACATTTTGCAAGATGTGACTCTGGCAAAAAGCCTTCCATCCATGCAGGGGAAGCAAGTTTGCAGATGACACCAAGCTGTGTGGCACAGATGACTTGCTAGAGGGCAGGGATCCATCCAGAGGGACCTGGACAGGCTGCAGAGCTGTGCCCAGGCCAACCTCAGGACATTCAACAAGGCCAAGTGTAAGGTCCTGCACCTGGGTAGGCACAATCCCAAGCACAACTCCAGGCTGGGTGGTGAATGGCTGGAGAGCAGCCCTGAGGAAAAGGACCTTGGAGTCTGGGTTGATGAAAAGCTCAACATGAGCCTGCAGTGTGCACATGCAGCCCAGACAGCAACCGAGTCCTAGGCTGCATCAAGAGAAGCGTGGCCAGCAGGGCAAGGGAGGGGATTCTGCCCCTTGGCTCTGCTCTTGTCAGACCCCNGGCTGGGGAAGGATTATTTACAACGTCCTGCAACGACAGGACAAGGGACAATGGGTTTGAACTGGCAGAGGGGAGATTTAGACTGGATGTTAGGAGGAAGTTCTTTACAGTGAGGCTGGTGAGACACTGGAACAGGTTGCCCAGGGAGGTTGTGGCTGCTCCCATTCTGGAGGTGTTCAAGGTCAGGTTGGAGGAGGCCTTGAGTGACCTGTGTTAGTGGGAGGTGTCCCTGCCTATGGCAGTGGGTTGGAACTAGATGATCCTTGAGCTCCCTTCCAACCTTACCATTCTATGATTCTATGAAGTGTTCTCCAGGCCAGATTTCTCTCTTCCCTTAGACTGGGGGTTTTGTGCTGAAATTGACTCACGGAAAGTCCTGGAGGTGGATGAGAGTGAACTGGCAGCGTGAAGCAGAAAACCTGCTGTGTATCTGTTACAGCCTTCCAAGCCAGCTTTGTGAGCTTTAAGAGCCAGGAGAGTTAAACCACTCATTTCACCTCAATATTGCTCTGTTCTGTGCACAGTTCACTTGGCCCTTCTCAATACTTTCACGTCTAAAGAAGTCAGTAAAATACAATTCCCTACTCAACACTAGATCACACCAGCCATTTACCTGCAGCAGGAGGCTTTTGAGCTCATCCTCTGCAAATAATGAATTTCACCCAGTACTGCCTGAAGATTCACTGACAATTACAGAACTGTATGAAGTGTCAGGAAACCAAACCCATGCTATCAAAAGGGAACAGAAAAGCATACTCCACCCCAAAAACACACTTGCTCATTTCCACAAAAAGAGGGCTGCTGTCAGTGTGAAGAACAGTATACTTTCTTGATGACTGATGCTATTCACCCAGCAGCAGTGTGAGGTACCCAATGATGCCCCAGACCTGACTACCCTTGGCAGGCCATGTATGGAAGAGTGATGCACAGCTTGTCACATTCATACCTATGTTCCTCACCAGCTTAACAGCTCATTTATATGCAAGTCATTAGACCCACAACACTTAGGATTGCAAACCCCACCTTTGAAGAAGCAAGCCTATACTGCTTCTGGACCCAAGGCACTTTAGCTGCAGCCAGATCTGCATGCTGCTTCTGGACCCAAGGCACTTTAGCTGCAGCCAGATCTGCATGCTGCTTCTGGACCCAAGGCACTTTAGCTGCAGCCAGATCTGCATGCTACTCACTGCTTTAGGCTTTGAAGGGCAGGCAGGCAGGCAGGGCCAGGCTGCGACAGACACAGTCCTGTCGAGTTAAGGATCCTCTGCACACATATCATTGACATGAACGTGTTAGCCAAGTGTAAAAGTGTGAAAACAAAACTCAACTCTGTTCTTCATTCTCTGTTAGTTCCATTTGTGTTTCTCTCTGGCTGAACACAAAGACAGGTTTTTCATTTTTGGAGCTGTTTATAATATAAAACTTAACTTCTCTCCTAGGTCTCAGGAATTGGTAGAAGGTTCGTATGTGCATGCTGCAAAATGTTTATTGTGCTGGGACTTTATAGTCTCCAATGGAAGTAATGCCATAAATCATGAAAATGTCTGTTATTTTCAGACACAAATCCTGAGAGTGCTTTGTCTTTCCCTCTACAAGGAAGTCATAGAATGGTAAGGTTGGAAGGGAGCTCAAGGATCATCTAGTTCCAACCCCCTGCCATAGGCAGGGACACCTCCCACTAGTACAGGTCACTCAAGGTCTCATCCAACCTGGCCTTGAACATCTCCAGGGAGGTTGTGGAGCACAGAATCACCCAATGTGATCTTTGATCTTTGATCACATTGGGTGATTCTGTGCTCCACAACCTCCCTGGGCAACCTGTGCCAGTGTCTCACCACCCTCAATGCAAACAACTTCCTCCTGACATCCAGTCTAAATCTCCCCTCTGCCACTTCAAACCCATTGCCCCTTGTCCTGTCATTCCAAGACCTTGTCAATAGTCCCTCCCCAGCCTTCCTATAGCCCCCTTCAGATAGCAGAAGGCTACTATCAGGTCTCCTGGAATCCTTCTCTTCTCCATGCTGAAGAGCCCCAACTCTCATTAACAGCATTTCCATGGCTGTTAATTCAGAAAAGAAGGGAAATCAGAAAGAATCATAGAATGGTAAGGTTGGAAAGGAGCTCAAGGATTACCTAGTTCCAACCCCCTGCCATAGGCAGGGACACCTCCCACTAGTACAGCTCACTCAAGGCCTCCTCCAACCTGGCCTTGAAAACCTCCAGGGAGGGAGCAGCCACAACCTCCCTGGGCAACCTGTTCCAGTGTCTCACCAGCCTCACTGTAAAGAACTTCCTCCTAACATCCAGTCTAAATCTCCCCTCTGCCACTTCAAACCCATTGCCCCTTGTCCTGTCATTGCAAGACCTTGTCAATAGTCCCTCCCCAGCCTACATTTTCTATCAAAGAGTGCTTTGCTTCCATACCCAGTGTCTCCTTTGGCTGTTCCAAGATGAAATTCACACAAGCCTTATGCTCTTCTGTCATCTCATTTTGTCAATATATCATATATTCAATGACTTCCACAGCCATGTAGCCATAGGATTTGCTTTTGTCATCTCTACACATGCACAACTATCACATCCCTCAGAGTATTTAACATTTACATAAGTTGAAAAGTATTTTTGCCTTCAGTTACTGATAAAGCATCAGAATATCACAATCTGTATTCCTTATACTGCACCATCTGAATTGGGTGCCTCTGCCACGAACCAAGATTCCAGTTGTTATTGTTACAGTGCCTCTCTGCTGTGAGTGCATTCTATTACCCAAGAAAAGCATTAATACCACATTAGCAGTAACCATCAGAGGCTGGGGATTCTTTACATACTGCACTGTTTGACAGCATGTGCTCATTTTCTGTCCCATTGGGTGTTTAAATATTTCAGTGCTTCAAACAATGTTTTGTCAACCATGCACTACATGAAGCATTTCTTTTTCTAGCTCTACATGGCTAGTAGAAAACCACAGCCTTTGAACAGTAAGCAGGATTATGATGTCCTTCATTTCAAAGGGGAGAGAGCCTTAAATCTGCACATAATCCAAAGGTGGTCTTCTGAGAATAAATCGTAGAAGACTAAATGACATCCACAAGTCTAGGTGGATGGCACCTGACAGAGACTTCCCTTGTGTGCTATCTTAAGGCCATCCCACCCCTGCATGGACTGATAAAATTCTCAATTTATTATTTACTCCAGTGTGCAGGAAGGAGATACTGTGCAGCTTCTACCCCTAACATAGCTCTTTTGGTTGGCATTTAGCATATGAGAATCTGTCTCAGTTGATTTGCAACCCAAGAAGCAACTCTCATCTCTAACAACTCTAAGGGATGCAATTCAGACCATAGAATTTGAGGTCAGTCTTGCTGCAGCTGGTGTGATATAAAGAGCAAAACATTAAACCTAATGGAGAAACTCTGCACAAGTCTGCAGACTGTTATCACCTTTAGCTTTGAACATGCCCCAGCTTTCCAATCCTATGCACAATGTGAAAGGCTGTTCAGAGAATTCCTTGTTAAATTATTGATTAAAAAAATACATATTACTGCTCAGCAAAGTTTCCAAAGGAGGTAGTATGCCAATTATTTTATTATCATATGGCCTCTTTTACTGAGTTAACATCCCCTGTCCCAAAATACAACTTTTAGAAAGAATGCTTCTTCCTCAGTTCACCTGTGACTCTGGAATGCACATCACACACAGGCACCTTTAAGTAAAGCAATTCAATAACCAAATTCCTCTCCTTGCAAAGAAAATCTTCCCCAAATTAAGAACATTATTTTATCTATATCAACTCAACATCTGTTGGCACTACTTAACTTGTTTGCCTGTGCCAGCAAATGCAGTTTGACAACAAGCCCATGGTTTATTTGGCAAATCCCAAATGGCCTAGATAGAATCATTGTGGGTAACATTACTACCCCACTGAATGAAACCAAGAAGGGGCAGCCAAACCTCAAGCTTTATCAGGCCATTTAAGCACTCATCTTGTGGGCATCCCAAATCATCATCAAGGCCAAGATGAAACAGGCAACAGAGAATCAGTATGCCTCCATACTGCTTCCAAGCTGGCCATCACAGCCCTGCCACAGGGAGGAGAGAAAGGAGACTATCCTCCTTTCCTGGAAGAGACAGGCGAGGAGAGACTGATGGTCCCACATTAGAACTGATTCATACAGCACTCATATACAACAGCATCCCACTTACAGCAAAGATGGGCTGGGTCCAGAGAAGAAAAAGTACATTGCAGAAGAAACGTGGCTTCTAAATCTGAGTTACTTCCCTAAGCTTCTCCTAATATGCCTGAACTGTGCATCAACTCCTACCAAGTTTAATTTAAAAACCTGTGTTGATTACAGCACCTGGGACTTGCTGAGCATTTGGAAACAGAGCACTGTCGTTTCACCTGTGCTGTCTAGCACCACGCTCTGTTATGACACCTTCTTAATAATGGGGAAAGGAAGGAAGAAACAGAGCTGCTGCTGCAGGATTGCCCCCATCTCCAAACCTCAACTGATTTACTACATCAAGGTGTTGACAATGAAAGTCAAAACACAAAATCGGGTTTTAATGAAGGAAATCATCTACAAACTCAAGGCAGCTTTGAGAAAAGCCTTAGATAAGTGGTGCTGGAGGATCAGAGAAGCAGCCTGAATGCAAAGAAATGTAGCATCTGTTTTTTTTTTTTTAAAAAAGGAGAGTAGGATTCACTGTGACATTGGAGAGTTTTTGGTTTTGTTTTTTTTTTAAGGAATGCAGCTTTCAACCCCATTCCTTCTGTAGGAAAGTTGTAGAGAGAAAACCCCTAAAAACAGCCTCACAATTTTACATGGGAAATACGATCTTATCAAAGCCTACTTCTCTGATACCTCCACGATGGGGGGGGGGGAATATAATAGAACAATTGAAAATAATTCTTTGGATAATTTGAGGGTTTAGCTGCTTATCAAGAGGGCTAATGGTCTTTATCTTATCAGAACAAACTGGTCATCATTTTAATTAATTAATTAATCAAATCTTGTGTCTTCTCTTCCAGAGAAGCTTGTTCCTGCACGTTCTCAATCATGCTACAAGTTTTTAATCCCTTCTCACCCCACCCCCCACTGAAGCTAATGGAAACATTAAAAATGGCAGAACTTAAGCTCAGAGCTTAAAAAAAAAAAAAAGAAAAAAAAAAGGAAAAGAAAAAGGAAAAAAAAAAAAGAAATGCACATGCCTGGGTTTCAGCATCAACCATTGCATGGTCCCAGGCTTACTGAGGGAGCAGCTTTTGGTTAAGTCCCTTAGTGAAAGAATTTGGTTAACATTAAAGCACATTTGCATGCAGCTGTGAAATTCGAGGCATTTTCCACACCACAGTTTTCCAAGAGCAAGACCTGATTGCAGAGCATTAGAAAATAATAGTAATAATGATAATAATAATGCATAGAATGACCTGCCTCCAGCCCTCAAAATAGCAAACTCTCACCTCACTTGTGGCAAACCTTCCCGTTCAACTCAGAGGGGCAGCCCTCGCCGATCTGCCAGCGCCGGGCTNCGGCAGCTCTCCCCGTGCCGGCGCACCTGCAGCGGCAGCCCCGCCGGGAGGCGGCCGCCGCACCGCCCGGGCTAGAGGCTCTCCGCAGGACTTGGGCGGTGCAGTCGGCAGCCGGGATCGGCTTCGGCCCCGACACCTGGGATCCGCCGCTTCGGCGGAATCGCATGGGAGCGGCCGGGGGGCGGCGCCCCCCCCCCCCCGGCCGC
>VWZE01023188.1:61989-73169 GCA_013396675.1 Eubucco bourcierii
CTCACACTGCAGCCTCATCTGGAGCTTTTCCTCACCCCACACCCCCAGGGTCTGTTCCTCAGGGCTGCTCTCAGCCATTCCCCACCCAGCCTGGAGTTGTGCTTGGGATTGTGCCTACCCAGGTGCAGGACCTTACACTTGGCCTTGTTGAATATGATGAGCTTGGCCTGGGCACAGCTCTGCAGCCTGTCCAGGTCCCTCTGGTTGGATCCCTGCCCTCTAGCAAGTTGACTGTGCCACACAGCTTGGTGCCAGCTGCACACTTGCTGAGGCTGCACTGATTCCTCTGTCCATGGCACTGCCAGAGCTGTTAAACAGCACTGGTGGCAGCACTGACCCCTGCGGGACACCACTTGTTGATAAACGCTGGGTGGTACAGTTCCACCGGTACTGATCTCCGCAGCAAGTGGCCGCTTGGTGTGTTAATGCCTCCTTTAGCTTCACCTGGGAGATGCTCGTTCCACCCACTCTAGCTCTGCAGCCTGCTCACAAGCTGCCAGCCCCCGACACAGTCAAGCTCTTTTCCCGACTTCAAAAAGCCCTAAAAAGAGTTTTTTGATGGCTCTTTCGGCTTCAGCACAGCCTTACCTGCACTGAAGCTGATCTCTGCAGCTCTACTCAAACACAGGCAGTAATGCAATCTGCAGAGCCACAGACGCTGATTTGATTGTTGTTGTAGTTTTCTAAAAAGAATACACTTAGGAGAATCGTTTGTACTCCTAGAAAAAAAATACAGTGAAATGATGTTATAATGACCATTTCCATGGGGGAAAAAGAAGTCTTAAAACATTTCAGAAAAAAATATTTAACAATCATATATTTTTGTTACTTGCAATTCCATCTTAAAGATATTCCATCCTAAACTACATATCTGAACTCTGCATCATTACATCAGCCAAATAGTTACAGTAGAAAAGATGTGATACCTGAATAGCAGTAACGGTTTGGTATCGACACAGTTCAGCCACACTGGTCCCCAAGATCCAGCACAACACAAGGATTACACATGGAGTACAGTGTGCAGTTCTGGAGCTCCCAGCACAGGAAGGACATGGAAGTGTTGGAGAGGGTCCAGAGGAGGCCAAAAAGATGCTGAGAGGGCTGCAGCAGCTCTGCTGTGAGGACAGGCTGAGAGAGTTGGGGCTCTGCAGCCTGGAGAAGAGAAGACTGCCAGGAGACCTTAGAGTAGCCTTCCAGGATCTGAAGGGGGCTCCAGGAAGGCTGGGGAGGGACTATTGACAAGGTCTGGGAATAACAGGACAAGGGGCAATGGGTTTGAACTGGCAGAGGGGAGATTTAGACTGGATGACAGGAGGAAGTTGTTTGCAATGAGAGTGGTGAGACACTGGCACAGGTTGCCCAGGGAGGTTGTGGCTGCTCCCTTCCTGGAGGTGTTCAAGGCCAGGTTGGAGGAGGCCTTGAGTGACCTGTACTAGTGCAAGATGTCCCTTCCTATGGCAGTGGGTTGGAACTGGAAGATCTTTGAGGTCACTTCCAACCTTACCATTCTATGATTCTGTGACTTATAAGACACAGTATACATTTTTCCATAGAAGCCATGAGATGGAAAATAAGCATTATTTTCCACTTTATACACACATCCCTTAAACAACAAGAAATCAGGTAGGATAAACTACAAAGAACACAATTTAGCAGGAAGTGCTGGTATGTTGTAGCATAAAATTTTCTGACAGTCCAAGGATCCTCAGTGAGTTTGCAGATGCACCCTCAGCAAGTGTGCAGATGGCACCAAGCTGTGTGGCACAGTCGACTTGCTAGAGGGCAGGGATCCATCCAGAGGGACCTGGACAGGCTGCAGAGCTGTGCCCAGGCCAATCTCATCACATTCAACAAAGCCAAGTGTGAGGTCCTGCACCTGGATAGGCACAATGCCAAGCACAACTCCAGGCTGGGTGGGGAATGGCTGAGAGCAGCCCTGAGGAAAAGGACCTTGGAGTCTGGGGTGATGAAAAGCTCAAGATGAGGCTGCAGTGTCAAGACACAGAGCAAAACAAGCTGCCACTACTGGTTACTACATCACTCCTCAGCCTTCTTTCCCCACATTCCAAGGTACATCATCTTCCTCAGATGAGGTTCTTTACTACTACCTTTGGATCTTTCAAATCCCTTAAGATAACTCTTACAGTGACACAATGACACCTTAAAATGCTGAACACTACTACAGGGTTACCATACTTTCATCTAGATTGTTCATATGAATATATTACTGATGTTTACCTTATTTTCCCTTGGATTTTTTTTATAATGTTGGTTATGAAATGGGTAAAGTAGGATAGAAAATATAGGATGCAGCAACACAGGCAAACATTAACTATATAATGCTCCATAAACCAAGTATAAACAAAGTAAGTTGATTTAAGCATGAAGACACAGGAACTCTCCCATGGAAAAGAATAATACTGTACTCAAAAATGAAAACATCAGTAGCTTTGGCTAAGACTGTGACCCATAACTAGTGCCAGATAAGCAAAACAGGTCAAGAGGCAAAAAGGACAAGCCAAGGAAGACATCAAGCCTTCATCAGAAAGGCCTCGAAAGACAACCAGCAGGTGGCAATGAGCATGTGTGAAGAGGTGAGACACTATGGGAGTTCCGGGAGCTAATTGTAATAACTCCTCCTATTGTTAGAACTAATTGCACTAACTCTACCCAGGTACTGAATATGTATGGCTTTGTAGCATAAAACAGCTACCTGAACAGGTGCAAAGGTGTACAGGTTTGGTGAGGCTATCCCCCTTGTACCTGGAATCATAAATAAACATACCTTCTTGACAACACTCTGAGTGCTGCGAGGTCATCTGTCCGCCAGTCACTTACCTGCACTGACTGAATCCTCATAAGCTCTCCAAGGTGAGGTTATCTCTGCTTTCAGGATTAGGCATACAGCACGGTAACAGAACAGCTTTTTTTTTTTTTATTTTATTCTGGGATGTGTTAAAGGACATTTTTTCTCAAGGAAGGGAGTGTTTAGTATTATTAACTGCAAGGAGAAAAATTTGCACAGAATGTTTTTTTCGTGATGTCGCTTCATAGATGGAAAAGGAGAACACAAAAAAAAATATAGCAGGACACAAACATCATTAACTTGCAGCAAATTGGTCACCTCTTCAGTAATGGACAATCTGACAGGCAAGAATCAAGCAGAAGTACACAAAGATCAGAGCAATTATTTTGCTTTACATTTAAAAAAGAAACAAAACCAAAAGGGAAAACAAACAAACAGCCCCCCCCAGAAAAACCACAAACAAACAAAACCCTAAAACAACCACAAGAAGCAGATGCCATGCAGGAGTTTTAAGTATCAATTAGGTGAGATTTGCTTTCCACTGAACAGTCCTATGAAAATTAGTTTAGGTCATTATGCAAAAGCAAGACAGGATAAATTAAAAGCACACTAGTTTAGCAAAACGATGAGAGCAGCTTTTACTTTTCTCCTGTGAGAGACAACTGGTCCTAAAACCAAATTATTTGTAGAGATGCTGTCATCTCAGCCATACACATGAGCTACTCATACACAAACTGAGAATCTTCAGTAGAGATGCTGTCATCTCAGCCATACACATGAGCTACTCATACACAAACTGAGAATCTTCAACACAGAATGTTAGTGTTCTGATTCAAGGACACACTGGTAGCTGATACTAAAATTTACTTTGAGGAGTGTAAGGGAAAATATAAGTATAGAATCATAGAATCATAGAATGGTAAGGTTGGAAGGGACCTCAAGGATCATCTAGTTCCAACCCCCTGCCATAGGCAGGGACACCTCCCACTAGTACAGGTTACTCAAGGCCTCATCCAATCTGGCCTTGAACACATCCAGGGAGGGAGCATCCACAACCTCCCTGGGCAACCTGTGCCAGTGTCTCATCACCCCCACTGTAAAGAACTTCCTCCTAACATCCAGTCTAAATCTCCCCTCTGCCAGTTTAAACCCATTGTCCCTTGTCCTGTCATTGCAGGACCTTGTAAATAATCCTTCCCCAGCCTTCCTGTAGGCCCTCTTCAGATACTGGAAGGCTACTATCAGGTCCCCTCGAAGCCTTCTCTTCTCCAGGCTGAAGAGCCCCAACTCCCTCAGCCTGTCCTCATAGGAGAGCTGCTCCAGCCCTCTGATCATCTTTGTGGCCCTCCTCTGGACCCGCTCCAACACTTCCATGTCCTTCCTGTGCTGAGGGTTCCAGAACTGCACACAGTACTCCAGGTGGGGTCTGACGAGAGCAGAGTAAAGGGGCAGAATCACCTCCCTTGCCCTGCTGGCCACGCTTCTCTTGATGCAGCCTAGGACTCGGTTGGCTGTCTGGGCTGCATGTGCACACTGCAGGCTCATGTTGAGCTTTTCATCAACCCAGACTCCAAGGTCCTTTTCCTCAGGGCTGCTCTCCAGCCATTCACCACCCAGCCTGTATTTGTGCTTGGGATTGTGCCTACCCAGGTGCAGGACCTTACACTTGGCCTTATTGAATTTCATGAGGTTGGCCTGGGCACAGCTCTGCAGCCTGTCCAGGTCCCTCTGGATGGATCCCTGCCCTCTAGCAAGTCGACTGTGCCACACAGCTTGGTGTCATCTGCAAACTTGCTGAGGCTGCACTGATTCCTCTGTCCATGGCACTGACAAAGATGTCAAACAGCACTGGTCCCAGCACTGACCCCTGAGGGACACCACTTGGCACTGGTCTCCAGGTGGACATTGTGCCCTTGATCACCACTCTCTGGGTTCGACCATCCAGCCAATTCCTTATCCAAGTAGTTAAATCACACCTGTAAACAGACTTTTTGAAAAGACATATTGTCTCAAGTTGTTCATGTAAGATAAGGCTAAGGCAGCTAAACTCAGGCTTCTCCCACGGTGTGTCACAATAATCAGCTGGACACAAAATTCTCTTTCCTTTTGGTAACCAAGACAATTTACCAGGTAGTTAGGTTAACTATAAAGAAATGAAATAAGGAGACTGAAAGGGCTAATCAAGTGTAAGGTCCTGCAGCTGGGTAGGCACAATCCCAAAGACAATTCCAGGCTGGGTGGGGAATGGCTGAGAGTAGCCCTGAGGAAAAGGCCCTGGGGGTCTGGGTTGATGAAAAGCTCAAGATGAGGCTGCAGTGTGAGTGCAGCCCAGACAGCAACTGTGTGCTGGGCTGCAGCAAGAGCAGTGTGGGCAGCAGGGCAAGGGAGGGGATTGTGCCCCTTTGCTCTGCTCTCCTCAGACCCCACCTGGAGTCCTGTGTGCAGTTCTGGAGCCCCCAGCACAGGAAGGACATGGAAGTGTTGGAGCCTATGGCAGGGGGTTGGAACTGGATGATCCTTGAGGTGCCTTCCAACCTTACCATTCTATGATTCTATATTTTCCATCAGAGGAGTGAACAGACTCCAAGCAGTGTAAATTAGCTGAGAGTACCTTGACTCCAGGTATGCTTTTCTTGATGTGTTTATGAAGCCAAAAAACATCTCTTTAGGAAACATTCATTTAAAAAAAAAATAAAAATTTACAAATCTTCACATTAAAACACAAGTTTCCAGGCTGGACATTACCAAGACTGCTCATGGTCATCCCATTTTCTGTGTTGTTCACAACACACATTAGATATCTGTATTTTTTCTGGAGAATTTTCTCAAATTTATTTGGCCCATTTCTAAAAAGACCTTAAAAAGACAGATTTTAAATGGTATAATCATACAATCATAGAATGGTAAGGTTGGAAGGGACCTCAAGAATCATCTAGTTCCAACCCCCTGCCATAGGCAGGGACACCTCCCACTAGCACAGCTCACTCAAGGCCTCATCCAACCTGGCCTTGAACACCTCCAGGGAGGGAGCAGCCACAACCTCCCTGGGCAACCTGTGCCAGTCTCTCACCACCCTCACTGCAAACAACTTCCTCCTAACATCCACTTTCAATCTCCCCTCTGCCACTTCAAACCCATTGCCCCTTGTCCTGGCATTGCAAGACCTTGTCAATAGTCCCTCCTCAGCCTTCCTGGAGCCCCCTTCAGATACTGGAAGGTCACTGTAAGGTCTCCTGGAAGCCTTCTCTTCTCCAGGTTGCAGAGCCCCAACTCTCTCAGCCTGTCCTCACAGCAGAGCTGCTGCAGTCCTCTCAGCATCTTCGTGGCCTCCTCTGGACCTGCTCCAACATTCCAAAGTCAGGAAACTGTTGAAATGGTCTTTAAAAAAAAATAAAAATACTGAAAATATAAAACTCTCACCATAATATAAAGAAGCCAAACATATCATCTGTAGTACTTTTTATGAGCCAGACATTTCATAGGTGAGATAGATGGAACATACAAGAAAGACATTGAGGTGCTGGAGCAAGTCCAAAGAGTAACGAAGCTGGTAAAGCATCTGGAGAATAAGTCTTACAAGTAGCAGTTGGGTCCCTTAGAAGGTGGGAACCTGACTTGTTTATTATGGAGAAAAGGGGGCTCAGGGGAAATCTTGCTATCTACAGCTACTAAAAAGAAGGTTGTAGCAAGGTGGGTGTCAGTTCTGTCAAGTAACAAACAGCAGGACAAGAGAAAATGTCCTCAATTGCACCAGGGGAGGTTTAAGTCAGATATTAGGAAAAATTTCTTTACCATAAGGGTTGTCAAGCATCCCAGAGAAGTGGTAGAGTCACCATCCCTGAAGATGTCTAAAAGACATTAAGATGCAGTGCTTAGTGACATGGTTTAGTGATGGGCTATTGTAGTGTTTTAAAGTGGGACAGATTGCACTTCCAACTCTTGCAGAAGGGGTCAAAGAAAACTGCTCCACACACTGGACTGGAGAATTGGAAAGTTTAAATGGAAAAGCAATTCACAAGCTACAGTGTTAGAGTTCTATGTAGTAGTGAGCATAGCAAAGCCTATAAAACACACAAATTCATATTCAGCCTTGGCACAGTCCTGTGACCTGGGTTTACAACAAGCTAGAACCTCCAAAGCCTTCCCCTAACCAGGCTTCAATTCCACAGGCCTCGAAAGTCCCCACCCTCCTACCATGCCTCTCTACCCCCATACCAAAAGCATCTGTGACACACCACAGAAATTCAGCTTGGCAGTCCCAGCTGCTTCAGGTCTAAGTGGCAGCATCACCCAGGTTGACAACCAAGCCTCTCTCCTCCACAGGAGATAAGAACCTGGACACCCTTCCTGGGAGGAGAGAGATGAGGGAAAAGGGAAGATACTGACTTTACAGCCAGTTTTATAAGGATGGAGGATTATGGATATGAAATACAAAGATTACACTTTCCAGTACACCTCCTAGACACTCTAGCTCCTCATGCTTTGTAACTTTGTGGTCCTTAAAGGTACCAACCAGCCTCAAACTGGCACAATTGGCACCTGGACTTTACAATCTTAAAAGTCTTTTTCAATCTAAATGATTCCATAGTAATACAGGCATAAAGTACTTAGTATCTTAAGAAACTATTTGTTCTGAATAAGCAGTCTTTGCTTTCCCATAACTCACCACTCAACAGTTAATTATCCCTCACTGCAAGATAATAACAATGAGTTGCAGGAGTCCACAGTCTAAGAAAGAACCTGATTTTAATCATTGAATTCCAAGAACTTCCTCTAACAAAGATGACTACAAGAAGTCTCAAACCTATATGGAGCAACATCAGAATCCATAGGGCTTTGGAGCTCATGGATAGTCAAACCAGTTTCTCTCTGGGGAAGGACTATTGACAAGGTCTTGCAATGACAGGACAAGGGGCAATGGGTTTGAACTGGCAGAGGGGAGCTTGAAAGTGGATGTTAGGAGGAAGTTGTTTGCAGTGAGGGTTGTGAGACACTGGCACAGGTTGTCCAGGGAGGTTCTGGAGCACAGAATCACCCAATGTGATCAAAGATTACGTTGGGTGATTCTGTGCTCCCCAACCTCCCTGGAGTTGTTCAAGGCCAGGATGGAGGAGGCCTTGAGTGACCTGTACTAGTGGGAGGTGTCCCTGCCTATGGCAGGGGGTTGGAACTGGATGATCCTTGAGGTCCCTTCCAACCTTACCATTCTATGATGCTATGATTCTACGATTCTATTTCTACTAAAGACTTTTAGCAACTCCGTTAAAAGGAAGAAGTAACTGCTTCATCTTCCTCGTATCCAACCTCTCCACTCTCTAATTCCCAATCTCTGTTGTGGTCTGCTTTGCACTCAAGTAATCTTTCCCCTCCTGATCAAACATAACCTTTCCCCAAAAGCCATGACTTCAGGAAGGAAGTTTTAAGAAGAAATGCATAGCCTCCAAGACTGAAAAACTGTCAGACTTGTGAAAAGAATTTTTTAACTGAATGAGTCAGACCTTCTGAATGCACTGGTTATGTTGATGTCCTCTACAGCTTATGTTTAGAAAGAAAAATTAAGAATAATGATATATATGGTAATACTAGTGTAAGCTGGTGAAGGTGGTGAGGCACTGGAACAGGTTGCCCAGGGAGGTCGTGGCTGCTCCCTCCCTGGAGGTGTTCAAGGCCAGGTTGGAGAAGGCCTTGAGTGCCCTGTACTAGTGGGAGGTGTCCCTGCCTATGGCAGGGGGTTGGAATTTGATGATCCTTGAAGTCCCTTCCAACCTTAACATTCTATGATTCTAAGCTAATTCCTTATATGTAGCTTCTACAACAAATGAAGGACCAGCCTCACAAACAGCACTGTGCTTTAGCATACCATATCTAATCCAGGCTTGGATATTAAATGTAACAGAGGAACCAGGTGGGGGGGGGGAAAGAAAAAACCCAAAACATTTCACAAAATAAGACCTCTTTACAAGAGAAAATATATTCCAAGGCAAGCCAACTTTAATATTGCATAGGGAATAAAAACCTCACTGTGCACAGTTGCCAACGTAAGTGCTTGACATAGTAAACTTGAGCTGCTTAAATGTAACCTCTGAAATGTAGTTTTAACAGTACTAATAATAGGACAGTACTAATAATAACACTACTGTTAATAGGAATAACAAACAAAAAGGCACAAGCTCTTGATACAGTTGTCCTGTACTGACAAGGAATCCTTCTCCTTTTAGGTGATTACCTTCACAACACTTGTGAAGGTAGCACTGCTAAAAACTCCAACACCTTATTCAACTTTTCAACGGTTTTATCTGTTAGAAGCTGCCATATGCTGTCATAATGCTGCATGTACAGCAAAAACTTTGCTTAGAAAATAAAGCAAAGAAGATTCATAGACTTAGTTTCAGCAGAACTACACTAACAAAGTCCAATTTCCTGCAAGTTTTCTTACTGATTTTACATTTTAAAAGTACAAATCTTGTTTGAAGACTTTCCTGTGTTCCTGGTATTTGTGTTTCCTCTCATGTAAACATTTTGTGTATGTTGAACTGTGAGGTGACCTTACAGTTTTTTTTCACTCAGTTGTTGAGGCTCCAGAAGGTAGTCAGCCACTTTTGTTTCTACCTTTGCCTTATTAGTCTTTACAACTCCTGGAGAGATATGAATGAATGCATACAGGAGCCAGAGCTTGTTTTCTTCCAATTCTGACAGTGAGCTGCCAAAACGTGCCACAAAAGCAGGTTCTTAAAGACAGCAATGTTCCCAGATGTAAATCAGAGGGTCTTCAAAAGAATCTGACCATACTGGGCTGATTTCAAGACAAGTGACTGACGACAGCACCCTGCTAACATGGAATCACAGAACTGCTTCCTTTGGAAAAGACCTCTAAGATCATTGAGTCTGTCAACGCCACCACAACCATTAAACCATGTCCCCAAGTGCCATGTCTACACATTTTTTGAATACTTCCAGTAACAGTGACGCCACTATCTCCCTGGGCAACCTATTCCAATGCCTGGCCACCCCTCCAGTAAAGAACTTTTTCCAATTCCAAACAATTGTATCCATTCTAAACCTCCCCTAGTGCAACTTGAGGCCATTTCCTTCAGTTCTATCACTTGATACCAGGGAGCACAACCAGACTCTCATTTCGCTGCAACCTTGTTTTAGGTAGTTGTAGAGAGCAATGAAGTCTCCTCTCTGCCTTGCGTCCTCCAGATTTAACAACCTCAGTTCCTCAGCCACTCCTCATATAAGATTCGCTCTCCAGATCCTTCACCGTGGCAAGCTACCCTACTGAAAACCACTAGGGACACTTAGTAGTCACAAGTAGCTACTCAAGTACTCATCTTAATCTCAGCGTAAGAAAAGAAAGCACCGGTGTCATTCCAGCTAGTGCTCTTATACGAATCAATCCATCAACAGCCTTGGGGCAGAGGGCTGCCGGGGCAAAATTTGGGAAGAATGGCTGAAATGAGACAAAGTATAATGGACTGTGTCAGATGGTCTTACCTGGAACATGAGACTTGACTCTAATATGTAGCAACTTTAACAGCTCAGTTCATATTTTTTTTGGCTGACAGAGGGCAAACAACCTGCCAAATTACCACTGTATCATTAAACATATCTTTAAGACATATAGAATGTCACGACATTAAATGCATTCGCATAGAAACAAACTAGATCAAGGCATCTCCGGGTGAAGTAACAAGCCTTTTACCAGCTTGTAACTCGGCCTCTCTCTGGAGCCAGCCTCAGCCTTTTTCATCTCTTAAGCCCTCGATATTTTGCTATGAGCTGGGTGGTGCGCACGTAAAGAAAAATCAGCACCGCTTCACACACGCTTCGCTGGTGGAACCACCTGCAGGGCTGTCCGTTTCTCGGGCCGGCTTCCCTCATCTTTTAATCCTTTCCCTCTGACTCGACCCTGGCTTCAAACGCTCCCCGAAGTCGCGTCTGTGCAGGCGGCCCCGCCCGAGGCGGCTGACAGGGCCTGCCCCCAGCCACGGCCGCCATCAGCTTACACAGCAGAGGCCGCGGCCCAAGGTGACCGCCCTGCGGTTTCGCTCCGCCGCCCCACCCGCAATACTGCCGCAACCTCACGGACAGGCCCCCGGGACCCCAGCATTTTCAAACAACTCCCTGGCTGCATCCACATCGCTCCACCACCTCCCGTCAGACTGCGCCGCCCCTCCCCGCGCCGCCGGGGGAAATAGTTCCCTCTCGCCCTCGCCAGCCAAGGGAAGCTCCCCGGCCCCGCGGCGAGGCCCTGACACCGGCGTGGCAGGAATCCCATCGCCGCGCTGCCGGGAATCTGCCACCATCCCCGCCCCCTCCGTTAGATCCGGCGCGGAGGGATTCCCGGGGGCTGCGCCACCGCCGGGGGAGG